>JAGXOD010001402.1:2642500-2745000 GCA_020368025.1 Brachyhypopomus occidentalis | reverse complement strand
TGTCATGACGACAGGCTTCGGTGATTTTGCCTGTAAGTTGGGATGAGCTAAACCAAGCGCTCATGACAGAGTCTCAGAGCTGCTCACGGAACACAGCGACGAGCATCTTCAAGAACAGTGTGGCCCAGTGTGTTATTATCCCTGGTGGGACAATTCATATGCTGTCTATATTTGGTAGAACGTGGTTTAATTCTGCTCTGTTAAAGTCCCCTGGGATTATGTAAAGTGAGTCCCAATGTTTTTGTTCCAAAACGGTTATCTGGTTGGCCAGAGTTTGCAGTGCGTCACTCCAGGACGAAGGAGGAAAACTCTCACAGTGAACGAAATGGCTTACGGTTTATGAACAGCGTGTCCGAGTTCGGGCTGCGGCATTTACCCCCATGCTGTGACATCTCTACCACCACCTTGGCTGATGTAGACACCCCCACCTTTTGCGTCTCCCGTTAGCCTGGTTATGCCTTCCTCCCTGTGGAGGCGGACGTAGATGTCCTCCACTAATCCGCTGCTACGGGTGCATTCAGCAGGGTGCAGACATGGCAGAAAGTGCTGAGTCATGGTTCATCCCGTCCAGGAGAAGCGCCTCGTCTGTTATGTTGGGCATGGTGCGGAGATTCAACAGGTGGAACCACCGCTACATGGCTACGAAATCCCTGCTTGAAGGAGATCTTCAAATACGCGCAGACAAACGCATATATACATACATACACACACACACACATGTTGAGCATAACACGTACACACACAAACACATGGGCACCTATAGCATAGAATGAAGTTAGAAGTTAGTTGTGGGTTAAAACTGATGGTTTTGGATTAGGGTATGTGTGTTTAAAAGACAACGTACGTACAGTATGTGTAGTGTATACATTACAATAGGTTTTCCGATTGTGTGTATATTTGTGTGTTTGTGTGTAAATTTGCATGTGCGGTTGTGGGTATATTTATGTGTGTGAGAGTGTGTGTGTGTGTGTGATATCTGCTTGTGACATTGAGACAGTATCTCTCTCTGAAAGTAGGTAATGTGACTGGTAGGTGTTGTGACATAAACCCTGCCTTTCTAAAGTGGGTCACTGCAGTATGCAGTCCTGAACTCTTTATAGCTGGACAGACAGACGCACACGGACACACAACACACACACACACACACACACACATTTTGCTTGCAAATGATATCTTTATGTAATCTGGTATTAACAGACTCTTTGTGTTAAAAGTACCATGCAGTTGCAATACTACCCTGAGGTGATTAGTTGGTTATTCAAATCGCACTTTCCAACACTTCCCAGTCTCTCTGGTTCATGGTTCTCTCTTTCTTTCTCTCTCTCTCTCTCTCTCTCTCTCTTTCTCTCTCATTCTCCCTCCCTCTCTCTGTGTCTCCACCCTGGTTCCTCCTCTGTGGTGTGTAGAGCACACTGAACTTATGTCTCTATGCCACACTCTCTCTCTCTCTCCCTCTCTCTCTCTCTCTCTCCCCCTCTCCCAGTCCCACTTCCTTCATTTCCCCCATCCCTCTTTCTCTCCGTGCTCATGCGTGTTGGGCGTTAGAGGGGAACTATGCGGAGTGGGAAGTCATGTTGTGCTTGTGGAAGGTGTTTCAGCTGGGTGATCCAAAAGATCGACTGTTGTAAAGGGACAGGTGCGTAACATCCTTTACGGACGTGTGTATGCTTGCGGATGCTATGTCTCGCCCAGTAGTGTTGTATGACATTGAGGTGAGTGTATGCTGTGCTCTGCAGTGTGTGTGTGTGTGTGGACTGTGTGTGTATACGTGAGCACTTGTGTGCATATGTGTTTTGCTTTATTTTTATTCAGTATGCCATTTGATATTGAGTTGTGTGTGTGTGTGTGTGTGTGTGTAAGTGTTGTTAGTTTCGCGAGTAACACTTCTTAGCTTGGTAAGGTCATTGTGCTGATGTCACAGAACAGCCTCGCTGGTTAGTTAATGAATGACCTCGTTAATTAGTTAATGAATGATCACGTCAATTGACTGAATGGGGCAGTGTTAAAGGGGAGTGTTCAACTTTCGACTTGGGCACCGCGGAATCACAACGAGCAGGATCCTGACCCCGGTGATTCAGGATCATGAGCCCGGCGACTCAGGACAGACACACACCAGACACACTGCACTGTGCACCCACGCCGGACCAACGGCACACACACTCCAGCACTGATGGGTGGGCTCAGACCACACACTGCGTACTCCACACACTGCGTACTCCACACACTCTCTTTGGTGAGCGTTTGACTCCAGATGATGTGTGGAGGGTTTTGTATGGGTATTTTGAAGAACGGTGGGAACTTTAGGATGAGTTGGTGGTGCTTTATTGCCTCTTGCAAGTCTTAAGTGTTTGGATTATTTGGTGTGCATGTGTTTGACGCTGTCTGTGAGAGCGCTCATTTTAAGATGATAATCCAGCTATGGATCTGAATTGACCTTTTACAGATTTCATTTTTCTTTTATTCATTTCTAATGCCATTTAATGATTTCTTATTTCTATATTGCCTTAACGTTTGGAATGACATTACTGTCTTTTCTCTCGGTTGTCTTATTTTTCTCTTTCCCTCTTGATAATCTTGAAAGTCTTTTGCATGTATGTGGAGTGGAGGTGGTTGGTGTTTGTGCCTGTATGTTTTGGCGTGTGTACGTATTTAACACACCCTCCAGTGCGCTGTGATTTCTTGTAACCTAATTTCTCCTTCTGCAAGCGTGTGCCTCCCGGGTCCCGTTGGGAGGCTCGGGGCAGGTGCACTGCCTTGATCTGTGTGAGTGGTGTGTTTGCCCAGCCGTGGATGCTCACGCCACAGGCTCTCAGTCCTTTCACTCTGTGTCTTTTATCACTTGCTTTTCATCGCCGACACGTCTTCAGCAAGACGTTAAGATTCGGATGGAGGGTGTGGAGACCGCGATGGCGTCATTCTGAGGACGAGCCACAGGCAGCTGACCTGCGGACGTCTTGGCGGGGCCTGACGGGGCCTCGAGCCTGCGTTTCTCTGCCCTGTTTACCGCTGTCTCTGTGCCCCGACGTCTGTCACGGGCGGGGCAGAAAGCTCTAGAAGCTGCGAAGGCTGGAGCAGGGGGGGGTGGTTGGGAGGTTGGGAGTGTGTGGTGGGGTCGCATTGCCGCGTCCCGTCTTATCTGGGCCAGATGAAAACACAGTAGCCACTCCCAGCCTCGGCTGCGAAGACCTCGCTGAGTTGTGGCAACTGTTGGAATGCCAGAGTGACAGAGGGCGGGCAAGATAGTCGCACGCGCTCAGCGAGGGTTTTTGTTTCCGCACGCGCTCAGTTTGGGTCTCCCCTGGGGCAATAGGCTGGGGGAAGGTTGAGAATCCCGTGTTGGTTTGCACTCAGGGAGAGTGTTGGGGGTAGATCAGAGGGGTGGGGCAGATGGGCCGGTCTGTCCAGTGGGACGTGTGTGTGGGGGGGCGTGTAAGATTGTGTAGGTAGTTTGAAGTCGGGGTCAGGATTGTTGAACTCTTCAAAATGGCTTTATCTTTGAGAGCTTTTCCTGTAGTTCACTCACTGGTTGAACAAGTTAGGCTGATGATCTCAACCTTGCAATGGAGTGCAATTATGGAGATTCGCTTGCTAATTCTCAGGATCATACATACTAAGCATATTATTGGATATTTTATGGAACGCTTTCATAGGCTCTTGACTGAAGTGAAGCTAATCCAATGATCTTGCCTCTACAAGCACTGCTTTTCCATTGGCTCAAAACTGTAATATGCTGTAGTCATAGCGACTCCAAACCACATCGCAAGATCAGGTTGGTCCGGTTTGTCCATCTCTCTTGCGTATGTCTCTCCTTTTATCCAATCACAAGGCTGGACTATAAAGTGTGTGCTGACATTTATTGAGTCCGTATTGCCGGAGCGACTGGTCTCTCATCAACATCTCACTTTCCTGCTTTCTCTCCTTCGGTATTGTTGATTTGAATTGTGGTGGTTTGGGCTGCTTGTTCAGATATGCCAGAATTGAGTTGCTTGTTCAGATTATTCCAGAGTTGAGTTGCTTGTTCAGATTATGTCACAGCTGAGTTGGTTGTTCAGAGATTCCAGAGTTGAGTTGTTGTTATTTCTCCTGTGAAGACTTTCATTTGTTTACTTTAAGCTTGTATCACATTTACATTTTAGCTGAAGCAAAACTCACCCACCTGCACCAGTCATGTGCATGTTCACTGGTATCTCTGTGTGACTTTATCTCTCGTTCTTACTCATCTGTAGTTATTTGTTGAAGGAATGTGCAGGATGTGGATCTCCAGCTTCATGTTTGGACGGTTTGCTCTGCCGTAGAGAACTATCCTGTGGGCAGCTCGGACGTGAAGTCGGAGTCGTCGTCGTCGCTGCAGCCGCAGGCGTCGGTGGGCTCTCTGCCGAGCAGCTCGCCTGGCCCCAAGCGCTCGGGGACGACCGGGAACACGCTGAAGAAGTGGCTGACCAGCCCGGTGCGCCGCCTCAGTCACGGCAAGGGCGACAACGCCGGGGGCAAGAAGCCGAGCAGCAAGACACGCAAGCAGGACGGCCGCAAGAGCGTGGACCTGGGACCCCCGGCCGAGGACAGCGCTGAGGAGGTGGGGGGCAGGACGGGGATGGGCGGGGCTTGGGGGGGGCTGAGGAGGGCGGGGCTTGGGGGGGCGGAGTTGAGGGGGACTGTATTCAGATGAGATGAGATTCAGATGAGATGAGAACGGTAGAGGTGAGCTGAATGAAGCTGTCGCGAGAACGGTTGAGATGTTTCGAGTGGGTTGAATATTGGGCTGAGAAACACTGTAGAAGGTTCCAGAGAACTGCTCGAGGCGTTTGATGCTAACTGCCATAGACTCTGTGAACAGGTGGAGAACAGCGAACAAAAGCGTGTAAATTCAGGCCTGCCACTCGGACTCAGGAGCCGCGTATAAATAACTCTGTGTTAGCTGGTCCCATGTGACTGCAGCTGTCTACACCAACTACACCATCAGGGGTTGGAGAACTTTAGTTCTCTCTTCCATTACCTCTCTCATTCTTGCCCTCATTTTCTCTCTCTTCCATTCTCTCTTTTCTATTCTCTCACTCTTCCATTCTCTCATCCACTCTTACCTTCTCTTACTCTCTGTGTCTCTGAATCTGAAGAGAGGAAGAAGAGGAGTGAACAGCGGAGGAGAGGAAGAGGCAGAAGACGATCCCCACACACCTCTGCCCCCCCCAATGGAGATCATTAAAGACCCTTCTGCTCAGGAGGAGAAGGTAGAGAACACTGAGCCGCCAATCACTCACTTCACTGACCCGCCCACCACTCACATCACTGACCCGCCAATCACTCACATCACTGACCCACCCACCACTCACATCACTGACCCGCCAATCACTCACATCACTGACCCACCCACCACTCACATCACTGACCCGCCCACCACTAACTTCACTAATCCACCAATCACTTCGCTGACCCGCCAATCACTTACATCACTGACCCGCCCACCTCTTACTTATCGTCATCAATGTCATTGACTTACATATGCAGCCGTGTTGGTCATGTTTTCCTCTCCCTCCCCCTCAGACTCCAGAGTCAGACTCCTTCCTTTCGTTTGGCACTGTAGCCGCATCTGAACAAACACCTCGAGACCCAGAAACAGAGAAGAGGAACAAAGCGCTGAGAGGACGCATGTGAGGGCCAACACTGCATTAATGAGGCTGTGTGTGTGTGTGTGTGTGTGTGTGTGTGTGTGTGTGTGTGAGAGACATGGGGGTCTAATGCCAAATGCCGATCTCCTTCCCGTAGGTTCGTTCTGAACGAGATGGTGCAGACGGAGAAGGACTACGTGAAAGACCTGGGTATAGTGGTGGAGGTACGCGGGCTATACTACACCTGATTGAGCTGCAGTGAACAGTGTGTTGATCAGAACTGCAGCTGCTGATGATGTGGGCACGGTGCTGTCCTCTGTGTACTAGAGGGATGCGGTGTGCGTTTGGGCGTTCATGGTCAGAGTTAACGTGGGGATGGTGTTCAAGCGCTCAAAACTCAAAGGATCAACGGGTTGTTTTGTACCAACAAGCATGGATTTGCATGAAGGTTGCATAACGTCTGTACCTCCCCTGCGCTTTAGAGCGGTTATCGGCTTTGTTGAGTTGATTTTTGAAAACGTAACGTCGGTCTTTTTCTCCATGTCAGGGTTTCATGAGGAGGCTTACAGAGAAAGGCGTACCAGAAGACATGACGGGGAAGGATAAAATTGTTTTCGGGAACATCCATCAAATCTACGACTGGCACAGAGAGTGAGTCGTGTTTTAGTGACAATAGGCTTCATACCCGTAACACCCATTACCTCTGTCATACTCGTAATACCTGTCCTGTACCGTTATCTCTGAGATCAGACGACTCACAGCAATCTCACGAAAAACTTCACATACGTTTTTTTTAATAAAAACAATTCCTGAAACATTTCATACTTTTTAAGGTTTTCAAAGTAGCTCCTTCCACTTCTGCACTGCGTCAACAAAAAATGTCATGTCATAAAATGTCTTGTCTACACACCAGCGATTTGTGAAGAGACGAACCGTTCAGGTTCAAGAGCACCATTCTGTTTGCTAATACACGAATGCATTCAACAGAGCGCTACACGCGTGGGTCATTTTGCATATAACGTAAGAACTTTGTATGTTTATAGTCAACACATTTTTGTATTCATGGAAATCACATTGTAAGCGGAAAAGATCTCATCCAAAAAATGCAGTTGGGCAAACTGTTGACTTGCTCATACTTTTAATCATGTTTACAATGTCGGACATCTTTCTTTAGACACTCACAGAGACACCCACTGTCTGATGTGAGAATACATGCAGAGAAATGCAAAACTCACGGCTGGAGTTTCCTGGTCGTTATCACTCCGCTTGACCTATTCAGCAGCTCAGAACAGAAAAGGAAATGTTGACATTTAGCACATCAGGGTGGGGAGAGTGAGGAGCTCGTGAATATGTCGATAACGATGTCTCCGCGTCGCTGAAATGTTTTTGTTCTAAGGTTTTTCATGGGTGAACTGGAGAAATGCTTGCAAGACCAAGACAAACTGGCTGAACTTTTTATCAAACACGTAAGTGTAATCCTGTCTGTCTGCCTGTCTGTCTGCCTGCCTGTCTGTCTGTCTGTCTGTCTGTTTATCGAGTGTGTCTCTGATCGCCACACGTATTTTGTACCTACAGGAAAGGCGGCTGCACATGTATGTGATTTACTGTCAGAATAAGCCTCGCTCCGAGTTCATAGTGGCCGAGTACGACACATACTTTGAGGTGAGAGGCGCCGGTTAATGATGAAACGGTCACATGTTGATGATGAAATCACCCCACGTTTACACCCAACACTGCCCTGCTGTGCTCCAACAGGAGGTGAAGCAGGAGATCAACTCCAGGATGTCCATCAGTGACTACCTAATCAAACCCATTCAGCGCATCACCAAATATCAGCTCCTGCTCAAGGTGACCACCTGCCGATATCGCATTTAATCACATTGCTGTTTTAGAATATAATTTTAAACATATTTATAATTATTATTAGCATGTTTTTTTTTTCTTTTACGTAATAAAATGTAAATCGTGTTTATCTTTTTAGGACTTTTTAAAATACAGTTCTAAGGCAGGTTTGGACTGTCAGGAAATAGAGGTAGGAGGTTTTGAGGCGTGTGTGTGCGTGGGTGTGTGTATGTATGTATGTGTGTGTGTATGTGTGTGTGTGTCTGTGCGCACAGTTCATCGTTTTTCAACTTTTAACTGCACGCCTACCCTCTGACCCTCTGACCCTGTGACCCTCTGACCCCCCACAGAAAGCGGTGGACCTGATGTTTCTGGTGCCCAAACGCTGTAATGATATGATGAATCTGGGGCGTCTGCAGGGTTATGAGGTGTGTTCACACACACACACACACACACACACACACACACACACACACACTCAGAACACACCAGACTGGCACCGCTGTTGGATATGGGCCAGCTGTTGGTAACACGAGCGCTGAATGGCTCTAACCTCACTGTAGATCAGGGCTCCTAGTTTAAGATGCTTTCTGAGTGCCCAGTGGACTCCATTTTGGGTCGCAAACCAGATGTTTTAAATAAAAGTTCTAGAAGTATTGACATAACTGGTTTGAGTAGGCTTGGACACTGTCAGATCTGTCCAGCTACAGAACATATAGAGATAGTGTATAGATGATGTAGTTCATCCCTGATGTGTGCGTGTGTGTGTGTGTAGGGTAAACTGACGGCTCAGGGAAAGCTTCTGCAGCAGGACACGTTCTTCGTGACGGAGCAGGACTCAGGCGTCCTGTCCCGCTGTAAAGAACGCAGGGTTTTCCTCTTTGAGCAGATCGTCATCTTCAGTGAGCTCCTACGCAAAGGCTCTGCTACGCCCGGGTACCAGTTCAAGAGGAGCATCAAGGTACCCAGAGGAGACTGGAAACCAGTGGAGACTGGAAACCAGCTGGTGGCTCCAGCTCTGTTTAACAGCTTGTTATGTGCACCGTTGGAAGGTTTGTTGGCTTACAGCTGGCGTGACCCTGTGTGTGCCTGCTCAGGTCAGCTATCTGAACATGGAGGGGCAGGTGGAGGGCGACCCGTGTAAGTTCGTGCTGTCGTGCCGCGGGTCGTCCGAGAGGCTCACGCTCCAGGCGGCCAACGTGGACATCAAGCAGGAGTGGGTGCGCAGCATACGGGAACTGCTGGACCTGCAAAGCAGCTTCCTCACTGGTGACTGGCCACGCCCACTGTGGGGGGGATGGGGGGATGGATGGATGGATGGATGGAGACATGATCCTAAGCCTTCTCTTTAATTCATGTCTGTTTTTTCTGGAATAACTGACTGGATGGTTGTGCTCCCTCCATATCACCCTTTATCGTTTGCAGCTCTTCAGAACCCGCTGGAGTTCCAGAAGAAGGAGTCAGGTTCTCTGAGTCGCCAGGCCTCCAGCAGCAGCCGCTCCTCTTCCTCACACCCGTCCACCCCACTCAGGCCCGCCTCCTCCTCTAACGGCAGCCCCGCCCACACGCTCAGCCCCGCCCACACGCCAGGCAGGCATCAGGAGGAGGTCAGCATACGCAGCGCTAAACTGCATCTTAATCTAAACCTAAATCATCTTAAACCAGCAGCTTACATCAGCAGTTTAAATCAGCAGTTTCAAACATCGTTGAAACATCTGTAAACAGCTAAGCACCCTTGTTATAAACCACAATAAACATCATTACTAATACCACAAACCACAAACCACAAAGAGAAGCCAAACAGACAGCACAGATCTATTTTCAGACCTGAAAGCTAGTTAGTACATTAATAGCTCAGGACAGGAAACCATCTGCTCAACTAAAACAAGCCTTGCTTCGCAGGGACGACTGGTCGCAGATTTATTTTGGACCATTTAAGCGTGAGGCACCTCCAGTCTTACACCAGGTGTACGGGGCTGCCACACAGAACCCTGCTGCAGCACAGAGATCAGACTCGCAGGGATCAGACTCGCAGGGATCAGATTCACAGAGATCAGATTCACAGAGATCAGACTCGCAGAGATCAGACCCTCACTGCGTGTCTTTCAGTAGAGGAATGGAGTTATTCATAGTGGGGCGAGTCTGGCCTAGTTTACCTGCGTCCCACTGTTCCTTTCACTGTTCCCCCCCCATCCACCCCGTCTCCAGGACGATGTGCTTCGGCCTTGGCGTAGCCTAATTTCTGGGGCCTCGGTAAATCATCGGCTTGTCACAGAGAGCCAGACCGGAGAAGATACTTTGCTACATTTTTATTTCGAAGCGTCTCAAAGCACAGCGCTTTTTCACACAGCTATTTCTTTGCCATCGTGAAAGACAGGTCAAGGTTGTTCCCGTCAGGGAGAGATAGGAGCAGTCCAGTCCCCATAAGCCAGTGGCCTGGTTAGCCATCTGAAGCTGCCTATGACCACACACATCCGCTGCATACGTGCCTGTGATAAATGTAGCCGAAGTGTTGGGGACTCAGGCAGTTATAGTGATTATGGCAGTGCGCTGTTGTTGATTTTGTTTCTTGGAGATATGTGGTTTTGTTTCATCTGTTTTGTGTTTGTGTGTGTGTGTGTGTGTGTGTTGACCTCTAGGAGCTGGATGAGGCAGAGTGTAACGGCTTATCATCAGTTCTGGTGACACAGGACTACAACGCTGTGAAGGAGGATGAGATTTGCGTCGTGGTCGGAGAGAAGGTGCAAATCCTGGCGTCCAATCAGCAAAACATGTGCCTGGTGTACCGTCCTGCCAACAGCCAATCACCTGCTGCCGAGGGCTGGGTGCCGGGACATGTGCTGTCCTCAACCCAATAAAACCACGCCCCCACCCTTCCCCCTCCCGCACACATAATAAAAGGTCCTGTGGTTGCCACTCACCAGTCAGCATTCACCTTTCAGTTGTACAACAGTGGACCTTATGCCAGGAAGACACGCCAGTCTTACTCTTGTTGAGTTCTGATTGGCTAAGCAAACAGGAAGTCTACCTGTCCCACCTCCTACTGCAGTACTGTTATGAACTGAAGATGCACACCAAGTTAAACTTGGATGTGATGTCATTTCCTATTGTTGATATGGGTAAAAACAAACAAACAAAAAAGAAAGTAATGAAATATATTATATTAATAATAACAATAATAATAAAGATTGTGTTGTATAGAGAGGAACTCGAGGTGAAATTGTTAGTGCATTAAGTGTGGATGTTTTTGAATGTTAGTGTTCTGCTGTTTTTCATTGACATCCTCCATCACGCTGGAATGTACCACACCCTCTAAGCAGCTCAGTCTCTCTCTTCTATACGCCAAGTCATTTGCACACTGTGTACTATATTTTGTTGTGTTAAGATTCTTTTTTTAAAGGCTTTTAAAAAAAAAAATCTTCAGATATGATTTACAGATATGAAATATAGCATTTAAGTCTTTTTTTTTTTTTTACTGATTCAATCTCCTGTAGAAAAATATTCTGCACTTTTCAAATACAAACGTATGGCAAAGCCACCAGATTGTGCAATATCACAACACTCACGATGCTCATCATTGTACCTTTAATGTAACTAAGAATTTTAAATGTATTATTCTGTATTATTTTAAATTTGTACATAATATTTTTGACATTGCCATGATAGAAACATACCAGAGGAAGTCTTGGCTACGTACCTCTTCAAGGATCAGATCAATTACAGTAGGTCTCTCTGCCCCTTCGGTCGGACACTTATTTTTACATTCAGCATCGTCAGATTTAGTACGTATGAGTCATCTAGATCATACCGGGACAAAATGTTTACTAAAATTAGTTAAAAGTCAGTGTTGTCGATGGAAGACCTTTATAATCGTTTGTTTCTGCTTCAGCGGGGTCGGTGACCTCACAGGTGCAGGGTGCTCCTGCAGAACTTTATGTGAACAGAAAAAAAGAATAAAAGCCAGCAGGAATCTCACGTGTTAAATCTCTCACGTGTTAAATCTCTGGAACGTGCTATATATTAAATCTGGCAGTTTTTCATCTTTGCCATTTGGCTTGTTTTACTGTTTACACTAAGGTCTTCGAGTCAGGCTGGTCAGTGGCACTAATGAAGAAGTACGCTTATGACGTTTTGAAGTTTCAAATGTTATTTAGAGTAGTTAGTGCTGCAGAGCCTGTGAAATTAATTTCTGTCCTGCCGAGAGAAGAGTGGACACGTGGAGAATGAGGCAGGAATGTCCTACGTACGTAGGCAAGTGTTTGGTTCATCCTGGCCCCGATTTCAATTTTCCAACAGAACACAGAAAGATTCAACTCACAGGTCTTTCATTTATTGTATGGAAATTACATTGCCTCAAGTTCGACTTTGGTTTGGCTTGTTCGTGGCACCCACAATGCAATGCAGTAATTGGCAAAATTCTGGGGTCCTACTGCAAGGCTAGAGACTATTTTTTCAAATGTATTTATTTATTTATCCATGTATTTATTTATTTACGACTACCCTCCACTCTGCTAGTGAATCAATATAGTTGTGAGCTGGTTGCATTTCATGGCATTTGTATTCAGTATTAACATGAATTCAGAATTTCGTTAAATACAAATTCACAGGCGTATATGTTTGAAATGGAAACCAACAGGACTTCATGATACCCAGTTTAAAGGGGCCATGTGCCCCAGTAATACGTTTCTATTCTCCACTATAATCATGTGCGCAGAAAATCAGTAAAGTCTCAGCGCTTCACGTTGTAACCTGGGCTGTGCGGCAGTTACCACACTGACCTGGATCATTTTTCAGTCAGAGCTAGTTTTCTTTTTTTTTCTTATATTACTTTTTTAAGTATATGTGTAACAAAATTCTTAAAATTAAATATACATTATTCCACAAGCTAATTCACCTTTTCTCATGAGAAAATGTAACTAAGGAGAGAAGAGCAGAGAAACCGTGAAAGCAGATGACCAGTTACAGCAACGATGATGATGATGGTGATGATGATGAATAGTTTTAATAGATTTGACTTTGACTTACATTTGCTTAAAATGTGACATATTAATGATGTCATCGATTTGTGTTTACTATCAAAATGTGCTTAACGCAGCTGACATTGATATTTACATGTAATAGAACTAACAACAGTGAATGTTACGTTTAAATCCCAGTGGAATTTGCAGGAAGTTTATGGTACTTTCCTGTTCTCTTGGTAAGCAGCTCCACCCTCAGGCCCGGGGGAGGAAGCGTATGTTGATAGGCTGAGAGGGAATGAGAAGGGTCCTGGTTTTGGGATGTACGACGGGGGCGCCATCCAGTGGCCGGACCTCATAGTGCTGCATCATCTGCACAAGAAAGAGGTGAGGAGGGTTTACGATGAAGGAACCAACGGAAGTGAATTATACAGTGAAGGGGAAGAACTATTTATACTCAGAACAGCAACGCAAACCTAGTTTAAAGGTGTGTTTGTTGATTTGCACCTTTACTTACTAATTCAAATGTTAAATATGATTTAAATATGTAGAACTGAATAAAAGGACTTGTGCTGCCAAAAAACTGTACATAAAGAAACATGACAAATCAAGAGTTTACACTGATTCTCCACATGGAAACACAGAGAAGAGGTTGGACAGAGAATTATGGAATAATTAAATAGCCAATCAGAATCCAATCTGAATGCATCAACACCAGCCAATCAAGAGTCTGTCAGAGTGTTTAAATATAAATCTTAATTGTTATCCGACAACGAAAGTTTTAGTTATTGCTGTTATTCATGTCCAGCAGACATTTCTAAGTATTTTTCAGTATTCAAATCAGTCCAGTGTACCGTAACTTGGTACTTAAAGCTTAAAGGAGCAATCAGGTACTTTTACCACCCAGTAGCAGCAAAGAATATTATAATATTATATTAGCACAACAATATTTCTAATGGCGATTTTTTTCTCCACAGCAGCTGACGAGATGAAGAAACTCCACAGAGTGGGTCTCTGACACAGAGGCAGCCATGTTAAAGACATTTAGCACACAATGTCTGACACATTACTAGTCACTATTTAAACGTGATCTCATGCGGCATAATTGAAGCGGCTAAACGTCCGTCTGCTTCTCCACCTCCCTGACCACCGTCTGGCAGAAGACGGTACAACATGTGTTGGTCATCCATTAGCACGTCACTGGGTCACATAAGTGTCATTTCACTGGTTAAACAGGTCGTATCTCATCCAATGTCTAGCACATAAAGTACATATTCTAATCAGAATGTATGAGACAGTGTACAAATGTCAAAGAAGAAAGAACAATGCCTACAGTTCTCAAATTGAATGTAGTGTGTTGTGGTGTCACATGCACCCATAAATGCTCCTTTGGGAGTGGACTGTCCTCATTTTAGGGGTCGTTACTGTGCTGTCTTAAATATAGCTGTGCCTTGATTACAATTCAAGGTGAAATGTATTCAACTCTGATGCTAATTCAATGCCTCATTTAAATGCTCTCATATATTGTATTTTAATAAAGAGGCACAACAACATGAAGATGTTAAAATTTTTTTAAAGAAGATGTTTTAAATGTTTTAAAATTGCTTTTCATTGCAAAAACTTGTGCACATTGCTACTGAAAAGGAATGTAGTGTGTGTTGCGTATGAAGCCCTCTGCGTACGAAACCCACCCTGGACAAGGCGGTGTACATCTCCAGCTCCGCCACCCTCTTCCCCACACAGGCACGGACTCCGACGCCGAACGGGATGGAGCTGTAGGGGTGGTGCTTAGAGTAGGAGGCCCCGCCCCTCAGCCAGCGATCTGGGAAAAAGCGCTCGGCCTCGGGGAACTCGCCCTCGTCGTGACTGACAGCATAGTGGCACAGGTGGAACTGCGTCTGAGAGGAACAGAAGGTATGGAGCACGTGATGGGCACGTGGCACACGTGACAGGAGAAATTGAAGAAATTGTGGACTCGTTTGGAGTAACTGGTCTGCTGCTGGTGTTACCTTCTTTGGGAACCAGTAATCACCTACGACAACGTCGTTGTCCACAGTGAAACGGCCGTTGCCAGATACTACTGGGTACAACCTGCAGACACATCACATAAGGACAAATCAGCCAAAACGTCAGAAGAAGAACAACAGAGGAACAAACACACACAACAACAAACATAATAATGTGGTAGTCAAGCAACGTGAAATACTTCCAAATAGTGGAAGGCTCAAAACAACAGATTAGCTCATCATCTGATCTGGCTCCTCTATTTCCTCCAGAAGGTTCTTCATTCCTGCAGAGTTCAGCTCTACGTACCTAAAACCTGATACAGCCAGTCAGAGTTAGACGTTGGAATGAACTGTGCAAGAGCAGAAAAGGTGATCACACAGCAAAGAAGCAGAAGATCAGGCAGAGAAATCAGGTCCTTCAACCTTTGTCAACATCTTAATGTTAAGGACACATCACATGGTAAACAAAGCACCTCTGAAGACCTTAACCTGGCTCTACCAGAACAACACAGAGCACTGCTGTCAAACAGGTAATCAGGCATCGCTTATCCAACACACAGACATTTAGCAGATACTCTTATCCAGAGCGAAGTCTAAAAGTGCTTTGTCATTTTCTCACGCAATCTTCCTAGCCCGTACAGTAGATTAGAGTTCCAGATTCTGTTTAACTACAATACTGGACTAGACTCTCTGTACTATAGGTTGTGGTGACCTGATTATATCTGCGACGTATTTTCTAGTCACGACATTCCAACGTAAAACATGACTGAACTTGCATCTGACAAACAAGTTTATCAGACGATCAAATCAGGGTGTGGAATGGGACAGGGTCTTCTTTTCTCAACGGAATGTGACAGGTGAGTGTGTCTGTCTGCTGGTGTCTTCTCTGTGCTGTAACCACTAACCGAAGGTATGAATGCGTGAGTGCTTGGATGGGGATTCTCTCAGCCTAGGGACATAACCTCTGTGTGTTTACTGGGTTTATTTTTATTGGTATCTCATATCAGATTTTTTTTTCTGGATTTCCACCAAGAGGCTTCGGGAGGGATGATTTTGTTGTGTTTGTCAGCATTGCCCTTCACCTGAGCGTCTCCTTGATGACGGCTTTCAGGTAGGGCATCCTGCTGAGGTCCTCTATAGTGGGCGGTTCCCTGTGAGGACAGACGGACACCACCTCCTGGTAGAGACGGTTCTGCATGTCCTGATCTCCAGCGAGGTGATACAATGTCCAGGACAAGGTATTCGATGTCTGTGGGAGGGATGAAGAATAATACAGACGTGCAAACCTTTTTTTCCCTAATCACAACCACATCCATCTGTTTTGTTTCCTAATGACTGTTATGAGTAAACTTGAATCCTCCATTTTTGTGCTTCTGTGTATTCCCTGAATTACTCAAAGTGAATTTGGCCGGTTTTCAATGTGATCGGCAAATCAGTCTCGCATAACTGATCCTGTGCCGGTCGCATTTACACTTGTGCACCACACGAGAGCGCCAGCTTTTACATCCATTCCACACGCTATTGAGAAACGGAAGCCATTTGCACACAACGTACTTTTAAAAGGAAACAGTAGCCAACAGTTTTTCCATCCATCCATCCATCCATGGATGGATGGATGGATGGATGGATGCTACCTTAAGCACAAAATACACTCGCAGGCTGAGACAAATACCAAGAATGCCGATTATCCAGCTTTGGGCCTTCATGTGGTTGGATATTTGTTTTTTTCTACAGTATAGTGTCAGAATGTCAGTACGTACACGTACACACACACACACACAGACAGGTGCACTTACCGTGTCCACACCTCCCAGGAGCAGCTCTGTGATTGTGATGTAGAGTTCCTCGAGGGAGAGCTTGTTTGAGGACAGAAGGGAGGTGAGGTACGTCCCCTTCACCATCTCCACCCGCTCCATCTGCTCTTCCATCTGCTTCACCTTCCTGTCAATCAAACGCCGGGCTGGACACCAGCAAACGGAAGGAGACATTCAGCTTTACCCACATTACTTCACAACAGGGAAAAGGGATTTAGGTCCATGTTCTTACAAAGAACGCAATACTGAGGAGAAAAAAAAACCTTCTTGCCCGCAAACAAGCACTACTACAAGTGCTATTATAAGGTCGTAACAAAATGACAGAGCTCTCTCAACACTGAGACCATGCACAGTCATGAACTCACTGTTCCAGCGTACCCACGTCATAGAGGTCATCCCAGGCCTGGACAAAGCGCGTCCAGAAGGGGAAGATTGTCCGGGTCCAGCGGGGGAAGAAGAGGACAGTTTCAGACAGGGTCAGCATGTTGCTGACGGCCGCAATGAAGCGGAGTGTGTCCTGGGGAATCTCGTCCTGCAGACAGCCCAGACGGGTCTCGAACAGGACAGAAGCGATACCTGTACACACATGACTGGTCTATAGTAGATGACTGAAGCCATTTTAGCCATTTCTGACAATGTGACTTTTACAAAGACTGAAAATTATAGGACATTGTGTCCAGCAAGATGTATACAGTATTAGTTACATGTTATTAGTTACATAGCACCTTTCTCATACACAAGGACACTTTACACGGTTTCTTCCTTGCCATTGTCGCAACATTAGGTATTTGGACTCATGCGTTTGTAAAGCTGCTTTGTGACAACATACAGGTCTGTTGTAAAAGATATAAAAGATATAAAAATTACATTGACTTTGACTTTAAAATCAAGACTCTACATTTACATCCAATCAACACACACACACGCTCACACACACACACACACACACACAGTGAGAAGCGACAGCCAATCACAGTCGGCATGCTCTCAAACAGAAGCCATAGTTCCCTAGGGACTGCATTGGGACACTAACACACACTCATACCACAGCAATTTAGAGTAACTGAATAACTCAGCCACCATTGTCTTGGCCAGTGGGAGAAATCCAGAGACCACAGAGGAAATCTGTTGTGATACGGGAAACTCCACCGAGATAGGAACTGCAACTCAAATCCCTGGTGCCCTGTATCACCACTGTGGTGATACTGTGCTGCTCAATAATGAATCAGTGCTGGATTGGAAATAGCACATTAATTGCCTTCATAACTTACTTCTTGCATGTCTTTTTAAAGCACCAGTTATTTGCACTGGACTTAAAGCCATTTGTTCATTTGTGGTAAACTCTACTCTTAAGTGCCGGGTTTCCTGTACCTCTTGACTAATGATGCTATCCAACAACACAAGAACTAAAGGAGAAAAGCACCAACTAACCAACCATTAAACACGACACAACAGCAACCTACATCTCTACGGGAAAAGATCGTACTGCTGGGCTCAGAAAAGGCAAAACTTCCGTGCTATAAATGACTGGCTAAGGTGCTGTTAGCGAACGTGGATTTTAAATGCTTTAAGGATGTTGAATGCTTTAAGAAGGCCAAAAGCTTCACTAAAGAAGATGCCTTGTGCAATTCTAAACACCCAGCGTTACCTTCAGAAAGGATTTGGTCAGGTTCGCAAAAGTTTCTAATTGAATTTCACTATATTTTTCCACCACATCCATTGTAAACGCCTCCTTTAAACAAATAAGACGCCTGTCCACCCCCCTGACCTTCAAAGCCGAACTTGTAGAGTTCAGAGGGCAGGTCCGACACGGTGGCCTTGTCAGCGCTGCGCAAACGCAGGCGCTCCAGCCTCTGCAGCAGGTCTGTTACGATGTCGTTGATAACGGGCACGTACGTGGCCACCTCGCGCAGCTTCAACATCTTCGGGTTCAGGGCACTGCGCATGCGGTACCAGTTTGCACCCGTGCTGAGGGAGACAGAAGCATCTGATATTCTTGGCATCAACCAGACATCCTCACATTGGCATACTGACCAGTTAGTTGCGTTCATGTAAGATCAGCGGTTATCAAATTTCTCAGAATTAAAGTGGTGCTTTGTCAAATTTCTGAAGGACAAATTAGGACTACGCAACACTTTTATACTGCTTTAATTTACTGATACATTCTGCCACACAAGGGAAGGGATGAACAAGACTGACTCGACGTGAAGACCGTAAGCTTGACCCCTCAGGTCTCGGTACTCCTTCCAGTGCGGAAGTTCGGTGCGCACCGGGTAGCGTCCCTCCTGGCGGATCACCTGAGAGATGAGCTCCGCTGTCGCAACGTTAATGATGTCGAACGGTCCGAACCGGGAGCGCCAGATCGGTCCGTAAAGACGTTTGTGTTCCACCTACACAATAACAGTACCAGACAGTAGCTAAGCAGACACGTCCTACCACGACTTGAAACAACATGTATCTCTTCTATACTATACAACGACGTCATTAACGTCTATACTGATTTTACAAGGAGAAAAAGTGCGATTCTGTAAAAATGCAAAGCAGGCCCAAAGTTTCAATAAAAAGGTTTTCTTCCACACAAAAGAAAAAAAAGCTTTGAACTAACCTGCAATGCATGGCTTTTATCCGCGTAACCCTTTATAAAAAGATAGTAAACCGTGGTTGCCAAGTTGGGTCCAGGCAGGTCGTCGACGGTCTTTAATTTCCCCGTTAGTGCTGTGGCATTCTGTAGATCTAAGTTGCTGGTTTGTGCCTTTATACTTCTCGCTATACAAAATGCGATTTTCCTGCCGTGAGTCGCTGCGAGACGGCCGGGTTTAAAAACCGCGCAGGCGGTCATGATAAACTTGACGCGAATTGTCGACGTTTCCACAGATCGTGTATGGGTGAAAACTTATGTAACTGTGCTAGTCCGGTTACTACGCTAGAGACGTCACGCCCAGAGAGGTCTATAGGATAGTACAGACTTTCAAGCGTTCATACTTTCATTAGCCTGCATTAAATTAAGGCGCAATATTATTTTTTTTTCGGGGCAAGGACTCAAACTATTTATTGCAAGTCGTGTTTTGATTTCTTTCAATGTTGGTTTGTTTGACATAAGCCAAGTCGACTCTGGCTGTCACTACGATAATGCTGTAAGACCGTACAAGTAAACAGCGGAGTCTGGGAGGGGTGAGAGGTGGACCTTCGCAGCAAAAATAGATGTGGGGTAATAACGCGTAACAGGCTAGTGCTAGGGCTTTGATATTGTCTCTAGATGTGGATCATAGCCGTCAGGGTTCATAAACAGGATTATAAATTTGTTTCCTTCCTCAGTGTACCGTAAACAGCTCTGGGAGAACAGATTCACAACACACGGGTGTCAGGAAATTGAGCAAATCAATCTCAAAAGTGATAATGTAATCAAAATGGCAATGTAATCCTAAATTTGCATTTAAATGTTCCACTAATACAAGCAACTTTGAGCTCAAAATTCAAATTCAAATGCAATAATTATATTTACATTTACATGAGTCTATTCATATTTCATTTCCACATACATTTTGATGCTTTGTTTGTACCTTTATTTAAATGAAAATGTATTTTCAACCTCAACCCGACGCTAAAAAGATTCAACCGTTAAAGAGGAAACAGCGCCTTTCCTGTTTGCAGTAACACATCAGCGGTCAGTCAATTTTCATAGTCTTCCACCTCAGTCAGCCAATCAGATTCCACAGCCTTCCACTTCAATCAGCCAATCGGGTTCCACAAATGTATAAAAAAAAAGTACAAGAGAGATGGAGAGAGCGGAAGAGAAGTTCTAACTGAGGGGCAGAACACAGATAACGGAATGAACAGAATGTCAGAGTGTTTTGACTGAGGGTTTGTTACAAGAGCCCGCGAGTCAAATGAAAATGGAGGCAACGCTGATTGTGCATTGCAAAGAGACACATGAAAGATTAGAGAAGTGACAAAGATGATTAGAAAGAAAAAGCATATACAGAAGAATAAAACACCAACAGACAGACGTCAGTAGAAGAAACAGAATCAGTATCAGAAGATGAGAATAAATATTAGAAGATGCTTCAGCAGAAGAGAAAAAGAAGAAACAAGAAGGAGAACAGAAGGTAGCTATGCAATATCTCCGTTAATATTAAGTAGCTTCAGCCATTCGAAGCTTCAGCCATTCTGCCGGTACGTGCAGCCTTCCGCCTGAACACGGCCATCAGTCGTGGCATGCATGAAAATAAACATTTGGGCAAAGTATTTCCCCCCTTGTAAATTAAAACCAGCAAGTTACAAGTCTGAAGCTGCAGGCTTAGTCAGCTAGGAAGAACTCCACTGAACGTCCACACTAAAATGTCAGCAACGTCATAAGACTGGGAAGTGCGTTCGGTTCTGCCAGAATGGGCCACAAACCCCAGATTGGACTAGGAGTCCCTACAGGAAAGGTGTGCGGACCATGTCCTGCTAGTGAGTTTGCTGAAGCATGTACACTCAGAGTTTGGAACTTCAGGGAAAGATGGTGGCCACTCCGGTTCATCTGTAATGAATTTGAGCTGAAGGAAGCTCAATTTGAGAGAGTAGGTGACTCGCGAAGCTCTTCACACGGTCATGGCCTGCACAAACTCCCTGCTTCCTAAAAGTACATTTACAGGGGTCAAGTCCGGGATTGGTAAACATTCAGAATATTTCCAATTCCTGAAAATAATTCAGACTGACTTACTAGTCTAAAAAAAAAAACATTTGTTGTCTCGAGATACAAGAAGAATGAGTCTCTTCAATTGAGATGTCAGTACAGAAAAGAATATCTAAGACCTTGTGTAGTATTGGGCTCAATGATAATGATCTCCTGAACCTACTAACAGGATAAGAACACCCCTACTGACCCAGAGGGTTGGGGCCAACTGATGATACCCTTTCAACAGAGACATTTCACATCGAATTAAAACCAGGAAGATGTTAAGCATGAAATAAATATTTTTTTATTCTTCTCATTATATTTATTAGCAACACTATACAAAGTGCCATCCGTTACAGGCAATCTCATGATGTTAAAGTCCTCCAATCATCTCTTCTCACCAGCAGACACATAACCATCACGCTGGGTCATTCATGCATAAAATCTTGCGTTAAAAAAAAAAAGACAGGAAAAAAAAATAAAAATATATATATATAAAAAAAAATATGCGTAGCACTGATATACAGATTTGATATAAACAGGCTTATTGGTCACAAACCAAATTTATTATAAACATGGCTTTCTGGTACCATAGAGAAAGCAGACGAACGAGAGATAAGTGTACTCTGTCAAAAAAGAGAAAGTCTCTTTTTTTTTATTTTTATTGTTTAATTTATTTTTCTCATTTTTTTTTTTGGTTTTTATTTCTTTCTATTTCTGTTGTACAGTCTAAAAAGCACAAAACCGCATCTGGTGCGGGGATCTTTGTGCTGACAACACACGGCACTCAGTCAGAAAAAGGCTCCTCACACACACACACACACACAAAGTGCATTCACTGGAGGCCGCTGTGGCACAACAGAGTTCACTGTGAAGCCCAGCAAGTAAAACTACTGTGAAACTCAATAGGATTTAAGGAGCAGTCATAAGAGAGCCAAACAGGCAACAGGGTGATTGAGCCCTACAGGGTCTGGGAAATGGGACTTACGAAAGTGATGCGTGACTGTAGTACAGGCAAATACATAAAACAGTGCCATCTAGTGGTGAAATCTAGGCAATTAAATTGCTGCAGGGCTTGGCAATTCCTTCCACACCATGTCAGAGGATCACTACTGTAATTTGTGAATACAGATAAACACACACACACACACACACACACACACACACACACACACACACTGTCGGATTCGGAGATACAGTTCAGCATCTGCCAGCCCTCAAACCTTTTACACGAACAGGTTTATCGGAGTTAAGTGGCAAGACACGATACAGAGAAACAACCGTGAAGACACCAAATCCCCGTGTTCTCCAGCCAACTGCAACATAACGTAGCATTATTATCATTATTTAAACAAATAAAAAGATACACCCCCCCCCCTCAAAAAAAAAGTGCTGTGTTGGCAAACAGTTTGCCAGGCATCTGGAATATAGCAATGGCTACTGGTCCAGGGGGAGATGTGAGAGCCTTTGTCTTGTAGCAGGACTGAAAGATTACAGATTTATTTTTGTCAATAACGGTAAACTGCACATTCTGTTCAGGACCTGGAATAAAAACTGTAAACATTTGTTGAATAATAACCTTAATATCCCAAAGTCAATGTGTCTATACAGGGACTCCAGGGCTGCCCGACAACACAGGTCTGCAGTGCCACCTACTGGTAGAAATGTATTTCGTCTAGTTGATGGCCCTCAGTGCCTCTGGGCCATCAATTGTACACAGTGCCAGCCAACATCTCAACTACTAAAGACAAACTCATCAGTACTCCAGTCACAAACCCCTCACCGCTGCAGTTAGATTCAACCATCTCAACACCAATGTGGAATTCATATCTTTTGCAGGGCTTAAAGGAAGAGGCTCTATTCTACGGTCTGTCTGTATCACTGTGCCAACATTAAGTACCTTTAAATGAAACTTTAAAAAAAAATAATAAATCTACCTGAAAAGCAAAAAGTCTGCTCCCGGTACAGACTCCAACTCCCCAACTGACCTCAGCCTTCCTTTGCAGGAAATAGAAAACATTTTCCTATTGAGCTATTAAAATGCGCAACACATGCAAAATCAGAAAATATAAACAAAAACAGTACCAGCAGACATTTGGCCAAAGTGCTGTCACTCAAGCTTTTTACTGCCCATCGTTAGACTACAGACCAATCAGACTCAACGCTGCAGGCACGCACGACTCAGGCATGGTTCAGAAACGCGAGTGCACACCTTTCAGACGGAGCTGGACCCTCGGTTAACGTGGAGGACTCAGGCGGCCAACCCTCTCAGGAACAGCGGACTGCAGACCCGTATGTTCTGGACGTCAAACGATACACGTTTGCGGAGAAGGTAGAGCCAAGAGGTTAGAAATGACTTGAAATGAGTTTGTGTTGTACCGTGGTGAAGGGGCAGAACCATTTCCAACTGGAACTTCAGTACCGATTCACAGCTACAGAAGCTGTGCTGCATGTCTAACATGGGGGGTGAGGGAGTGAGAGACGGATAAAGGGGTGTGTGTGAGAGAGAGACGGACAGACAGATAAAGGGTGTGTGTGTGTGTGTGTGTGTGTGTGTGAGGGAGAGAGAGACAGGCTGCTATGTGGAGGTTCGTGGTTATGGAGTGTTGAAAAGAAAAAAGAAAAACCAGAATCCAGTTCGATTAACTGTAAGCAAGACAAGGTGAACTCAGTCTGGCCATTCTGAGGTCTCTGTAGGAGCAAACGACAATACCATCCAACTCAAACACACTGACCACTGACTGTTTTACTCCTTGACGTTACAGTGCTGCCAAAACGTGTGTGTGTGTGTGTGTGTGTGTGTGTGTGTGTGTGGGGGGGGGGGGGGCAAGTCATACAGAAGAAGACTCACGGTCTCTGTAGAAACGTCGTGTTTCCTTCCATCACACGTCCGTTAACGGCACGTGTGAAAGGTCATGAGGAGCACATGGGCGTGGTGACTCTGTAGCCGTGGCGACCTACGCCCTGTGTGTACGGAGAGCGTTCTGAGCGGCAGCACTGGCATCGGGCTCTAGGCACCAAGCCCGGCTCCAACGCCTCGGGTTTGTTTCGGAGCTGACCTGGGGTCAGTCTGGAGACTACGGCACTGTGGGAAAAGGCTAAGCAGGGCGTGAGGAGCTGACCTGGGGTCAGTCTGCTGGGGAGGGCAGAGGAGTGAGAGAAGGCTGAGACTTGGATGTCACGGGACCCTGATGTCACACGCCGGGACATCCACCGTGCAGAGGACAGAGGACTGGAGAGACAAAGGAAGGCACACGAGAAGAAAAACGAGGAGGTTGTGGGCGGGAGCGAACGACGGAGAGGCAACACGACGGAGAGGCAACACGACGCTGGCCACAGCGAGAGAGAGTGGTGCTGTCTGCCGACGACCAGGGCACAGACAGAGGGAGAAGTACAGCAAACCAATGTTTATACAGCATCGGGAGTTGTATATACTACAGTATAGTTCTCTTCGAAAGAGTGTGTGTGTGTGTACTACAGCAACTGTGCAAGAAAATGAGAACTTGGGGGAGCAAGGTGGGTTTAGGTGGGAGAGTCCCCAATCTCCTGCCATCTGGTCTGGTTTGGTTTTTTTTGTCTTTCATGTTTACCATCATTTTCTCTTTAGCAGCTTGATAGAATACCAGCCCTGGGGTTGTCGGTACGCTGCTCTGAGGCAGGTTGTGAACACAGAGCTTCTCATATAAATCCAGCAAGTCAAGAACCCAACTAGACACCCCAGAGCTGAGGCTCCTACACAACAATTGCAGGAAAGAAGTAAAAAAAAAACAAAACCAAAAAAACCTTCTACAAACATAACGAATGTTCTTTAGTTGTTAGGGGTACTTACCCCTGAGTGAAATTAAGGTGCAATGTTTTCCAAACAGACTCAAGCCCCTCCCCAATGCTGTCCTCCAACCAATAGAGGCAATAAACATAAGGCCCTCCAGCTAAACCACGCCCACATTCTGGTCCAATGGGCTGCTCTGTCAGCAGGCTGGGAGGAGTCTAGAAAAAGGGGGCAGAGCCTACAGACACTTAGGGTTTGTCTCTGATTCGTCAGTGATTGGAGGAGGGGAGGGCTTCAGTGGACGAACACGTGTCGCAGCAAATCCTCAGCGGCCGGTCGCTGTTTGGTTTCCACGAAAATCCGCTTGAGGAAGTCGCGGCAGTGGTCGGACACGTGCGCGGGGAGGGCGGGGTTGGTGGGCTGGGTGGCGATTTTGAAGATGGCGGCCATGGCCTCGTACTCGGCCCAGGGCGGGCGGCGGGTGAGCATTTCCACCACGGTGCAGCCCACGCTCCTGTCAACACACAACAGCCGCGTCAGCAAACGCCACGCACCACTGGCGCGCGGCACCAGACCGCGCCGCGACCCAGCTGTAGACAAGTGTCCGGCCTTTACCAGATATCTGCCTTCCTGCCGTAGCCCTCTCCGCTGATCACCTCCGGGCTCATCCAGTACGGCGTGCCGGTCACAGACTTCATCCCCGTCCCCGACAGGCAGATGGTCTGCAGGCGACGGCTCGCCCCGAAGTCCCCCAGCTTGATGTTACCCACCGAGTCCCTCAGGATGTTGGCGCCTGACAGAAGAGAGAAGAAGAACATTTTACGATGCGCTCACGGATCGAAACGACGACTTCTCGTTTGCGTCGCCGTTAGCGACACGAGCATTCCCTGACCAGCTATGAAACGGGACACACACTCTGGGGTCAAAGGTCGTGGCCTCACCTTTGATGTCCCTGTGTACAATCATGTTGCTGTGCAGGTAACACACGCCTTCCAGAATCTGCCGCGTGTATCTACGCGTGACGTTTTCGGTCAGCGCACCGTACGATTTCAGTTGGTCCTTTATGGAGCCCTGAAGAGACACACGTGCTTAAGCATTACCTCTAGAGGGGAGTATTTTATACCCCCCCACCACAAAGACGTTGGTTTCTTACCCCGGGCATGTACTCCATGAAGATAGAGAGCGTTCGCTCATGTGTATCACGCAGACAGCCGTAGTACTGCACTATGCGTTCGTGGAAAAGGTTCTTCAGGAGCTGAATCTCACACTCCAACGCACTCACCTCCTAAACACACACACAAGCACCCCATGTTAAAGGGGAGAGAACACACACGCTGAAGTCTTATTTGGTATGTGTATCACTCTCACAGACGTGCTGGAAGGTTTGTGTGTCTCCCCACCTTGCTGGTCTCAGGGCTGTCTGGATCAAACTGCACCTGCTTGACAGCGAGTTCTCTGCCCGTGTCGGCATCGTAGCAGAGGAAGACCCGGCCAAACGCCCCCTGCCCCAGCAGTTTCCCCAGACGCCAGTTAGTCGGGGCACGGGGAGCTGTGCGCACACACACACAATTTTTCAAATTAAAAGTACCCATGATGGGTGAAAAATAAAATAAAAATCATTTGTGAACCCATGTGAACCATAAGATGATTTATATGCATATTTACATATTTGTGGGGACAAATATGCAAACGGACACGTCTCCCCCATGCCAGACAGACTCACAGCGGCTGGGCGGGCTGATGTCCATGACGTGGAGGGTGGGGTTGGCGCTTGGGTTGGTGCTGGGTTCTATGTCGCTGCCGCGTCGCCTCCGTCCGGGCTCCTCTGGCTCCGCCGTGAAGATGCTGCTCCCACTGCTGGTGCTGGGGCTCTGCTCCGTCGGGCTGAAGCTCACGGGCGAGCGGAAGCCGTGACCCTGCGCCCGCCGCGCCCGCGGGAACGTCTTACGCCCTGCGGCCACACGGCAGCGAGACGCACGCACAAGACACCACGCGGTCACACGCAGGTCTGTCTGCATTATATTACCATTTTATTGTCCCGTAAAATTTGTGAACGCAAAAAAAAAAAGGGGGGGGTTTAAGTCATTCTGGGCTCAAATGTCTTTTTCTATAAAGTGAAGAATTAAAATTATTGTGTGGTCCTCAAATGAAAGGGGTTTATTCTCCACAGAGCAGGATTCCCACATGAATACAGCCATGTTTAAACAGATGCTAGCATTAGGCTTCTAGGTGTCAGCATGATGGTATAACTAGGCTTCCGTTTCATAATGTGAGGAATTGCTGGTAAAAGAGCTGACGCTCTTTAAAATATAATGTAATGACTACAGAAGGTGCAGGTCAGAGGTCAGCACCACGGAGACTGGAGTGGGGAGCTAGGAGAATAACCCGTCTGGGTTAACATCTATCTGGTGCCTCACCATCACTGTAGTCCTGCAGGCCAAAGGAGACGTGATATCGTCGTGGATACGTGCCACCTTTCCCTGACCTTTCAAACACTGGGATATCGCACTCTGAAAAACAACGGAAAAAGGATGAGAAAGAAGACTTCCGTGGGGAAATGTTCCCCGGGAATCGCACGCTCCTATCCTGCTGAGAGGAAAGATGTAGAACGCCTCACCAGGAAACTCCTGATGGTTGTCCGGGTAACTCTGGGCTCGGGGCATTCGGGACTTAGGATAGCTATCACTGAAAGACAAGAGGTCAAAGGTTACTCCTAGGCTTTATGTTAAAATGTGAAAGTGTGTGTGTGTGTGTGTAGCACAACTACCTGTCTAGGGGACTATCTAGAGAAGGACAACTGCCTGAGGCAGAATTCTCAGGGCTGCTCATGGATAACGGGTCCAGCATCTGAGCAGGCCAACACACAGAACAACTCTGTTCAGGGGGCAAATCCCTTGATAGACACATCCGCCGACACACCAAGAGGCTGTCGTTTTTTCTAGAATGGAACCCAGGACATGCAGATAGGTCCGTGTGTGTGTGTGTGTGTGTGTGTGTACCTGGTCCATGCTCTCAGGTATAAACTCTCCCTCGCTGTTGATGCTGGTGAAGGAACCGTTTCTGGCCACCTGCTGGAGTGCATCAGGGATGTAGCCTGGGGGAGGGGAGCTGCGGTCTGTAGACTGGGAGCCTGCAGACAGACGGGGCAGACAGACAGGGCAGAGACGGGGCAGAGACGGGGCAGAGACGGGGCAGAGACGGGGCAGAGAGTTGTTTATCAGCTTTGACAGCAACATATTCATCTTAATTTCTCTTGTAGTTCATTCAAATATTCATTTAAACAAATCAAGAAAAGCGCGGAGATGTTTGTGGAGCATCAGCACTGACCTACGAGGGCCAACATGTTCCTTTGGTCCTGGTTGTCCAGGTTCTCATGTGCCTGCAGGAGATCCATAGTGGAGAGCGTGCTCTGAGGAGACAAAGCCAACAGCACCTACCTCAGTTACCACTGTCTGGGTTAGTGCTCATAATCTGCACATAATGACCTGGAGTGAAATATAGCAACTGGTTGCCAGATCTTCGAGCAGTACATCAGTGCACACAGAGGCGGCGATGCTCCACGTAACGGAGCGCGTTGTGCTTAGCCACTCTGCAGTTGCAGACCATAAGGGGCATAAGCAGCTCCACGGGTGTGAGGGGGACGACCCCACAGAGCTCAGACTGACCTGGGAGGACGCAGACAACACCAGCAGGATCTTCAGACTCTTCATGTAGACGGAGCGGTCGAGGAGCTCCACGGCCTTGTCCAGATCATCCTGAGTGTGGAGGGGAATCACCAGCTGCAGGGGCAGGTAAAGAAAACGCAGGAAAGAGAGATCACACGCAAAACGGCGTAGACGGGAAAGGAAGAGAAAGATTCGCACTTTTACGTTCATTTCCGATGAAACGACAGCAAAAATTGGGTTTGTCCAATGTGCAGTTGAACAAACGAGTCTGGTGCGTCACATGGCAACAGGGGTCATCTCAGGTCATCGCCCCACACTGGGAGGGGTCATCTCAGGTCAATACCTCGTTATTGGTGTAGTGCAGGTCCATGGCCTGCCCAAACGCCACTTTAGCCTTGGAGCTCAGGTCGTCCAGACGGAGAGGCCGCGGGAACAGCAGGATCCTGCGAAAGCACGCGGGACATCACGTCACCCTCCAACATGAAACCATCCATATTGTAATACAACACCTTTAAAAATACACCATGATGCACTGTATGACCTCACCCCAAACAACCCAACACACTACTTTTATTTTCCATGCAACACAAGAGCTTCTTCTTTACGAAATTCATGAGGCGACTTATAACACAGAGTAAACAGAGCGCGTGTATTTCTCACTGGGAGCAGATGCTAGGAGAGTTCTCACGCTCTCCGTGAGGAGAGATATCAACATAACTTCAAGTGACATCTCTCTGGCCCCATTTTGTAACATGCAAGTCAACCGCAAATGTTGATTTCTCCCAAACTTGAAATAGCCATCAAACATAAGATTGGTTACTAAAGACTATCCTAATCTAAGTGATGGCAATGGATTCACTATGAGCACTCGCGATAGTGGGAAGCATTACCTCTTCTCCCCTCTGTAGTCAAACTTCACCCGGACATCATTCTGGAAGGATGAGACCTCCATTCAAAGACCTTTCACTTTACACACAACTACACCAAAAACTCATAACAAATGAAAACTTTTACCCATAATAATTATGACAGACACACATTTCACATCATCCCTACATGCAGGAGAATAACCACAACCGTTTTGAAATCACCCCGACCAGGTTCCTACAAATGACACCTACAAATGTTGGAACCTGGGCCCCGTTCACAGCACTACAGAACACTGAGCTACCAGACCTGGTTCTTGGGGGACGAGGCTTTGGGTTTGCCCAGATCAGACAGAGACATGGCAGGCCTGCTGGAGCGATGAAGTACGACCAGGTCCTGCATGATGGAGTTCAGAACCTCCTGCTCGTCTGCCAAGATCGAGGAAAACAGGTCATTGACTGCAAAGGTGACGTAGTAACGCTAACACACTAATGACAAGCTGTGTATGTATATTCTCTTGCATCAAGAAATTGATACATACCCATGATAACCACTCACAGTTTGCCCCCAGGAGTTCAGGAAAGAGGATTTGCCCATCAAATGGGGTCCTTTCTCCTATACATAGGGAACATGTTTTTTTTTTATCTTTAATACATGCATAGCTTTTTCATATCCAAAATAATACATTTAAAGAACAAAAACATTTTAAAATACGCTGTACAAAACTAGCCAAAATAGTGTAAAATTCCCAAGTGCAAGTACACCACCAAACAATAAAGGATGCGTAGGCTAACTGGCAAAATAAATTTAAAAATATATATATACAGTATATTTCTGTGCTCGATGATGTAGTTCACGAGTCAGAAAAACAATTTATAACCAAACACCGGTGAACTCTTACTAGTAATTTAATTAACCACTTACATTCCCTACGCAATCCACTGCTGTCAAAAAACCCTCATTGCCAATGCTACCTTGTTAAACGTTTTCTGATATGTTCACTAGCTACCTTAGCTATCTTACACAGCCCAACAGACAACCTAAATGTGGTGCTTATCCACTTGGAAGAGCCCATTTCATTACATACATGTACAGAAAACACTACAGACGACCAGGCGTTTACATACAAACAAAATGGTCCTTATGAACAAACGTTTGTGCCAAAATGCTGGACAAGATATCTTAGCGGTTCGCATAGCTTGCAAGATCACTAGCTATCATACATAACTTGATTAATTAGCCGCATAGCTTTCTCTATTTAAAAAACTACAGCTTGTTGAAAAATACACGATTACGCAAACATTATGTTAGCGGTGTTATCTAGTATTTAAGCGCTGGCTGGTAGGCTGGCGTTACTAGTTTCGAAACTGGCTAGCTATATAGCTAACTAGCTACCGAGCTAACGAGGTCAGCTAGCCAGCTAATCCCGATTACACTCGGGATTATGTGGCTAACGTAACACACAGCTAACGTTGGACAACCACACACGTTCACCGTTCAACAGGTAGACGTGTAACGTTAGTTATCACGGTGTTTAGCTCTTAACGGCCAAACCATGGACGCGAGAAGACCGTCTGTCCGCTGCCCAGTTAGCCAGAGTTCCAACAGCAGCCCAGGACTCATGCGAACCACTCAGATAGCCAAACAAGCCACATTTGTCCAGTAGGTTAGGTTAAAATCATTTTTAAAACACGTCTAAAATGTGCTCGACAATACATGTCAGTTGTCACCTGGGCAGTCTGCGTAACTTCACTTCCTCATCCAAGGGGCCCTGCGACTGCGGGCCCGACGCGAGTTTTGACAGCCTCCTGCTCGGATTCAGAAGTTAGGAAGGTCCCCTCACAACTTCAGCTGGAGCCCAAGGCCCAAGTGCATGGCGGCTGCTTGGCTGATGTCGCTGCCCTCGATAACGCCGGAGGACAAAAAAAGCGATTATATTAGGTAGCCGACAGCCAGCCAGCCAAGTTAGGTCGATGTCTTCGTAATCTAGACGTACCTCGTTGTGTCAGTGCGACCAGGTATAAAAAATCCAAAATCGGAAAACGTTTCGAGGTCGACTATTCCACGTTGGTTTGGCCTGTTTTGTTTACATGCAAACCTTCCAACACAGCACGTCTGAACACCAAACACACACACAACCCCCGTCGATACTGTTTGTGGAAGTCTGGCCGCTACACAAATTGTGTGATGTCAGAAATATTTGCGCTCTTCGTACCCCAGGAACTCTCCTTCACATAAACAGCGTTAGGTTTGACCATATGTCAGAGCATACTGCCACCGCGTGGCCATAATATTACATCGCAACTGACCTAACCTGGAATGCAATTTTAAAGCCCGTCATGAGCTTGGATTAGGTGGTCCCTAGGTGTCTGCCACCAGTTCGCTTCATTCGTCGCGCATCTGTGTATTTGAACCAGTATTTGTATTTGTTTTGTTGCAACAAACTCAGCAGAGAAGCAGGGTGGAGAAAAGTGAAAATACCTTGGTGTCTTGGTGTTCTGGCCAAACATAGAAGGAAAGAAAATACGCAAAAATAAGAATAATCCTGCAGAAGAGCTGTAGAAATGTGCTGCTCTGTATTCCTGAAGCTGACACCACAAATACAAACATCCACTTCCAGCCCCTTTCAAACAGGATGAAGCTGCGTGCTTGGACAGGCCATGACTGCTGTGATTGGACAGATAACGACTATTGTGATTGGACACAGACTATCTAAGATCATCGCTACAGGTCCAGCCTGATGTGTGACAGAAGGATGTGGTCCGTAGTGGAACAGTGGCTGTAGACAACAGTGTGTTCGATTTACCAGCCAAATGATTTTTGTAGCAGATCACAGATGAGAAAACGAGGAGGCAGATATATAGAATTTTGTGGCATTTTAGTGTGTGTATCCTTAAATTAATCCAGTTCAACAGGGCCTATGTGAACATATTCTAGATTCTATAAAAAAAACTGTGTACATTAACACATAAGGTACTTGATTTGATCAAGTAAAATTAGTCTTTATTAAAATGCCTTTCATACAAGAAAACACCAGTGAATAAATTAATGGTAGTTTTATATTATTTGCATAGAAGAATCAAAGTTGATGTGCAACAGATAAAAAGAAAAAAATCAAGTTAAATTATCAAGTTAAAAATGTATTGGCTCACTGTTCTGACCTTCAGACATACACTGTGTACTTGTTCTAAGGTGCTAACTCGTCAATTCTATACATTACAAAAGGTTAAAAGTTTAGGGAAAGTATTTCATGAACAATAACTACAATGAGAATACATAATTCAGTCAGTCTGCACAAAATAAACAGCCCGTTCATACACAGCTTTACACACACACACATATATATAGAAAAATATGTTTTCACTCTTATAGTTGGACTGGTTCAAAATTTAAAATAATTGAAATACAAAAAAAGTGAATTTTTTCATTTGTTTCTTTGCATACATACCACCCAGTACCACACAACTTCCATCTGCATATCTGGACCTCTCACTTTACCACACTTTACAATTTACCACCCAGTACCACACAACTTCCATCTGCATATCTGGACCTCTCACTTTACCACACTTTACAATTTACCACCCAGTACCACACAACTTCCATCTGCATATCTGGACCTCTCACTTTACCACACTTTACAATTTACCACCCAGTACCACACAACTTCCATCTGCATATCTGGACCTCTCACTTTACCACACTTTACAATTTACCACCCAGTACCACACAACTTCCATCTGCATATCTGGACCTCTCACTTTACCACACTTTACAATTTACCACCCAGTACCACACAACTTCCATCTGCATATCTGGACCTCTCACTTTACCACACTTTACAATTTACCACCCAGTACCACACAATTGTACCACATCATTAAGCCTCTTCATGAGATGTTTGATTTAAAAGAAAAAGAATGTGAGCTTTGCTAAAAACCACAAAGTTCATAGATGCGTGAACACATTTAGGCAATGTAGCATCTAAACTCGGTCAACAAACTTGACATTGATGGGGATTCCAGGGCAGAGCAGACCATGGGTCTTAGCGTGGACTTCACCTGTCAGCGGAGACACCTCGATGCGGAAGTTCTGAAGAAGCTTGGAGAGATGCAAACACAGGAGTGTTAGACAATCCCCACAGCTCCAACACCCCGTGTTACAGTGTATAGTACACGGCACCTCTGCAGCTTGTTTGATGTGGAGTTCAATTTAATATCCTCAGAGGCATGAACCTGAACTTTATTTAATCTCAGTCTGACATAAGGAAGGTTAGACATTATTATAGTTCCACAGGATAAGGTAGTGAACACAGTAGTGTTGATCGTATTTCAGTCAGACCTTTCATCTCTGCTTTGATACAAGGTGGTATTGTGTCCATGCATGTGTACACACACACACAAACACACACACACACACACACCTGCGTGAGAGCCAAGTACATCTCAAGTTCTGCTATTCTCCTGCCGATGCAACTACGGAGGCCGTAGCCAAAGGGAATAGAGCCGAAGTTGTCCACGCGCTCCGAAACGTCGCGACGGAGCCAGCGGTCCAGACAGAAGACATCTGCTTGGGGGAAATTCTCCTCGTCCATGGAAGTGGAGTAATGACAAAGGGCCAACTGGGTCTGACCGACAAGACAGAGAGGAAGAGGACTTGGGTGCTTGGGAACGGCAGCACCACTTCACCCTTCAGTAACGCCATTTGCAGTGTGACAGAACGTAACGCAACTCTCATGGACGTTTGTTAAGATCTACATATGCTGCAACATGAAATCATGCCACTAGAAATGATGTGTCCCCTGCGCCTGGTCCTACCCCTTTAGGGATGAAGTAGCCGCCGACAACAAGATCGTCCTGAGTGATGCGGCCGTTTCCAGGAAGCACGGGGTAGAGTCTGCAGGTGACCCACAGCGAGGGAGAGATGAGCTCAAAGACACAAGTTTGCTTTCCTGTCTGAGTGAGGGATCAAAGGTCAGCAGAGCCCACCTGAGAGTTTCTTTGACGAGTGCCCTAACGAGTTGCAGCTGAGGAATATCGTCAGCCGTCGGCACCCGCCCGTCCAGCACACGGTTCACTTCCTCGTAGATCTGCTCTTGCTCTGCTGGATGCTTGGCCAGCAGGTATGTGCTCCATGACAGGGTGAAGGACGTCTTGGGTCGGGGGAGGCAGGAGAAAAGAGTCAGCGTGCCGTGTGGAGCCGGGCGGCTTACAACAAATCCTCAGGCTGCTCTCTACATTCTTCCGCGTTCTCGTGCACTTTGACCCCAGCCAGCAGGAGTCCACACTGGCTGTCCATATCCTCACCTCCGTTCTGGTTCTAGCCAGCGTTTCTCAAATAAATTATAAAGGACAAAAAGGGGGGTGGGAGTGGGGGGGGAGTGTCCACAGAGAACAGAGTCTCCCAGAACACCAGGGGAGAGCTCATAAGAACACAAAATCTCAAAGCTCCTCAGGATTAAGGAGCTTTGAGATGTTCCAACAAAGTATCTGACTTATTCTCTATAACTCTCTCTCACACACACAAACACAAAAACAAAAATGTGTGTTTTGGGCAAAGCTTCCAGTGCAGCTGGATTAGCACTAGGGAATAATACCAAAGCTTTACAGCCTGAGAGAAGAAAAACACGTCTTAAAAGAGGAGCCTACAAAGAGCCATTATTCACACACACACGCTTTCTTACTGTGTCCACGCCAGCTAGCAACATTTCAGTCATGTTGGCGTAGATCTCTTCCAGGTTCATCTCCTTGGTGACCAGCATGTGGGTGAGAAGTCCACCTTTTACCTCCTCTCTCTTCTCAAGCTTCCTCCTGATCTCCTCCAACTTCCTGTCAACGTGAATCTGGCCTGAGCGCACACACACACACACACACACACACACACAGTTATGCTTCAGCGGCCGCCCACAGCCCAGTACTCTCACAGGGCACTTACTGAACCGGAAGAGGCCATCCCAGGAGCAGCAGAACTCTGCCCATGGTTTGGGCACGACAGGCCGTAGCCACTTGGGGATGGCGCCGGCGTACATGGTGGTCTTGAAGGAGCTGAACATGAGCTGGAGCGCTCCGATGTACTCCTCACTCATCTCAGGGATCTCATCTTCCAAGCAGCCCAGCCGGGTCTCATACAAGATGGTCGCCACCCCTAAGATTCGATTTGTGATGATACAGGGAGAAGTAACTGGGAGTTAGTTATCCTGTCCCATAACTGGGAGTTAGTTATCCTGTCCCATAACTGGGAGTTAGTTCTCCTGTCCCATAACTGGGAGTTAGTTCTCCTGTCCCATAACTGGGAGTTAGTTATCCTGTCCCATACACACACCCTCCATGGCGTATTTGAAGAACAGGTCGTTGATGTTGAGCACAGTGAGGTTGTCCGTCTGCTGGAGGCGGAGCTTGCGGACTCTCTTCACGAGATCCGCCACGACCGCGTTGACGTCAGCAGAGAACACGGCGACGTCTCGCGGGCGCAAAATCAGCTGACGCAGCACACGGCGCATCTTCAGCCAATCATCTGCTTCACTGCAGAGAGCGCACGCCAGAAACAATACCAGCAGACCTTAAAGGATTTGAAGCAGTAAACCTCTGACCACAAGCACACATAGACATATGAAGGCAGGAGACTCACGCTGAGATGAGACCCGTGGAACGGCCCCTCATATCCCGGTACTCTTTCCACGATTCCATGTTGGCTCTCTGAGGGGCCACGCCCTCGGCCCGAAGAACCTGGGCCACCAGATCTCGATCCGCTATAGATACAACCAGCTGTGGTCCAAAGCGCGACTTGAAGATCTTCCCATATTTCTTACTGTGTTCCATCTGGGGAGGGGTGTGTGTGTGTGTGTGTGTGTGTGTGTGTAAAGGATACAAAAAAGTGAGAAATGCAAGTGCAGTGATTTTTTTATTATTATTATTTATAGTGCTATAGCCCTCTCCTCACCTTTCCTGGCTATAGCCTAATTGTAGGGACATGCGTTACAAATGCATCGTGCACAATACGCTTAAACTGATGCGTTTAGAATGACCAGAACATGTGTTGATCATTCAAAGTCGACCTCTAACGCATGTATGTCTTATTGTGTAGTGGCTAGTTTATTTTCAGACCTAGTGCAACAGGCTAACATGAATTAAACTGTTCCCTAAAAAAACAAGCTCATTGCCAAAATCAATGACTGAAGTCGTTATTTATAATACAGTATATTACACAAGCCTCGTAAAGAAACGTCTTATAGTCCAGATGCTAGTGTAAATATGATCGCAACAATCACACATTAAAAAGAATACCAGAAAACTCAATTACCCAAGAGCACCAGAGTAAGAACGAACGACTCCCTAGTATTTGTGATGAAAGTGCGCTTATGTGTGCAATTAAAGTAATGGGACAACCGAATTCTGTAACTGAATATTAACGGGCTCTGAAACTGTTTACCAACACTACCATATACTACTTAAATAACGGTTTTTTATAAATAACTGAGTTAAACATAATAAAAATGTCATAATTCTCTCACATTAACTTATACAGGAGTGTCTATGTCCGAGGTCAACTGAGAGCCAGCAGAACACAGCCGTAAGAAATCACAGCACCTAAAAATATTTGTATGGGTGTTTGACTCATTTATTATGAGGGTCAAGTTGGGTCACTGAATTCGGTGGCGACAGATTTCTGTGCAACACCCAGTCGCGAAAAATCAATCGCTCATCAGCGGAATGACCGATTTCAGTCAGTGCTTTAGTACCTTCGGAACTGTGCCGTATGACCAAGGAAACCCTGTTGCAGGTGTCTAAATAGTTAGTTATTCGTCGTTTAAAGCAAGTAGCCTAAGTTAAATTGGTTTGAATGACATAGCACCACTGTTAACTGCCTTAAATCAAATAATACCCTGTTTTTTATGCCACGTTATATCGTCTAGGAGGGCGGTAAATTTTATTTTAAATCCGACATACATTTTGACTCACTCCTTTTACAATTTTTCGAATTGTAACTACTGGCATTGCGTTCCCTCTGCTGTCTGCGTAATTAACGTACCCACCGTGACTGGCTGGGCGGAATAACGCGAATCTTTCATGGCAACCCGAATTCTTGATTTTTGTCCTCATTTGCCTTTTGGAACTGAATTTGCATATCTGACAGAATTTACTTAGTAACTTTCAAATATTACTCTAGTTTTATCCCTTCAATTCTATACATGTCACTTTTCTAGGGGAAAACTGAGAGGAAATGCATGTGAACAAACAGGACAACCTTAAGTTTATTAATTATAAATTAAAAAAGAAATGCATTAAGTAAGTAATTAACCTGGATCTCGTGAATGCGACTGAAGCCATCTCGGTAAAAGAACTCAATTAGGTTCCCGATAGCGCTGGGTCCAGGCATCTCCCGAAGAGACTTTATGCGCACCACCTCCCGTTGCTCAGCCGCGTGTCCGCCGTGCGTCGCGGCGTGAGAGGAGTCCAGCGTGCCGCCGGCAGCGGACTTGTGCAGCGCGCTGACTTGCAAGAAAAACTGCTTGTTCACATCGTTCTGCAGACTTCTGCGAGTAACACTGAAGAGGAGATTCTGAAAAGCCATTGGGGTAACCTTTGACGTTGTGAGCGGTAGCTCAGGTGAGTCGTACCTCTTTCTTACTGTGAAAGTGTATTGTGGAGGAGAGCAGAGTAGCGACTTTTCAACGCAGGTGCAAGTTTTATCGGGTCTAAGAAAAGGGGTTGGACACTTGGGGTTTGACTAAGGGTGAAGCCGAGTCCTCATGGGCGGGTGTGTTGGATGAGCAGCAAAGCCTGGATGCACCTTTCTACACAATAAGGTTTTGTTGATGTCGCCCATTACGAGTGGTAGCACGTGCCAAAATTGCCGCCTTCTATCTCTGTGTGATTGGATGGTTCTGCAGCATAACCGAAGTAACATCTTGCGAAAAACTCAAATAATTTTGCCGAATGAGCTTGTTATGCACGGTGAATTTTAGCGAAAAGTATTTCTTCCTCTTAAAGATTCTCAAGTTGCGCACAAGGTCCATTTGAGTGCCAACTCGTGTCATCGTACACACACTTCCGTCTCTAACGGTGATTCTATTTTTTTTGGATTACAGGAATGGCACATTGTACAGCCCGTTAGCCGAATTAACCCACCGGTCTCTCTGAAGGTCATGAAAGTTCCTTCCAGGTTACCCATTTGCAAAACGCGCTTGGGAGGTTAAAGCAAACGCGGCACGTGATTCAGTGTCTCCTGCCATATTTGGGGGTGACCCACAGATTATAGTACACGATTCAAACCCTTGAAGAACTAGAGGGGTTTATGGGTGACACTGTTGAATCCAGGGGCTCTTCCCTTTAAAAAAAAAGCCGTATTTATTCAGGGAACACGATCTGGGAACACGATCTGGGAACACGATCTGGGAACACGTTTACGTGAGGAGAGATAAGGTCACTGAAGTGCAACCTGAGAATTGTAAGGCTGTATTTTAGCCAATTTGGCCACCGCAGAAGCTGCTAAGGCAACGTTGCTGGCAGGAGAATTGAGCACAGATTAAACCAACCCAAGATAAAAAAAAAAAAAAAAAAAAACTCCTGTCAACAGGAATAACAGACATTCCTTTGTTCTGTTCATAATGTGATTGTCCTCCTTGTCCTACAAGACAGTTCACAACATTACAAATACAGCTCCTTTTATTTACTTTTCCTCATGACATTAATTTCAATCATACACAATACAAAAAAACCTATCATCAATATGGAATCCATTAACTATATACTGTTTATCCAATCCTGTCGCAGCGAGAGGCAACACCAAGTCTCCCCTTTTACAACACACGATTCAGGCTCTAACAGGCGTGAAAAGTTTGTTGCTGGTTTGAACACGGAGCCTTTGAACGGTGACTAAATGATTCCCAAATCCACTGCAGCGATGATCATCTTCACCTTTAGACAAAAGGTCAGTGTGTTGCTTGTCCTACCACCTTTAAACAATGGTCCCTGATCTTCCACAGGTTCAGGACCAATTTATTTGCTCTATTGAGAAATTGGTTTGGTTTGATGCTTTGCTGTGGTCCACCAGGGTTCCTGTGTTCTTCTCCTCCATTAGTCTTTTGGAGTCTCCGCTAAAGCTTTGCAGAGAACTGCACGCCTCCCCGGCAAATCCCCGCCTTCCTGTGTGTGTGTGTGTGTGTGTGGGGGGGGGGTGGGGGGGGTCACTTGCGGAAGCGTTTGAAGAGGGGATGCACGTTTTTACTGGCTATAGACTTGCTGCCGCGAGACGACTGGTACTCCATGTAGATGGCGTCGTCAGCGCCCGACATGGAGCTCATGGTTCCCGCCCGGCGGGAAAACTGGAGAGCAGCAGAGCAAAAGCAGGCAAGAGAGAGAGGAGGAGAGAGGAGGAGAGAGAGAGAGATCACAGAGACCAGGATTAAACGACAGCAGGAAACACAGCGGCCTGGTCATTCATTCCCCAGAGCTACAGATACCAGAACCTGCAGTTTTGCACTGAAACGGCCAAGAGACACTAAGAGGGTGGTGAAGGTCAACATTAAAAGTGGGTTAGTGTGATCTGGTAACCCAAATCTACATCCTTGTATAGTTTTAAAGTAGCTCCTAAAAGGTTTTTTTCTATTACAAGACTACCAAGGTTTAAAGACAAACAAACACAGGAAGAGTAGATGCACAGACGCAGTGTCCTCTGGAGTGACCACACTCTCCTGCTCACACTCTTCTGAGACAAACTGTAAACTGAAATAAGACCTCGCACAAGTCTCACGTGGACAAGCAACGTGTGGTCTCCGTGGGTAACTGCTGAAGAGGGAGAGTACATGTGCAAACGAAGATGAAGAGGAGGATGTGGACACGGAGCAGTTACCTGAGGTTTTCCTCCCATCTCTCCCATGACCACCTCGTCTTCAGCATCGAGGTCGGACGCTGCTAGAACCTTCTGCAGGAGGTGCTGCTGCTCATCACGCGAGGAGAACATCAAGTCCTCCTCGTCCATACCTGCTAACTTAGTGATTACCTGGGAGGGACAAGGAAGGGCGGAACGGGGAGAGGGACAGACAGACAGAGAGAGGGAGACGGGGAGAGGGACAGACAGAGAGACGGAGACGGGGAGAGGGACAGACGGGGAGAGAGAGACGGGGAGAGGGACAGACAGAGAGACGGAGAGAGGGACAGACAGGGAGAGGGACAGAGAGAGACGGAGAGAGGGACAGACAGGGAGAGAGAGGGAGACGGGGAGAGAGAGACGGGGAGAGGGACAGACAGAGAGACGGAGACGGGGAGAGAGGGACAGACGGGGAGAGGGACAGACAGGGAGAGGGACAGACAGGGAGAGGGACAGACAGAGAGACGGAGAGAGGGACAGACAGGGAGACGGAGACGGGGAGAGGGACAGACAGGGAGCGGGACAGACAGAGAGAGGGAGACGGGGAGAGAGAGACAGAGAGAATAGACGACAGACATAAGAGGATTTCAGAGTGAACACTGAGCTTTTTCAAAAACTGCTGGCAAACAAATGAGCACTTGGGCAAAGAATCAAATTGGGTTCAGCCAAATTGCCTCAAGTCATTTCTGAACCTAGACAGGGGGAGAGACCAACCTTGAAGCTATATCCCTGGTCCACCAGGAAGCGCTGTCTCTTGGTAGAATAGGCCATCTCCTGTGTGTCCTGGGACACGAGGGAGTAGAAGTAGGCATTGTACTCCTCAGCGACCATTCCTGTGGAGATAAATCCCGGTTCAGTTGTCCACACAGGAGGGAATGGGATTGAGGAGCTAGTCCCCAGGGTAGTTTAGCCTCTTCCCAACAGGGAGACGTGCTCCTGGAACGCGAGTTTACCTTTCTTGGCGCGGAGCACCCGGCCCAACCTCTGGGCTTCCTGACGCCGAGAGCCTCCATGAGAGGAGATCTGAATCAGAACATTCGCCTCAGGCAAGTCAAATGACGTATCTCCCACCTAAGAGAGGAACAGACAGACAGAGACAGAGGAAAGACTTAAAAGACAGAAACAATAAAGGAACAGTATTTCTATCCTTAGAAGAATTTATGTCCAGCCAGCGTTGTTCAATCGTCTTTAACCTGCCAGTCGTCTCCCAAACGTCATCCTGCTACTCGCAAATAGTGCTCAAATAGTGCTCAAATAGTGCTCAAATAGTGCTCAAGCGATACTGTTGTTCTCTTCTACAGTTTGGTTTGTTAGTAGCAGTAACGTCCTGGACACATTTATTCCTTGTATGTCTTGTACATGTGAACAATTGACAATAAAGCAGACTTTGATTTTGACTTTATCCTGCTTCCAACCAATCGCAAAGAACTGGCTAAATAACATCATGGATTTAAATGTATAATATTGAGTTCATAAAGTAAATTAATTTACATTAATCAGTGCTAGACAGTTATTTGTGTAGCTACATTTGTTTAGCGTCTAGCTAGTTTGTTTAATCACTAGTAGTATACACACGTTTTACTTCACCATTCCTTTGTATATTTCAATATGACGTGCCAACATCCCCTGCAGCTAAATGCAGATTAAACTGATATAATTTTATCGGTTCATTTTATTATCTTAAGTAGACCTGCTGCTTCACTCTGCAGTCCTCAAATCCAAAAAATAAAACGTTTCGTAACCTTCAGGTTTCAGGCCGTCTGTATTTCACGGTCTATCACGGTCTACAACTTTACATCCTTGTTCATCATTTTACATATTTGATTATTCGTATATATTTTTTCAGTTTCTGTTTTAAACTGGCATTAATGTAGCAGTGAATTGGCTAGTGTGTTGGCTAAAAATTTACTTTCAAAATAAACCTGCTTTGCCTTTGTAGAAATTAAAGAGGGGGGGGGGTACTGCACAGCAACTTTAACTGCATGCTAAGCTTTAACCGCATGCTAAGCTTTACCCGCATGCTAAGCTTTACCCGCATGCTAAGCTTTACCCGCATGCTAAGCTTTACCCGCATGCTAAGCTTTAACCGCATGCTAAGCTTTACCCGCATGCTAAGCTTTACCCGCATGCTAAGCTTTAACCGCATGCTAAGCTTTAACCGCATGCTAAGCTTTAACCGCATGCTAAGCTTTAATGGCCATCATGCAAGTTCCTGGCAGGACAAACAAAAGTCACACTGAGTAGGTCTGTAGCCAAAGCTTAAGGCTTAACCAGAACTGGGGGTGCAATGTGGGGGTGCTCCCTCCATCTCTGTTGCGTTCTAAGTCCCGCCTCCAAAGGGCCATGTGTGTTGGGGTTGAGATTTGAAGCCAAGTTGTGCAACCCCACCCTAGGGTGGAGAAAGGGCAAATCAGAGCCATGTTACCTTGGAGATAAAGATGGTGTTGATCTTGGGGTTGTGCTTAAAATTCTGCAGGATCTGCATCCGCTCCCCCTGGGACGTGGGTCCATAAATGTACGGCCTGGACAAGGAGGAGAAAAGGAGTCATATGTAAGTGTTAAAGGGCTGATTTTCTACCCCTGCCAATCCCACCACCCATATTAACCCCTCTGATCTGATTCTATTCCAAGATAGAGATGTAATGGAGCAATAACCATAGATTTCTTAGAACAGTTCTACTTTCAGCATTGCCAGGCGGAGGGGGGCAATTGGACCCCAAGAATAGAACGGCCAATCAGAGCCCAGGAGTAAAATGGCCAATCAGAGCCCAGGAGATTTGGAGGAAGGGCAGTCAATTAAGAATTCTATGGAAAATTTAGTTAACGCAAAAGCAAAACAAGGCGAATCAAGAGTACGTGAGCAGGTGGTTGAAGTTCTTAGCTATTTTATTTCTTTAAAAGCCCCACTGTAAATGAGTGTAGAGGGACTAGCAAGAAGGAAGCTCCTGTGACGTTACTCCTGTGTGGTGGTCGGGCCAAAAAAGGCATTTTTAACTACTGCCCATCCCAGTGTAGTACAGCAGTGTCTTTGTGTGCTGGTGTAAAGAGACATTCATACTAGGACACCTCAGCGGGAAGGCAAACTCATCATTAGCTGCTAAATGTAGACGCGCTGTGATCTGACGGGCGGGGGAGTGTCGGAGCGCGTGCTGTACTTGTTCAGGCGGATGGCGTATTCTTTGAGCGCGAAGACGTTGTCGGCAAAGACGATGATCTTATCGTTGCGTCTTTCGTGGAAGCGGATCAGGAACTGGCAGGCGCGGAACTTGTTTGGATTCATGGTGTACAGCAGGATACGCTTCTTGGTCTTGATGGCCACATACTCCCGATAGAACTCTGGTGACATGGGACACCACACCTGACACACACACACATTTAAAAAGAGCCCACATAATGCTGTTTAGTTTAAATGTTCTGTGTTTGTATCACATGACCATTCTTTTATAATATTGTGTGTGTGTGTGTGTGTGTGTGTGCGCCACCTCTGCACACTGCACTTTGGCGATGTAGCCGTTGTTCTGCAGCTCCATCCAGTTGGCCTCGTACAGCTTGGGCCCGATGAGGAAGTTGAGGTCCACGATCTTGTCGTCCTCTCGCACCAGCGTGGCGGTCAGGCCCAGTTTGCAGTGGGCTTGCACAATGGTCAGAACACGCCGGAACATCTTGGCTGCAAAAACACCAGGGACGCACGTGAGGGGGTGGGGGGTAGGGTTGGGGACCCGGGGGCGGCTGGCGGTGCGGGGGGGGTGATGTTGGGGTAGCGGCGTCCGCACCTGGGATGGTGTGCACCTCGTCCAGGATTATGAGCCCCCACTCTTGACTTCGCATCCACTCCATGACGCGTTCGGCCTCCCACGAGCGCTTGGTGGTGTGGCCCAGCATGGAGTAGGTGCTGATGGCCACCGAGCAGCCGATGGGCTTGTCCTTGGCGTCCGAGGTGAATCGGCAGATCTGCGAGTCGTCGATGGTGGACCACATCTTGAACTGGGACTTCCACTGCTCCACGGAGACCGAGGAGTTGCCGAGCACCAGGCAACGTTTACGCACCGTGCAGGCCGCAGTCACGCCCACCAGGGACTTACCGGCGCCTGGGGAGAGAAGCAGAGTCCCAGACGCTCGCGGGGCAGGATACGGAGCAGCATAAAGGCCCATGGAGGGAGTGTGTGTGTGTGTGTGTGTGTGTGTGTGTGTACCGCAGGGCAGCACGATGACCCCGGAGCGAGCACGGCCGTTGCCGAACATCTTCCTCAGACTCTTCTCCTGGTAGGGCCGCAGTACAGCCGTGGGCTTCAGGTCCATGTTGATGTCGGGGTTGACCGTGTCGTTGCGGAAGTCGTACTCGGCCAGCAGCGGGTACTCCAGCTGGATGCAGCGCTTCTGCAGCTCCTCGATCATCTCCTGCAGTGGGTCAGAGTTCAAGGGTCAGAGGTCGCTCAAGCTCAGTCGTGCAGTCCGCCTGCGAGGCTAGAAACGCCGACGTCGTCAGAGACCGTCAGTCGGGTGGCCATTGTTTTTTAACAACCAAACATCTTTCATCGTAATGACGAGCGGTTCGTCGTGCTCCAAAAGCCGAGGTCGAGTTTGGTAACCGCACACCACCAATTTCCCCCCCGGACGGCTGGAATGCAGGACCACAGCCACAGAGTTACCTGGCGGATCTCGAACGACACGGTCTGCGTCTCCTCCTCTTCCTCGTCCTCTTTGTCCATCTGCTCGTAGTAGCTGAAGATGTCCTCAGGGACCTGGGTGCCCGAGCCCTTGCCATCCGCAGGCTGAGACGTTGTCGCGCCCCCGTTGTCCTGGAGAGACCTAGAGATCTGCACAGCAGGGGGCGACAGTGAGCAGAGACCGCTAAAGTGCTGGGTGTGTAGAGGTCCCGAGTAAAACACAGAAACGTCAGCCCATCAACTACATGAACATACGGTGAACCATATCAGGGCCACCAAGAGCCTAAAATATTTGTGTCTTCTTTGATTCTGCACTGAAAAAAATGTAAACAGTGGTTTGCTACATTAACCATCACGGTAATCATATATTACCGAGTGTAATTGCATCACATTGCATTGACTGTCAATAAATATACAATTTTTGCCTTATTGATCTTTAGGTTTACAGACCTTTTAAAGCTTTAGAATTATTATGCTTCTCAGCAACAATACACTCATACATTAGCACTGCCAATACATGGAAAAACTAGAAGAAGAAACGTTTGTGCGTGTACAGACACGGAGAACCGAGTGTCTTAGCAGAGGAACTGGTGTCTGTGTGGTTTTGGCAAGACTCTTTCAATTGGTTGCCATGGCAACGTTTGCATCTACAAACAGAAAGAACCCTGACCTCGTTCGACCTCGTTCTGAGTGCGTCTTCGTGTGTGTGTGTGTGTGTGTGTGTGTGTGTGTGTGTGTGTGCACTCACTGCAGGTTTGTTGGAGATGACCTCTGTGATGAGCTCCGTCTCCTCCCCCTCGGCAGTGCGGAGACGACAGTCCCGAATCACCAGGTCTTGGAGTAATCGCTGGATCACGTCGGGGAAGGCACTCTCCACAAAATACCTGCCCCCCCCCCCCACGGGAAGACACCCCACCATTAAACATTCATTAGTATATGACTGTGTATGAATTATAAACACATTTATAACATCAGTTCACTCATAATGAGCAAACTGCTTTAGGGGGCCACTGGTTTTGCGACATGTATAAACAGCTGTGCCTGGTCATGAACACCAGCCGCATCTGAGAGATTCTGTTTCAGCTCTTGTGCCTTGGCTGGCACCATAATGCTTGTACAGTGGGTGCACTGGAGAGGAAGACAGTGGAGACACAGCCGGGGTTTGAAGGCCAGAGCTCTAGTCATTACAACCAAAGCGACTGTGCTGACCATACAGGCCCTGGTGGCAAAGCCTCCTCCGGGCAACGACCGTCACCACGGCAACAGGGAAGCGGAGGCAGCGGATCAGGACACACACCTGTTGTGTTTCAGCACCAGCTTCACCTTCCCATAGCTCACGGTGCACAACTGGAAAAGGACCAAGCAAAGCTCTGTCAGTTCTCTCATTGCTACACAGCACATATGTGCACATGCATTAGAGAATGGACACCTGCAAACTCAACACACACACACACCAGCACACACAAACGTTCCCTGTATTGTGCACGATTTCATTCACACCTTTATAAACTGAACGATGCCATCGGGCACCGACGTCTTGCTCAGTTTCTGCAGATACTCCACGATGTCGGACGTCTGCAGGCCGACGCTCACGGCGGCATACAGCGAGTAGGCGGTCAGCTTGTACTCGTGCACGTGCGTGGGTCTGCACACGGGCTCTGCTATGGCAACCAGGAAGTCCTGAGCGTACTTGTACACTGGCGAGAAAGCCTCCAAAAAGACGTGACCATCAGGCGCCTGGTGACCAAGACAGAGACAAATCCATATATTCATCAGAGTGTGAGATTTTCACATCCCTGACGTCATCTGTGGCAGTGTTTCCCAACCCGGGTCTGTTGCTTCATCCCAGACTCACCACAGCTGAGATAAGACATTAAGAAGGACTGAATACCTGATCCAGGTGTGGCTGGGCACTGAGTTACAGCAAATAAATAAATAAAATACTAATAGTCTGGTGTGGCATGAGGTCTGGGTTACTCTAAAGCACTCAAAATAAACAACACATTTAAGCGATCTAGTAGTCACAGTGTGGTAAAAGGTCCGAAGGGTGTTTTGGTAACATCAACTCCGTCTTACCACCCACAGCGGACGAGAAGAGTGATCCGTCTTCAGCAGCATCTGTAAACGGTAGTCCTTCGCGCCGTACTCGTCCAGCTTGGTGGTGGACTCGTCCACCTGCTTCCCGGCGGCGGCGGGGATGGCTTCCTGGGACTCGCTCCCCACGGCTTCCTCGTCGTCGTCGTCATCGTCGTGGTAACGTTTCTTAGACTTTCTCTCTGGTGAACGGAGCAAGACGCAACGTTAAAACGCAACGTTTTCACCTAACTAACTACTTATTATACTTGTTATTAGTAGTTAGGTTTGCTAGAAGCCTGTTATAGTCTAATATATAGAGTGGTATATATAGCCTGTTATGGCAGTCTAGCTAGTAACAGTTGTTTACAAGCTGCAGGAGTTTTCACCACAAAAAAACAAAACACCATAATTACCTCGGTCTCCTTTTTCCCTTTTCCCCATAGTCGCAACTGTAAATATAAAACGTTTGCTTGAATACGGTGACTGTCTGTAATGTACTACATAAAGAAAACACGCAATTTGCCTGTGTGATGATCCATACGCGTTACGAGTCGGCCATCTTCATCGAGCTTCTTCGATGAGGGACGAGGGGGCTGATACGATATACGATGTAGCGGCTTATCGCCACCTTGTGTTTGTTATTGGCATTACAAATATATCTCTTAGTACATCAGAGGTGTCCAAACAGCGGCCCGAGGTCCAGTTTTCATTTCCCCGCAGCAAATTCTGAAAATACAATTGAATATGGCGAACTATTGCACTTCTCAGTTTCAACACTAGATGGTTTCAACACAGTCATGGAAACGGTGCAAAGAAAAAAAATTATCGCGAGTCACCAGTAATGGCAGCACAGAAAAAACTCAAAATAGCAAGTGAATGTAGAACATTTCAAACACGGTGGGGAATTGAATATTTATTAAAAAAAATCAACGAAAAGCCTGTTTGGTTTACAATGAAGCTGTCGCTGTGATTAAAACGTCCGTCGGCATTATGAGCCCAAACATCAGAGCTACACATCGTACACCGGTGCCGAACGAACACAGAAAGCCAAGCAAATGGCAGGTAGCAAATGGCAAGCTCAACAAATTATGTACAAACAAAATACAGGAAAACGCCACGATATGAAGATATGAAGTCGCTAAACTTATTGCCCAGCACGGTAAAACGTTCTCAGACGGTGATTTCATAAAGCAGTGCCTCATCAAAGTCACAGAAATAATTTGCCAGGAAAAAGTGCAGGATTTCAATTACGTGAGCTTATCAGCATTTTATATTTCACCAGAAGATGGCAGTGTATACTATACTATACTATATATCCCAGGCATTGGCCCAGGACTTGTTTATCAGTTCTACTGGGCATACAGAATAAAGGTTATGGTGAATGAATGCTTCCTCTGAAATATCAAATATAGCCACAATATACAAACGAGCCCTTTATTACAAACTACAAAGGATTTTTCTTTTGTGCTGTGACCTTTTCGGACAAATCTCACACACCCCACACAAGTATGCTGCAACCATGTCCTATCAACATTTAATTTTAATATAATCAAAGACGTACTGCTATGGCAACAGAACCCCAAAATAGTATTGTTGTCAATAGTCTGCAGCCATAACACACAGTGAACACAGACCCTGTAATATAATTATGCCCATAGCATCAAGACAGAGAGATCCATTGAAGAGGCTGTATTACTGTATCATGCCTGTGTGCATCAGCTAATGACGTCTCTATATTATATTTGATTACAAAGGCAAAGAGGTAAAAGGGGGAGACCAAAGAAAAACATACAGCAAATATCAAAAATACAAATACTAAAACACTGTTGAAATCTGAGAGTGACTAATACTCGTTGTTCAGTGTTGTTCTGAAGGTGAAAGGTCGCGATGGCATTCTTAAGCTTCTTTCCATGGTGATGTGGCTGGATGTTGTTATGGCGTTTCCATGACGCGGCTCGGTGTTGTCGTGGAAGCGGGTGCGCCCTACGCCCCAGCGTCGGACGAGCAGGCCGTGTATCTGTAGGTGTAGAGTCTGTTGTCTGCTCCTCCGCTCAGGATCATCTGGAAGAAGATCAGGCGTGATATCGTCACAGCAGTTAATCATACAGAATATGAGACAGCTAACCTGCATTTCCAGTAAAGTCAATACATTTGCCAAGAGATAAGTAGAAAATAAATTTCAGCTATAACTGCACTCTAAATGGTTTCTCACACACACACACACTCCCTCCTTCCCTGTCTTACCCCACTGTCTGTCCAATCAGCACACAGGACTTTGTCCTCGTGGGCTTCCAGATCATACAGAGGAGCCTTACAGCTGCAGACAGGAAGACAAGAAGTCAGACAGGAAGTACTGGATGAAAAGCTGAAAAATCTGCAGCGCGGATGACCACGGCTCCACCCACACAGCCGGCCCCTCCACCTAACCCCGCCCTCGCTGGACGGAGAAGGAGAGATGATACAGACGCGTCTGCGTACCTCCTGGTGTCCCAGAGCTTGACAAGGTTGTCCAGAGAGCCGGAGACGAGCTGCTGGTCGTGGGAGGGAGACCACCTGACCGTCGTCACCCACCCGGTGTGAGATGTCAGAGAGAGCAGGACCAGAGAGCCATCTGTGTGTGTGTGTGTGAGAGACAGACAGAGCGAGAAAGAGGTTCACACAAAGAAACAAACATTCCCTCACCTATGCATATATGTGTGTGTGTGTGTGTGTCACCTTTAGAGCGGGGGTCCCACAGACGCACGTGTCTGTCTGTACTTCCCGTTGCCAGGCGGCGACACAGCGGTGAGTAGGAGACGCAGTTGAACACTTTGCTTCCTGTCTACAACACAGTTCACCAAGCAATCCTGATCAGACCGCCCAGCAGATCATCGCATCTCCGTCATCCCATATTCCAAGCAGGAAGCATACCAACACATATCTGGTTTTACAGTTTTATCCATTTGGAGAAAAAGACACCAGTGAATGTGTCTCTCCAGGATGCACAGAGTTATAGCACCACCTGCAGGAGAAAGCCTGTCATTGTTTTTAACCTGGACGTGAGTGTCTCACCAGCATGCTCTTTTGGCTGCCTGTCTCTGCGTCCCACAGGCGAATGGTGTGGTCCCAGGATGCACTACACAGCTCCTCGGCGTCCATCCACAGCACACTGGACACGGCCTCGATGTGGCCCGACAGTGTCATCAGCGGAGTCTGCATCCAAGGTTACGGTTATCATCACCATGGTAATCTAGCACCAGTTCACCACAGGCCAAATCAGGCCAAACCACAGGCTAACTTACTCTATATCAAACGTAACATCCTGAGAGGGGATATTGTTTTTGGCCTAGGACTAGGCTTAATTTGTGTGTGTGTGTGGTGTATGTATGTGTGTGTGTGTGTGTGTGTGTGTGTGTGTGTGTGCTCACCCGTGTCAGGCCCAGCTGCTCAGTTCTCTGTTTCTTTCGCGGCCTGTTGGTCTCTGTTTCCTCATCTTCCTCCTCCGTGGGAACTGCAAGGGATGTTTTAAAACACCTGCTGTAATCTTTTACAGATTTGGGGTTATTGTTCTTCCCAGTGCATGAACATTTCATGCCATTTTACCTGCTGACCAGATCTTCAGCATTTTGTCCCAAGAGCCACTGCAAAACTACCAAAAAAAAGAACGAGACATTAATTACCCATGAACCACGCAAATAAACATACTGGACTCAACAGGGTAACAGAGAAATTGAGGTTGTGGCGAATAATAGAAGTTAACCAATAACAAAATGTCTGCGTGCACATTTTCACTAGTGAAAATGCCTCCCGCTCATCTCACACCTTGGTGCGCGTGGGGTGGACGGCGATGGTGTCCACGCTCCCGGCGTGGCCGCGGCAGCAGTGTCGGGCTCTCAGCTTGTTCCTCTCCGAGCTCCACTCCCACAGGAGAACCGTCTGGTCCAGAGAGGCCGTCAGCAGCAGCGAGCTCAGGCCGTCTAGAGCAGAGGAGCGCAGAGCCGTTAGAACCGGTGGGGGTTCCTCACAGAACCTCGGCACGCTTGAGGTGAAAAACCCAGCAGGGCTGTTTCCACAGGTCATGCGACTTTCGCGAGATTTGAACTCGGGCGCAGCAGTCTGCCAGTGTGGTGCGGGCAGCAGGAAGCAGAGGTCAATCTCCAGCACCTGGAAGGTCACCTCACGTTCTCCTCCCTGAAGCCCCGCCCCTCAGCTGCGGGGCGCCAACGCACACACGAAGCGCCACAGCGCAGCAGGACGTCGGTACCCGACTAAAGGCGCGTCCGGCCCGCTCACCTCTCTTCACCCAGGCCACGTCCTTGACGACGTCCGCGTGGCCGGCGACGGTCGCCACCGCCTTCCCTTCCAGAGACCAGATGCGCGCCGTCTTATCGTACGAACCTGTGAGGATCCTGACGCACACGAGCAGAGAGAGTGAGAGGGGTGTGATCATTCACGTACACGCCGCTCATGCGTGTTTACTGAGCTAGAACCAGAGGTGCCACGCTGGGGCCAGACGGCACAGCAGATATGGACACGGCTCATCTCCTCTCACCATTCTGAATCTGCTTCCACTGAACTGATCCAGTCATCGTGCATTATGCACTCCTCTGGCTGTGGAGCCGTGTACTTCTCCACATATTCAATTTCCACAACTTCTTCCTGCACACACAGACCAGGACAAGGTCAATGCGCGAAAGTGGAATGATTTAAGCATAAGGTATGAAAAAAACTGCAGTCGTATGTTAATTTCCAATTAAAACATTCAAGGTGACTTATTTTTGCATCTGATTACCGTTGAGATGTTCTCCGTCTCCATATGAGTGACCAAAGAACAACGCAGGAACTGCCCTCGAACCAGAAAGTCAAACTCCACATATTTGTGATCCCCTGCAAAAGCCATACATATATGAGAACACGTTACAAATTAGTAATATATAACAATCCACCCGTTCTACAAATAATTGAAGATCTCTTCTAAATATGTCTGTTCTACTATTTTCTAACAAAAGTAGTAACAAATCTAAGCGCAGGGCATAAATATTGAGAGGATATACAGACGAGGTCTCGCCGGTTCACGGTGTATTTTGAACACAGTTATACTGTTATTGTATAACCATAAACATGTTCGCATAAGCTTTGGCGAAACTTAACTGAGACGTAAGACGAAACGTGCTGCGACTGAGCAAACAGAACCTCACCATTCCTGGCTTCCAGGAGCTTGTTGATGACATTGCTGAGATCCGTCACCTCCGAGGCAGCGGGGACGGAGAAAGGAACCGGGTCTATAGTGTATCTGCGAACAATGTCACGTTATGTTTTAATTAATCAATGGCCAACGATACGATACGACGCTGGCAAATGCTTGAAGACCTGCAACGTTTGCAAGCAACAGTTACGGAACGTTTTTGCTATCAGGACTGAGATAGCTATGGTCAGCTAGCTGCTTCCATCGTGGTCAAGATGCACATAAAAGGGGAAATATAAGACAATTACGTATCGCGAGCTATCCTAACGTACGAGTTTATTTAAAACACAGACGTTTCAAATTACCATTTAGGTATTGTAAGCTGTTCTGAATAGTTAGAAAGCTGAACAACTCGTAAGCAAAACACCTAGCTGGAGAACAACCTATTATCATTAAGATTGCTAAAAACCCCAAAGCGCTTACTTTTTGTTGTTCGTAAAGAACCTCGCCTGAAGGTGAGACATTTTACTATATATAAAAATCCTGAAGTTACCGAAAATCTATATTATTAAATTGCTAACTACACACATCCAGTTAGCTAACTAGCCAGCCGCGGGTCCACTCTACCTAGGAGAATCCAGCAACCATGTGGTCCAACGCGCGTGTGATGTGCAAGTCTTAGTAGTCGATCGCGGAACCACAATCGCTTGACAACGTGATTTGCCACTAGCGATGTCTGCTTGAGTTCTTGAGCCGCGTGGATTCCCTCAGTTTCTGTTTTTGTCATAAACATGTACACTATAACATTACGTCTTGTGTAACGTGATTAAAGCGAGACCGTTATATTTGTTGTAGACGTCGTCAAATGGGGTAAAATACAGGAAAGTTAACGGAAGCTGCAAATAAATTGGCGATAAGATGAAAAAAGACATATTTTTTGCTGTATATAAAATGATGTTAACACCGCCTGCATTATATGTATGACAGAGAAAAGCTTAAAACGTCGGCACAGATGATCTAGGGTCTCGACACCGAGTCCAAGGCTCTTCCTGTTATTGTGTAAGAATAGAGGAACTTTGTTCCATTTCCCTGCTTTATTTACATCTCCAACTAGATCCAGTAACAGGAGTCACATAAGCTTTGCAAGTATTTTCAACCACCTAGTAAGATCCATCTGTGTTCTGCCTATAGCTATCAGTCAAATTAATCTTTTCCTTCTCACTTGTAGATGATGGAAGACTCGCAGAGCTTAACTTGCCTCTATTCTGAACACCTGAACTAGGTACACAGGAACACATTTTAAAGTTATACACCTAGTTCCTCGTGGAGCCACCAGCCTACTGCATTGTCATAGTTGAACTTTGACCTTGGAGTTGTAGCCCCACACTTTTTTTCGCAACACCTCATGTCCATATTTACATAGCGATGGAAAAGCCTTAGACTTATTCTTAGTCAGCGCTCCTCGTCCGAGAGTTTTGATGAGCGGAAGCCATTGCACACGCGCCATAAAATCGCCCGTCCGAATGAACAACAACGCTCGCAGGCCCAGCTTAGTCAGCTCAGAAACGTTACATCGTTTAGGTCACTTTGTCCACACGGGTCAGCGGGCCAAGGCTGCGTCTGGGATGGACCTGCAGCTGTGAAGGGGTTCTGTTCTTTTCCCAGGCCCCCCCTCCATCCTGCCCTGGGGGGGATGAAGGGGGGGACGGGACACCCTGCGACTCCCCTGAGCTTGCTGGGTTTGGCAAGCGAGCGCCCGGGGGAGGCAAGGCGGAAGATAACGCGCCTCTCGAAGATCCCCACATTACCTCGCCAGATAAGGCAAAAAAGGGAGGCAGACGGAGCTCGGCAAACAGGACGGCGAAGGCGTCTGGGCGGGGGGAAGGAGTAGTGAGTCCTGCAAGTCCACCAGGCGCGGGCACTGTCACGGAGGAGAGGCCGGCGCCATGGCGATCCCGGGTGCCGTCGCGATGGCGGAGAGGGCGCTGGAGGAGGGTCTGAATGTTGAGGAAGGAGAAGCGGGACAGAGGGTTCTGCATCCCACGCTGAGATGGACACAGCCATGCGCGAGACCGGCCGCACGCAGGGAGTCCAAGAAATGGGTGAGTAGGAACCGGTCAGAACCATGAATCTCGGGTCCACACGACATAGAGCACTGAGGCATTAAAGTCAGCGTGGGTCGTTTGCCTGGTTGAAACGTAGGATTTATTTATTGCCAAGCTTAATTTATTCATGGGGGTCCAGAGCCAAATGACGAAACCACGATCGAACCGAAACCTCCACGGACGTTTTTTCCAGGTTGGGTCTGGGCTGCGAACAAGGGCACCAAAGACACAGAATTCCCCGGAAAACGCAGCGAGGGAGAGGACGCGGGTGCGGAACCTACGGCAGGCGTTCCAAAGCCTCCAGGCCGCGCTGCCGTCCGTCCCGCCTGACACGAAGCTCTCCAAGCTCGACGTGCTGGTCCTGGCCACCAATTACATAGCCCACCTGACCGAGACCCTGGACCAAGGGGGAAGTCTGTGTGACCATCCTGCGCTGCACAGAGCTGAAGGCTACCTGCACCCCGTGAAGGTGACTCACCCTCAGGCCTATATGTGGGATATCATTTGCATAGAGAATAACTGGCTTACTTGGAACAACCTGCATTGAGAGTGTGTTGTATTGTGCTATCACATGGTAAACACTGACATAGTAAATGTCTATTTAAATTACAGAAAATGCTGACACAGTAAACATAAGTATTTAAATCCGACATAATAAATACTGTCAAGAGCCGTAAAGGTTTTATGGTGATGGCTGCGTTTCCCTCTCCAGAAGTGGCCCATGCGTTCTCTGCTGTACTGCGGGAACGTGGCGGAGCGGCTGACAGGAGAGCGCGTCCAACAGCAGGGATCCCTCCCTTCCCATCAGCCCATGCAGCGGAGGTCAGAGCACACCGAGACAGCGGAGTTGGGCTGAATCACGTTGCGGGGGACACGACCACAGCGCGTCAAGCATGGAGGAGCTTCACAGAAGGCCTTACACGATGCATTAGCACATAATGCTAATAATGTATAATCTCATCTGTCGGCACAGAAAAATCTATGCTATGCACAACTTAATTATGGTACCACATTCTGTCACAATAGTTTCTGCTTCAAGTGCTTCTTTCTCACTTCCTCATGTCAAATTATAGCTCAGTCTAATACATGCTTGACAAGTTATTTATTCATCACCATTATGTATGAAGAATGTCCCTGGGACATAGTGTGCATAAAACTAAGTAAACAGAGCAGGTCTTAACCACAATGCTGTGCAAATTCTTTCTGATGGGCTCTCATTTCTACGGTGTGTGGAACCTCCCCATTTCATTCTCGCTGGGAGTGAATGAAAGTCTTGATTAGTAGAAGGGGAGGATTGTTATGCGGAACACTTGGCAACCACAGATGAGAGGAGGACATGCGGTGTCCTCTTCATCAAATCCATTGCACCAGGATCTTCACATTAATCCCATGATTTGCTTTAGCTCTGCAAAATCCTCGCCAATAATTCAAAGTCGCAGAGAACCATCACCCAACATATAAGCAGGTTTTTTTCTCCCGCCTTAAAGGATTGAAGTGGTAACCTGGGGTTTACTAACAAACGTCAAACACCGAACATAAGAAACCGAACCTCGTGTTCAGTAATCTGGATTACTGACGTGCTGTTGTAAACATGGATACGAGCATCATCCTCAATCTCATCCGACTCTGCCTTGCACAACCTGGGCTCGGACCCGTAAGGAATGGTGCAGCAGTCAAGGCCAACACTATAAATCTGCTGGGCCGGCCGATAAAAGCCTTCTCCTCTCATTTTAACGGCCGAGATGGACCAGGAAGAATCATTTCACTAGAGGTTACGAAGCAAGAGATTGAGGGCAAACACTCGCTTCCACGCACCAGCGCCGCCCATCCTCAAAGTTATCACCAATTAGGGACTCAGCAGAGTTCATCGTCCAGACCGCTCAGATTCCTCCATAAATCAAAGTCCATCATTGAGAAAATAAAATACTCGAGTACCGACACAGTGTATGTATGTCTTTTTGGGCCATCCTCTTTTTGGCTGAGGTTTTATCTGCTTAAGATCTAAGCAAAAAAACCAAAAAAACACTACTTAAAAAGCAAGCTGTTATCATTGTACCTCTACAGCGTGTCCCACGACTCACCCAGGATAAACAGACGGGTACCTCAGGATTGGGCACAGAGCACCTCTGTGGGTTAAGGGTCCAAAATGAAGCCCAGGGTGGCTCCACACAGCAGTCAGTGTTTGATTACAGCAGCCACTGGGTCTTCAACACATTAGGAGCAGCAAACACCGATGGCTCCGTGGATTTATGCTGTAGCCTGACCACTCTCCCTGGACCGGCCTGACAGAAGCAAGAACTGGAGGAGGAACCATGGAGGAATGTGTGTGTGTGTGTGTGAGAGAGAGAGAGAGAGAAAGATTTTATTTTAAGCTGAGCTCCAATAAATTTTCCGTTTTCCAATGTCCATGATGGGAGAAAGTCGTGTTCCCCCAAATCTCTATGTGGAAGTAATTATTCCCGTTTTAGGCTGTGAAGCGTTTTATATTTAAAAAGGACATGTGGGATCATATTTTAGGCAAAAGGTTTTGCTGGTGGCCACGACACCATGAGTGAAACTGACACTCCTCTCTTGGTGGGATGGATGGCATTACTCCATCTCCTGTCAATCACAGCAACAATAGCCCATCCTGGACTCCTGAGGTCGTGCTTGCTACCCCGGGGCAGTTAGCAGGGTCTCCTGCCCTGTGTGCAGTTAGCACGGTTACGCTGCCCCAGTATGTGGCATGGGAAGCAATTTGGAAAACGTGGTGCTTGGCTTCTGGAGCACACTGTCCTGTAGGCTCCGGGGTCGGCCGGGGGCACATGACTGAGGAGGTTAGCTGGGCGGGAATTGGCATTGTGACAAAGAAGAAAAGGTTTTTTTTTAGATAGGAATATAAAATATAAAATTCTTCTTCCAATCCCTAAAACACAAGGTTATTTTAAATCTATGCATATGATTTAAGCAGGATGAAGTATAAAGTAAAGAAATAGAAATTTAATAAAAAGGCAACACCAGCTTTCTCTCCTCTCTAAACAGCTTGTTTTGTATCAATCATACATAATCATTTTCTTCTGTTCAACCCAAAATTCATACACTATGTATGCAAATGATGCCCTTCTGCAAAACCTCTGATGCAAAGCAAAAGTTCTACAAACACTCGAGACCCCGAGTTGCATCACCCACAAGAGCTTAGATCTGTCATCTAAACTAGGAATAGGAACTGTGATATAGTTAAAAGTAAATAAACATATGTTAAAAAAACAAACAAAAAAACAATAGCACAAACTACGAGTCCTTTGGAGTTGGTCAACACACAATCTGGCCAGACTCAGTCGTGTAGCCACGTGAAGTCAAGATGAAGAAATTTTCCACATATAAGGGAGAAAAAAAGTGACCTGTGAGCTACAGAGGGAGAATGAAGTCTCTGATTGGCTGTGAGCTACAGAGGGAGAATTAAGTCTCTGATTGGCTGTTCATTCTCCTTCCTCCTCTTTGACCTTTTTCTTCTTCTTCTTCTTCTTCTCTGTTGTCTGAAACGGGAAGAGAAAATTGAGCACAAACAGGAACACAAATGTGTAATTGTAATTTCTAAGCTTTTAAACCAAATACTAGGCAGCCAGGCAGAACATGTATACAGTGAAGGAGAATGTGACCAACATGCTACGTGCACATATGGAAATGATGTTTGGATGGATGTAAGGGATGAATCACCTCTTCTGTGGGGCTGACTATGGTCTCCTCCTCTTCCTCCTTGGGCTCCTCCTCTGCCTCACGTTTCTTTTCTTTCTTTTTCTTTTTCTTCTCCGTCACCTGTAAACGTGGGACATAAAACTTAAGATCATCTGGAAAAGGGCAGATTATTCTGGCACTTTTTACATTTATCAAAGGGTGATGACATCAAGTCATCGGACTCCCAATGCGACGGACCCATCTGCAGTCAGAGCCCTCACCTCCTCTGCTGGGCTGATGGCAGTCTCCTCCTCCTCTTCCTTGGGCTCCTCCTCCTGTTGCTTCTTCTTTTTCTTCTTCTTCTTGGGCGTCTCTGTTTCAACCTCAGGCTCTGCCATTAAGATAAGAGACGTCAGGGGGATCAAACCGCCCAATCGCTGTACAGCACCCCAGACCTGAAGGGCTCTGGAATCAGGCTGAGCTGCTGATACTGCGTTTACATCCCCGAGATCACGTCTGAAAGGCAAAGGCTGAGGAACAGATATCAAACACTACCAAACTGACAAGCTTGAACAGAACCACTAAGAACTTTCCGGAGAAAGACGTCTGATCAAACTGATTTCTAAGTTTCTTTAGACTAGATCAGGAACTGGGGGCAGTAGTGGCAGAATCTGGGGGCATCAGTGTGGGGACTCACCTGCCACCAGGGTTTCCTTCTTTATTTTCTTTGCCTTGACCTCCACCGGCTTGTCTCCCTCCTCCACCTCCTCCAACTTCCTCTTCTTGGACACGGAGGGGATCGTGGAGTCTCCTGACGGGTCGTACACTTTAACATCGCTAATTAGAAGAGAAAACAAAAGTTTCATATCTAAAACTCTCAAGTCATTTACATAATACACCGTAATAGAGAGAGAGAGAGATGTAAATCTGACTCGCCCTGCTTTATACTGAACACACTATACTGCCCCATTATTTGACATTTTACTTTGTGAATTTAATGCGAGGACAGCAACACGATCCAAAAACGTTGGTTGAGCTGATTGATTTACAACTAACAGTTTGTCCATTTTTAATTACACATATTGAGCACTTTGGCATTGACGACTGACTCGTTAAGTTTAGCGAGGGAATTTTCTCCAGTCTTTATACCGATGTTTAGCTGCCCAGTATCACAGGGCCCTCACCACCTTAAACTGTACTGCACAACGGGCCACTTGTCAGGACTGCAGACACACCCGGCCACCGCATGCACAACACCGCTTGTCCCTTAGGAGGCGCTCTTGTGCAGAGAGATAACGAGCCCCTGGCCTTGGTATTACTAGGGGAGTTACAGGAGCCTATATGCACTTGTAATCTGGGCAGAATGAGGTTTGGCAGGAGTATCCAGTAAGAGAGGGTATAACCCTGCTTCAAAATGTATGCTCTGCATTAATGGCATCCTCAACAGGCCCAAACCACACACCCCTGGCCACGCCCCCCTGCACCACACCCCCCCCCTGTACCACACCAGATACAGCTGAGCCTTGCCCTATTTGACCTGGAAATCATCTGCGTGTTTAGTCCTAGATTGGGGCCTTCGGGTTGACGGGATTAGCGTTTGACCGGACGAGGAATACTCACCTCTTGTGCTGATATTTGTCTGTCCGGGCCAGAGCTTTGCCTGATCCGCTGACGCGTCTGATCTGAGATCAGGAGAAAAGGCAACTTTAGTACAACAGCACTAACGCCGCTGTGACCCATTACAGAAACGAACACGTTTGTAATGGTACAACACAAGCTCAGATGAGGTAGTGACAAAAAAACCACACAGAGTTTTCAGTACTGTGACATGACGTCATTATCATCACCGCTTGACAGACAGGAGAACACTCTCTGAACACTGACACGCCACTCACCCCCTTCTCCTCTAGGTGGCGTAGTCGCGCCTCCAGCTTGGCTCTATTCTCCACCCCCATCTCGGCGTTGGTGTCTTCGCCCAGAGCGTCGTAGCGCACCGCCAATGCCGTCTTGGCCGCCAGCATCCTGGATATCTTGCCCTTGTTCTTGGCTGTGGTCTGGCCCACCAGGGAGGCGTGGTAGATCAGGCCGTACTTGGGCGTGTCCCGGCGCGTTTTCAGCGCCCTGAACAAGGCTTTCTCTGCCCCCAGGATCTGCACCGTGGACGCAGGGTGCTTTGCCAAGTTCAGCAGGGAGCCTGTGTGAAACAGCCATTCGCATCCATGAGCTCGCGACAAGCATGTAATTAACGTAATTAAGGAGTCCCACTTAAATAGCAGCGCCATGTTCTTATTATAAAAGGTTAACACGATCAATAACACGTTTAATAACTGAACACCAGACTCAACTGACCGGCATGGGAGATGAGACGGGCGCCCACCAGTTCTCCCACCATGACAGTGAGATTGGGAGCGATGGCCATCATGCGGTTCTTTAGGTAGTCGTACAGCTGCGTGCGATACTCGGAGATCTCGATCACCTGAAGGATAAGAGGCACTTGTGTGAGATGAACGTCCAGTGAGCCCAGTATAAAACGTCTACAGGTCTGAAGATCTGAGAAAATCTCCGATTGGCATTGCATCTCTCACAGACACACACACCACTTATTTTGGTTGCCATGAAGATGGACCAAACGTTCACCAACCTGGTCGCACAGGTGCAAGATGTTGCTGATGTCCTCCTCAGACACTTCGGTCCCCATGGAGATCTCAGCAGCCAATTTGACATCTGCCTCCACCTCCTCCGGCAGAAGCTCAGAAAGGTCAGTGCTGGACACGTTGGTGCGGTCGCCTAAATTCCACAAACAGAACAAAAGGTACAAAAATGCAGACAAACTAAGCAGCTAATCGTCCCAGACGCAGCAGGTTCCCGGATGCTCATGCAGACCCTGGTCAAGGCACCGTGCCCGTGGGAGAGCGTGACCCACCCACCGATCTTGCGGACGCTCTTGCAGTAAGCCAGGTTGTCCGTGACAATCTTGCCGAGCTCGGGGAAGTGCCAGCCGTACCACTCGCGGCAGCGCATGATGTAGTTGTTCAGTTCCTTGTCCAGGTCGTCCAGAAGAGCTAGAGAAGCGAGAGACGACACTCAGCGGGACGCCACAGACACACAGGTCAAAGTTCAAGCCGATAACCTCCACACGTTGCTGCAATGCGTTTTCAGGAGCTCAGATGAGGTAGTGACTTAGACACCCTCACAGAGTATTCAGGGTCTTGACACAAGGCCATTATCATCAGTGCTCATCACAAACCACATTCAGCAAGATGCAGCCATGCAGTCTGGTTGAAATGAGGAGGAGACACTTGCATATGGCTTGAACGATCATGGTGTCCACTTTGTCTGGGCTGAATTTCAACTTGTAACGGGAGAGGCTGTGAAACGAAACATGAACCACGAACGTGAAACCAATAAAGTGAAAATGTTGCCGAGCACCAACCAGGGCTCATCAAACACGTCTCCATGGCAGTGACAAATGGCAACCAATATCAGAAAACTCAATTATGCAAATTTAATCACTGGCATCGATTACATTTTGTAATTATTTGCAGCTGTATCTGCCTGTGTGCATGTTGTGATTCCCCACCTGTGTGCCAGGCCAAGAGACATGGCACTGATCTCTCTTGGTGGGAGCCCCGTTATCAAACCCTCCATCTGGTTCCTTATACCCCTCATGAGCTCAGCTACAGCTGGGCTGTGGACGCAGCTCAGGTTCAGTTTTTCCTGCAGGGGGCAACAGAGAGCACAGGTCAAGCACAGGCTGGTCAGAGATAGAAGAAAAGGGGTTTCCTTTACTTGATTTCACTTGTGCCTGTGTATGGCCAAGACAGCAGACAGCCATCCACACACACACACACACAATAACACTTCAGCATGCTCTACCACGCACTGAAGCTACTGAAATCCAGAAAGCGGACATTACAGCTCGGCACTGCTTGGTTCTGTTATTTGGTTTAATGGACAAGCGATGAGTGGAACTTCATTTCCCAGTGTGATGCCAGAGCCACTCACTCTGATAACGCCCCCCAGTTTGGCGTCCGTGATGGCCAGCTGCTCGTGAGCTTCCTTGGCCACCACCTTCTTCAAGACCTTCTTCAGACTCTTCCCCAGTTTCCCTTCCACCAGAGCAGTGGCCGCTACAGCAGCGGAGGACGAAGACATGTTTTTATACAGAGTGCAGGGAGAATTACAATATGAACATTAATAATATTTACATATTATTTACATATTTAAATATGTAAATGTTCTGAACAGCTGTTGTCTCAGTGGTAGTGACGAATGAACTGCTTAGTGTCCTCATGTTATAATCAGACATAGAGATACATCATTGACAACAGCACATCTGGATGACTAGTGTGCATGTGTGTCTAATTACTATGGGAAACTGTGTGCGAGACAACAATATCTACAGTACCTGCCAGAGCTTCTGTCGTGTCCTGGAATTTTTCAAAGTGTTTGAGTTTCACTCTAACATGAACAAGATTAAGAATGATCAGTGTCAAATCATACAAAATCAACTGCTTTACTATAAATGCAGTTCTCCATACAGGAATTAGAGAGTGAAAGACAATCTAAATCTTTCAAATATATTCTATAAAGCAACTTACGTTCGAGAAGGGAACCATTAATTAACAATTGCCTCGATTAAATTAACTCACATTTTATTGGCTTTTTCCGGCGTTTCAAATTCCTTCCAGAGGCTGTCCACCTGCTGGAGTTTTTGCTCATCGAGGACCTATTCAGAAAAAAAGTATTACATTTAAAATCACCACCGACATTCGTGTATTTTCCTGTATAAAACACACACACGTGACTGCATGCATTTTCAGGGCTAACGCAATCTGGCTATTATGATGGCGAGGGTACTACTAGTGCCATTTAAACTTTGCATACTTTCATTGGATGAAAAATACTGATAGAGTAAAAACTGCAAACACCTCCCTAACTTGTATAGTAAGTATGATCAACTTGAGGTAGGATACCTCAGATAGCGTTATTTAGCTAGCTTAGCCAAAACGTTACAACGTGGGCGCGCGACAGGCCCCACTAGGGCTGCTTGGACTTCGCATACATGTCAGATAATCTCGGTTAAGGAGACGCACATGCTGAGCAAACAGTCGTTAACCGGTCCGGTCTGCTTTACGGTATTACATCAAGAGAAACCCGTTCCTGCACTTTGGTGGTAAAACACCACCGACGAGGCCAACACTGCTAGCTAACGGTTAGCTAGACGGCTATCGTTAAGCTGTTGAGCAAACCACCGAGGAAAATCACTTTCAGTGCAGGTTATGTGCACTGCCCTCGTAATTAAGCATACGCACCTTGAAAATGGCATATCCGGCTGCTGTTTCGAATAACACCAGCATTTTAACCCGCTTTGTATGGGCTCACCCGTCCTCAGCGAACCTGCTCTGCTCCTCGACTGAGTCTTCGGTTAGCCAAGCGCGTGAACGTCTCGCCACGCGGTGCGCACGTCCAACCCCACGCGCATGCGCAGTAGACTCGGTGGGCGGCGTCCTCCTTCACGTCTTCTTCTGGACGTGTGTTTATTATCTTCTGTCGCAGTGTGGCCCCCCCCAGATCAGTCCACAACAACCCCCCCAATGTACATTTAGCTGTTTTCCCTGTTTCCAGCACACCTAACTCAACACTCATCGCTGAAGTCCTTTCATGAGTTTTTAACTGCTTTAAAATAATAATAAATAAATAAAATAAAACATGCAACTCAACAACACTAGTTATGTTCTGCAGTGGTTACTTCAGGGACTAGGAAATGTGTTTTTTTCTCGTGGATAACATAGTGGAACTACAGTGTTGTACGTCAAAAAATTCAGTTACTGTCTCTTGAATAAAAAAAAAATGTATGGGTCTCAATTTTTAAGGGCGAATCGCTGTTCATAAATCCATGTATTCGTGGTCATTACATGAACATAACATCATTGTAAACATCCACACGTTGGCAGTTATCGATAGCAATTCTGACCAATCTGAAAACATTTCAAAATGCGCCAGAAAGCCCTCCAAGCTCCATGTGATTTTGTCATCACGCCTCCCGCCCCTCGCGTCCATGAGCTCGGCGCTGGTGTGAAGTGTAAGGAGCTGGAGAGAGGAGCGCCGTCCACACTACCGCTGCTTTGAGTTTGTAAATACGATATTCGGAAGTACCATGTCAGACACGGTGAGTTTTTACAATGCGAGTTTTTAGTCTATTGGTGAAGACTGAAAGTGAACAGTTTGCTACTAACAACAAGATTCGCAGCTCTCTCTATATATATGTATATAAAAAAACCAAATGTGAGGGCCCATTACCAGCGCAGCTGAAAGAATGTTAGCTCTCCCTCAGTTAGCATTCATGCTAATTGGCCAACATAGCCGTACGAAGGGGGGTTGATAGCGACGTGACCAATTTGTCGTTATTTTTAGGTTTGTGCCGATATGTATCGCACTGTAGCTTTGTTATAACGACAAATACCGCTCACGGTTTCCAGACGTGGTGCCTTGCTGGCTACCTGGTTAGCCAGCTAGCATAGCTAGGCTAGCGTTGAGCCTGCTAGCGAGCAAGCTAACAGGCTTGTTTGTGTCGAGTCCTCCGTGCACGAAACTTAAGTTTACGCCGGTGTTACGTTGTCCACCTTTAGCTTCCCTGTTGTAACGATGTCTTTGCGATCAGCCGAGGTTCAGCATTAGGTCATTATAAGGCAAAAATGCTTATGCTTAGTTAGCAAATGTTGTGCCGTTTGCTAACGTTACAGCGTAGCTCGAGCTGCTCGGATGGCTAGTACGGAGCACCGTGGCAGCTCGTCCGCCGGCCTTCACTACTTATGAAGTGTTGGTAGCTTTTATTTTGGTTGTGTGTTCGGCGGCTACGTGGTTACATTAATTATCCTCGTGTTTCCTTCAACAGGAGACCAAGCCCTCCGGTGACGGTGGAGAAAAGAAGGATGGGGAATATATTAAGCTGAAAGTGATTGGCCAGGTAAGTGGAGAAAGAGATTTTACGTTTAGTAACTGAACTTTGCATTGTACAACACTTGGAATGTGCCACGAAGATCTACCCCACTAGAATTCACATTATTATATCTGAGTTGAATAAAATAACTAATATATCAATGTTTTAGCCAGCTGTTTAGAATCAGGTATATTCAGATTGAAGTCACCATGACAGTAGTGTTGTCAGTCGTCCAGACTACTTGAACAAATCCCTGCTGTCTCCCACTTCTCTTACCCGGTGTTCCTTTTCCAGGACAACAGTGAAATTCACTTTAAAGTGAAGATGACGACGCATTTAAAGAAGCTGAAGGAATCGTACAGTCAGAGACAGGTACGATGAAATGAGGCAAAATGGTGGTGTGCTTCTTCCACTGTCTTCTGTGATCCATAATTTCATGTACTACGATGCATTATGTTTGCGGTGTAACAACCAATTTAGTTGTGGCTATAGTTATTAAACACATTGAGGTGACCTCCATGTGGAGGTTGGTGACTCTAAGACCAGCTCAGGACTGAATAGCCATCTGTTGTCAGAGAGACAAGCACAAGTGTATTGTCATGTCCTTTTAGGCCAGTACATGTCTGCCTGTTCATAAGGATAAGGACTGCAACGATGCACTTATGATGTCCATTTGTCTGTGTTGATATTTTCTACAGGGTGTCCCCATGAACTCCCTTAGGTTTCTTTTTGAAGGACAGAGAATCGCAGACAACCAGACCCCCAAAGAGGTACGATGTCCATCTTTCACTTCTCTAATGCTGCATGTGCTAGAGGAATAAAGAAAAGAAAAATGCATGTGTTTTAAAGGGAAAAGTGAAGAGGCACAGAGCTGGCACAGGGAGGCACGGTTCACAGGGAGGCACAGAGCGTGCACAGGGAGGCACAGAGCTGGCACAGGGAGGCACGGTTCACAGTGAGGCACAGAGCGTGCACAGGGAGGCACAGAGCTGGCACAGGTTTACACACATCTTTTTATATTCTCTCCAGCTGGGGATGGAGGACGAGGACGTGATTGAAGTGTATCAGGAACAGACCGGTGGCTACTGGAACGACTAGACCCGCAATGCGACACCTCCTCTTTTTAAATCTTAATTTTTTGTATGTATGTATGACGTTTATTTCTTCTGTTTCCTTTTGCGCCTCTCGCAGAGGGAAATGGAAAAACCATCTGGATCAAAGTTCTGTGAGCGAGGGAGTTAAAGACAAAAAAGAAAAGAGAATAGAATAAGGAACGAGGGAGGGGAAAAAAAAAAGACCTGTCCCTCCTCCCAGACTTGCTCCTTTTCTGTCTATCTCTCTCTCTCCCTCCCTCCCTTGTACATTCAGACTCTAGATATGTGCTGTGTTGCAGTGGCTGATGGAGAGTGTTGAGTCGTGCCCCTGACCCACCGCATAGCTCACCGTATCTTCCCCATCAGGCCAGATACTGTGCAGCATGGTTCATGTTCATCCCTGTCACTCACACATCACTGGGGTTCACCTGGAGCACGACTGCAGCGTGGACAACCCCCCCCTCCTCGGTGTAGCGCTCCGCCTGCCATCACAAGCGAATGGAGGTTTTCAGCTCCGTATTCACAGATGCTGGCCCCGTTCTGGAGTGTATCCCCAGTGCCCTTGTTTAGACACTTCGAGTATTTCAGCTTTTGAAGCACTCTGAACATGTTCGTTAGGGGGAGATGTGGGGGTAGCTACTGTCTGATGTATGTCTTCCCCGTATGCATTATTACAACTGTGTTGAGATTTGCACACTGTGAACTGCAGGGGGAAGGCCCCCGTGTTGTAATATGTATGACCAATGTTTTCATTTGCATGTGTTTGTCTGGATTTTATGACGACCGATTTGTCTGTGTTGTCCCCTTGTTGAAATGCTTGTCTCTAAATTTAGCTGTTTATTCCTCCATTTAAGTCGCAGTAATGAGAAGCATAGGGCAGTGTGGCCTGTTCAGGCTCACAGTTCTCCAGCCACCAACGTATCAATTATGTAATAGTGTAGGAATGATCTCTGATCACCACTCAGGGGCAATGTTTATCAACACAGATAAAAACACAGTGATTGCACACAATGATGTCACTGCGCAGTTAGTCTTTTGACTTTTATCTATATGGTTGTTGTTTTCTTTTTTTCATCTCCATTCATTTTAATTTAAAAGGGAGGGAGTTTGGTCCAGATGGTTTGTGGACATAGAAAGATTATTTTGCTTTTGTCTTGTTTTTTAAATAAAATGTGTCATAAAATAAGGTGTTTTCGTGTTTTTTTACACAGGCTTATGCCATAGTGGGTTTGCTGAGTTTGTTTTTTATTTGTTCATTTAGTGTTTGTCAAATATGCATTTTCACAAATTTCTACTGGAGCTTACAAAAAAAAATAGCTGGAGAATATACAGTGTTCGGCCGCTAGGTGGCGACTAACGACCGTGGTCGTCACACAATGCAAAATGGTCAAGCCTTCCTGTTCTTTCGTTTGACCTTAACGGGTCTTTCGTCTGCTTTCAGAACATTGGTCCAAAATATTTGAGTAGCAGGTCATCAGTAGGGTGTGTCCCTTGACTACTGCTACTGACAGAACACAAGGTTTTCTAATGAGAAACCTTTAGGTTATATGTGTTTAACTTTCAAAGCCAGCATAAGCAACGAGCAGAAATATGTGCGTTTATGTTCAGAGAGGTCTGTATATTAAGGGAAACTGTGAGTGGATTGTGAAGCAGCAGTCAGAAAGGGGGTGGATAAAAAACTGAGGTTGGAGTCATGGAAGAAGGATACACCCGTCTGTATGCGAGCCAACTCAGGGAATTCAGGACTTTCAGCCGAGGATGAGTTTCCTCTGCCGACATGATATTTTTCTGGTAGTTTCATTCTACCAGAAGTTGAGTTTTCCTTCCAACAGGAAGCCTTCTGTGTTTACAGTATACAAAATGTTTGTGAGACGTACTACAGAGAGTAAAAAAGAGACACTATAGCATTTACTCTATATTAAGAGTATAGCGCTTGTAAGCAAGGATCTTTTCTGTAAGGCACCACTATAGCTGAAACCCAAAGGGAAGATCGTATTTCTCAGCAGCACACAAGGCCTGAACACTACCAGATGAGGGCCAACTAGGATTGGGGGAAGGGTAAGGGTGTGTGTGTGTGTGTGTGTGTTAGGGAGAGGGGGATGGGTGTAGAATACCTATGAGCTCATGTCTGATTCTACATTTTCTTTGTGTATGTGAAATGCGTTCAGCGAGGCAGGTTTTCATGGAAGCAGTTTTGAAAGTCTAGTCCTCATCCATTAATCTTTTTCAGCTCAGTGAGAAAAACACACACACACACACAGAAAGAACAAGAGGAGACATTAACAGAAAAAGGGGCGACCACAATCACCTCAGCGAAGTTACAGAAAATGCTGCTCTGTATCTACGTTTTTGATATTCTTATGCAACTACGCGGATGCCGACGTGATGTTGGGAACCTTGTAAGAAATATAATATATCAGGCAGGAATGTAACTCAGGGCGTTTGCAGCACGGAGCACAATACACTTGTTGTAACTCTCTCCACGAGAGAGTGGATATTCTATCACCATTCTTACTACTGGGCCCATCTGTCGGGACATCTCTCCACGTTTGGTAAACACCACTGAAACAATGGTGAAGGCGTCGTCTCCGCCGGGTATCGATCCCGTCGAGGGAACTGTATCTCGTGGGACTGAGACCAAGGACAAACCTTGGGGAAGGGGTTCTAGTTACCTGAGACTGGATCCATCTGTCTTTCTCAGGAAGAGCAGCACCTGTGTAGAACAATATGAACAGTAACCCACTTTCTCAGACCATGTAAACTATGACACCAAGGGCATGTCGCTACTAGAAGCTCAATTTGGTTCACCAACAGTAAACAGATGTTTACCATGGATTTTATGCTGGTTTGGTTTACAAGTAGGCCTGTCTGTTGCTCTGTGCTTTGTGGAATATGCTATTTTACTGTCCATTTCTGCTCTGGACAGCTGGAAAGGTTTTAAACTGAACGGCCACTGAACACCTGGACGTAGCTTCAGACTGAACCGGCATTAGAACACAGACCTGTGCCTGATGTGCCATGTGCTCTTCCACAGCCATTTTGTTAGTAATTTAGACCAGACCATGTATATTTACATATTTGGCATTTAACATATGCTTTTACCCAAATCACGACCCAGTTGTGGTTGAAGCAATTAAGGATTATTGGCCTCGCTCAAAGGTCCCAACAGTGGGAACCAGCAACGGAACCAGCAACCTTCTGGTTACTAGTCCACTACCTGGACTAGTCCACACAAAACAAGACCTGAACTGCTGAGCAACCCCTGCTCTTAGATCAACATCTTGACCATAATCACCACCAATCTGAGATTGTGGAAGGCAACCAAAAACACGCACACCGGCTTATTACTGAAACACCTGTATGGTCTTTGATAATGTAATGTGGACACCAGTTGCTCAAGACCGCATACATATTCCATGGTGTTCACTAGTGGAAAATTCCGACTACACATCGTTCACACCACCTCTGAGCAGATGTTTGCTACATGCTGTTTCTGGAGGCTTCCTCCCCAGGCTGGGAAGACCCAACCCCCTCTACCTAAAGCCTTCCAGTAGGGCAGATACTGTAACCCCCCCCCCCCCAACAGCTCCTACAGCCTTCGCCAAACACACATCGCACAAAAGGGTAAAGATTTACCTCAGCCTGAAGAATGGGCCGCTATCGGGTTTCGTCAGGAGAGGAAGGGTAAGGATCACACGCCTCAGTGCACCAAAGGACTTCCGGGCCTTTCTGAGCCAGGGTGGCAAACCTCACACCACCCTTGATTATCTCCTGTTTTTGTTGGCTATTGTTTAACACATTTACCTCTCCCTCTTTCTTAAAAGAGACGTTTACTCTCCCTGCATAATTCACCCCCTCAACTCTTAATCCTCAGACCTGCTGCACACACCAACAACAGTCAATTGCCTGAATAATTGGATGGCCAGATAATTGAGTTCTTACTTGAAAGCTACAATGGTATATATATATATACATACATACACACACACACACAAGCAATTACATATTCATGACCAATCATAATTGAAATAATTCATATATATGTTCACGAAATTGATCTAAGAAAGGCTTCCTGTGAAGCCTCCTGTGAGAATACATTTTAGTCGGTTTCGAATTAATTAGTCAGTTGGTTGGAAAAATACCAAATAAACAGAACATTCTAAAAATCTATTTTTATTGACTGAAACTGATGAATTCATAGTACCGTCTTAAAAATGAGGTTACCTTAAAATAAATACATGTAGTCTTAAGGGTAACATAGCATTTAAACAAAATGAAATCTGGTAAAAGTTTTCCTCCATTGATTGTACACACTGCGTCATGTAATTCAGTTTTTATTCCCCAACCATATTGTGCCATTTCAGCCTGGGACAGTTTGAATTTACTTTGCGCAAAAAAGTAAAAATGTTTAAAGGTTTTACATTCAGATAAACCAAACTGAGTCTAGTTCTAAAAGAACATTAGAGCATTTAGCAACAGACAGATGTATAAAATCCTGCACTGAGCCCAAAAACTCTAACAGGAGACAAACGATCAACTCCAGGGACTGGACATTACAAAAGATTATAACAAAAATATTTTTGGCCATTGCAGTGATGGGGGGGGGGAAAAACGTTCACCACTTCCCGGTCCTCAAATATATCATCAATAAAATTTTCTCCATTGACATTAAATAGATGAAACATCCACTTAGTATTCACACAAAGGCACCGTTGTTTCTTTTTTCAGTGAAACATATTTCTTTTTAAAATACCTTTTCGAACATTAAAAAAAAAACGTCTTTTGAAGTCATGCAAAAAAGTTCTATGAAAAGTGTAGACAAAAGTCAGGGTCAAAGTTCAAGTATTTAAGTCTTGTGAGGGAGGTTTTTTTTTGGTATGGATTGGTTTGGGGAGTGAGATCATCCTGTAGGTGTCCGCTGGGTAATGTCCTTCTCGACAGTCGATGCTAAAAAAGTTTATTCACCCTGTAGTTCATGATCTGCAGTCACAGCCCTTAAACCAGAAGAAGCATCGGTCCTGAGAGCACGTCACACGGTCGTCTCGCCCTGCGCGTTCCCCAGGCGCTTGTAGAACCGGCGCCAGGACTGAAGCGTTTTCCCCGACCAGATCCAGAAGCCGGACGTGATCCCCACGATCATGGTCATGAGGTACTTGATCATGAAGACGGTGAAGTCGGGCGAGACGGGGGCGAAGTCGGCGGCCGGGCAGGGCACGGCGAAGCGCTTGCACGTCTGCATGTGCCACGTGCGCTCCCACTGGGCACGGAAGGCCTGCTCGTAGAAGTAGCAGGCGATGACGACGGTGGCGGGCACGGTGTAGAGCACGGAGAAGACGCCGATGCGCACCATCAGCCGCTCCAGCTTCTCCGTCTTGGTGCCGTCGTGCTTCATGATGGTGCGGATGCGGAAGAGCGAGACGAAGCCGGCCAGCAGGAAGCTCGTGCCGATGAAGAGGTAGACGAAGAGCGGGGCCAGCACGAAGCCGCGCAGCGCGTCCACGTCGTAGACGCCCACGAAACACACGCCCGTCAGCAGGTCGCCGTCCACCTGACCCAGCGCCAGGATGGTGATGGTCTTCACGGCGGGCACCGCCCACGCCGCCAGGTGGAAGTACTGGGAGTTGGCCTCGATGGCCTCGTGGCCCCACTTCATCCCGGCCGAGAGGAACCAGGTGAGCGAGAGGATCACCCACCAGATGGAGCTGGCCATGCCGAAGAAGTACAGGATCATGAAGAGGATCGTGCAGCCCTCCTTCTTGGTCCCCTGCGCCACCGTGCGGTAGGCGTCCTCCCGGAACCTGTCGATGCACACGGCTCGGTCCTCCAGGAAGAAGCCCGTCATGTAGGCCACGGACACCATGAAGTAGCAGCCGGAGAGGAAGATGATGGGCCTCTCCGGGTAGCGGAAGCGCCGCATGTCGACGAGGAAGGTGAGCACGGTGAAGAGGGTGCTCGTGCAGCACAAGATGGACCAGATTCCAACCCAGAGACGGCCGAATTTCACCTCCTCTTCCCGGAAGTACATGATGCCGTGCTGCTGAGCGCGCTCGCACGGAGCCCCGCAGTCCTTAGCGCCCAGGAACTTATAATTGAGATACGACGGCACAGTAAGCTGGAGAGGGCACGAGAAAGGCTGGCCCGACCGGTCCAAACTCAGACGCGGCGTGAAGTCATCGTGGACGTACGGTGTGGGGTCCGAAGTCGGGTTGCCGGTGTCAGACGTGTTCTGTCCGACGCAGATCTCCCCGGCCCCGTGCACGGGAAAGTTCTCGCAGCGCAGGCGCTCTGGCCACTGAAAACCGAACTTGTTCATGAGCGCCTCGCAACCCTGACGCGCTCGTTCACACAGCGACCGACACGGAGGAATGGCCTGCTCGAGCACTGTGCACACAGGCGCGTACATGGAGCAGAGGAAAAATTTTAAATCCGGAGAGCACTGTACCTTAACCAGCGGGTAAAACTGATGTACCTCCAAGCCCGCGTCCTCTTGGTTTGTATGTCCCAGGAGATTTGGCATGATCGTCTGGTTGTACTGAATGTCCGTGCATAGAGGGATCGAGATGGGCTGGCAGAACCCGTGTTCTGGAATGGAGATTCCCTTCTCCCCGTGATTCTGGCCAAAACACGAGCCCAGCAGTTGGAAAGCCACCAGCACGCAGACCCCCTGCTTCAGGCAACTGGTTCTCCAAACCGCCATAGTCAGTGGCCTGTAAAGTAGACGGAGTAACAACCTTCTGTTAAACGTTCGCGACTAATATATATTACGCTAAAAAAGGCTCAGAGATTTCAAATTTAAACTAAAAAAAGCACCACTTAATTTTTCAGAATAAGAAGACTACTAATTACAGTTAGGGAAACTTTGACCAAGTCTTATAAGCCCCGTATTATCCATGTTATATTCGGACCGCCTCTTATCTAAAACCACTGACCAGCCTGTTCGTACGTATATTACCCTACAGATTAACGGCCATTTCATTGTTTCATAGTCCAAGTTTTTTAAAATAAAAACACTTACACAAAACGTATCCGATGCGAAATCGGTTCAAACAGGAAAACTTTGGCTGCCTAATCTCAACTCGCCGATTCCTCGTGGAGCGTTATTCAGACTAATGTCCAGTTCCCAGATTCTTCACTCAGGTATTCATGGCCCAATTCCGCGATTCCTTCAGTTTTTTCATCGTAGGCGTCGGAGAATATACGTTTCCTCCGACCTCCGACACTACGTTTCCAACAACAACTGCGTTTCAAACTTTCTTTCAAAACTGGTTTGTCGCGTACGCCGCGTCTGTAAAGTTGATACACTCACTCCACATTGCCCTCGTACTAATGAGACGGTTTCCAGATGCCCTCTCATTCACACTCCGTCGTCTCTCTCTCTCTCTCTCTCTCTCCGTAGGGCGCCTTGAAACCCTCGCGTCTTAACCAATAGCAAGATTTGTTTTTCTTAGCGCGCGGTTGCTTATTGGATAAATGGAAGCACATCAAAATGGGTGTGACTGCTGTAAATCTTTAATCTGGCCCCCCAAAAAATCAAACAGAAACCGTATAAACTTTTCGGCATAAAAACCTTTTAGGTTTTTTGTTCTCCGCATCGTAACGGCTCTCTGGTATTTAGGAAATGATCACAGATGGAATATGAAAAGTCATGTAAGTGTGGTTTTAGGAGTTGCTTGTCATACAAGAAAACATGGTAGTGCAAATTGGTTGTCAGTGGTTTAAATACTTACTTGTCAGTGGTTAAAATTTTGTATGCCAGCCGAGTAGTCAATGGCACGTTTAGTAATTAAGTCTGTGCTGTCATGTGATAACACCAAATTCGAACCCAGCTGTGATCTCTAAGCATAGTCCACAAAGCCATTTGTTGACAGACATCGGTTGCAGACTTATCAAACTGACAAAAGAAATGAATACGAAACAGGAAGAAATGTGACACTGTTGCCAGACTGCGCGCGTGCGCGTGCGACCGAGTGTGTGTGTGTGTGTGTGTGTGTGTTGTTTGCGTTTGCGCGCACGTGCACATATATGTAGTCGAGAAAATGTTGAGGTACAGAGCACAGTTCAGTAACTGATGCGATCAGGTTCGTATTTGACATCAGCAAAGTCAAACAAAAATGACCTGAGGTCTAACAGCGCGGTTTTTTTATTGCTCACCAGCATATCAAATTAGCGTAACAAGCACAATAAAGTCATTAAGCGCAATGACTCTTTTCCAGAAGCTGGAAACCCACCAGTGATGGTATGTGAGACTTCTGACGATCTTAAGATGTCTTTGCGAACCGGTGTTATGCGTATATAGGTGCTCTGTACTCTAACGCATGATATAAACTTTGAAAGTGCTTTTGTCTTCAGCAAGAATGATTTACACACAAAAGCAAATATGTTTACCACAAAATGGAATCTGCATTTCAGCATTCCCACGAGAACAAAGAGCATGACTTAAATTCCAGTCAGTTATCTGCTTCTAGATTACCAGTTAACTAAGGACAGGGAGAAGCAGGACTTGCTCCTGCCAGGAACCCTTGTCAAGGTTCTTGTAGGGCAGCACTCACCGAATCGTTCCACAATTACTCACATGGTGAAATGACATTATATGGTCTAGAGACATTCTTAAAAGGACAACAAACTCTCACATTGGTCCCGTGGACCTGCTCTTACCATGACATGTGTCCAGTGGCCTGTCTCTTTTTGCTCCATGTGTGTGAATACGTGGGCGTGTTTTCCATGATTTCAGTGTCCCTGCCACCCCTGGGGTAAGTATGGGTACCCCAGAGGGCAGGTCCCACAACGTCCAGTCCTCACAGGGTTCCTAAAGTCCTGAGGCAGTGTAGAGGAACAGAAAGCAAATCCTTTCAAAGACAACAGAGCATGCAAGAGCAAAAGGCATGTAAAGTGGACGTGAGTGTGTGTGTGAACAGAATTTCTGTCGTGTCATCTCATTGCTTCTGTTCCAAGTCCCCCTGAACATGATTATTAAAAAAACAACTGGTTTAGAATGCAAAAGCTTATTTTAGCAAATATTTTAGAAATGATTAAGTGATAGCAGTAATCAGATAGTGATAGCAGACATCTATCACTCTTTCTCTCACTCTCTCAACTCTCTCTTTACACACACACTCAAACTGACAACATTGTGTTATTCCTCACACTGCTCTGTAGTTCTCTCAGTGCTAAAACACCTTTTGCTCTCCATGTGCTACGGCCCATATGTGCTAGAAGAAAAGAGGTAGCTAGATTAATATGTTGCATATAACTTACCGTAGTGAGAGGAGAATGGTTTGGATTCTTGTTAGCCTAAAGGTCAAGCATGTAGACACCATGAGAAAGATGACAACACAGAGACAGACTGTAAATATGAGCTGTATATATGATGGTGTCGGTCATGTGGACTCAGAAGGGCTAGTTCCGTAGTCCTGTCTTCTGAACAAATATAATGAGCACTTGGGATTTGTAAGGCCTACTCCAGGACAAAGCTGTTAACACTAGGAACGTGTCTACAAATGTTTCATTGAAGCTTGTTATCGTGTGATGTCAAAGGCAGTTTAAACTGTAATTAATTACCCTTTTGGCTTCTAACCCTGACCCTAACTTTAAACCAAACCATTAATTTCATGCCTGAAAGTTTATAAAAGCACAGAGCAAATTCTCCTCTGTCCCCTGATCCCTCAGCTCTTTACCATCTGGAGGTCACTGAAAGGTCTGCTCAAGCATTTATTAACCACTTAGTCCTAATTTGAATGAATTTTGAACCATGTGCAACTGAGTCACTTATACATAGAGGCTGAATGGGCAACAATGCATCTCTCTTTCACCAAAGATTCGTGCTGGTCTATATTGCCCATAGTTTTGTGACTTACATACCTGTAGATAACAGCCATTAAGCAGAAAAGGCTCCGGTTTTACCGGGTGCACGTGAGGCTGTTCATTCTATATCTGCTTTCTGTTTTCCGTCACGTCTCCTTTAAAAAGAAGAAGAAGAAAGAACAGCTCACTCGTTCATTCCGAATGGATGATGAATCACTCTGAGAGGCACGGAGTTGCCTGGGTTATCCCTGTCGTTCGCTGTCTGTTCTCCCAGGGCAGTAGCTGAAGCAGAGCGGGGTAAACAGACCAGGCTGAACCGTCGTGCACAGCCGCGGGGTTAACTCCATTTTAGGCAAAGCACTGCCGGCCAGACCTGGCTGGCTATGGCATCAGTGGAGGGTCTGTCCTCTTTTATTGTGCCCTAAGTGCATGTCATGTGTCGTCTGTGTCTTGGTGCCTCTCCCTGTTTGGGCAGAACAAGTATTTTAAATTCAGATGTTAATTTTGCCTTCAGGGATTTTATGAAATATGATATTTTGATAATAAATTGACTCACCTGAAAAGATAAGTTGATTGATATGGGGGGACAGCTCACAACTGCCCAATGAGAAGATATTAAATTAGAGGTGGTACTGGTGCTTTATATTAAGAGATACTTGAGATTTCATATAATCAGTATATCACTAATGAAAATTCCAGAACATGCTTCTTGCAGTTAAAGAAAAGCCGTATGCTGTGCCGGGTCTAGTTTCTCTTTTTCTCTCAAACTCTCTCTCTCTTCCTCATTCTCTATTTAACAGACTCTCCTTTTCTCCGTTATTGCTTGTTTTCTGTCATATACAAATACAACCACACACAGTTTTACCTTCCATACAGTACTTGATTTAACATATGAAACTCATAATTGGCTCACTGTTTATCATGATGACCTACTGGGGGAAAACTGTGCTAAACGTTACCCAGAGAGGCACCAGGTGAGTGGGTGGACAGACGCAGGAAAGCAGGAGGCTCCAGACGGCCTAAATCTGTCCACAGTTTATTCAGCCCCTAGTGTAAATACTAGTCAAAGTCAGAGTTTTTTAATTGTCAATACTGCAGTATGTACAGGACATACAAAGAACTGAAATTGCATTACTGTCCTACCCAGGTGCAGCAGTAAACATTGAATATTAAATAAACTACACGATAAACATAAACTAAATAAACAAAGTAAACTAAATAGACTATAACATTAACTAAGTAAAGTAAAAGACTATAACCAAACATAAAACATAATGTGCTAACAGAGTAAAAGATTAGGTATGACCAGTGGAAAAACATAATTTGCCAACAGAATTTAAGAATAGATTATGACCCGTAAACATAAATAATAATGCGAGATTGAGAAGCTTATAGGCTGTTTAACGTGGATAAGTGCGAGGAGTGTGTAACCAGATCTTCAAAACCAGACTGTATAACGTGAACAGATGCAAAGTCGTTCCTGAACGTCACATGATCCCGAGTTATTGGTTTTGTGTTCTACAGGGGACAGAAGGGGAACAGAGCAGGATGAGAGTTCAGCATCCTAACAGCCCAGAGGCCAGAACTGTGCTTCAGCCTGTCGTGTGCTTCAAACCGAGTGAAGAAGTCCTTCAGACAGACAGGCTGTTGCAGGTCTGTAGACTGTGATGGTCTGTATTGGTGGTCCTAGCTGTTCTGATGCCCCTGGATATAGGTTGGTCCTAGCTGTTCTGATGCCCCTGGATCCTAGCTGTTCTGATGCCCCTGGATAGGTTGGTCCTAGCTGTTCTGATACCCCTGGATAGGTTGGTCCTAGCTGTTCTGATGCCCCTGGATAGGTTGGTGCTAGCTGTTCTGATACCCCTGGATAGGTTGGTCCTAGCTGTCAGTCACGGTTTCAAGTAGGTTACATCATAACTTGGTGATGTAAGCCAAAACAGGGTCTGTGTTGTTGTTGTAGGTAGCAGCCATTTTAAACACATCCCAACAGTCCCTGAGTGCCTCTACAGACCCTTCCGGCCACACTCGTACCTGTTTGTGTACTGGTTTGGTGACTTTAACCAGTGGACTGTATGCTGGCATTAGCATAACAGTGATGTGATCAGAGGCGCCGAGGTGGGGGAGGGGAAGGGATACGTGCCTCTCTGGATGGTGTAAACACTGTCCAATGTGTTATAAGCACATGTTGGAAAGTCAACATGTCGATACATTTTGGGAAACAACCTTTTTGGGTCTGCATGGTTGAAACCCCCAGCCAGGATCAGAAAAGCATAAGGGTGGGCTGGGTTAGGGTTAGGGTTAGGGTTAGGGTTAGGGTTAGGTTAGGGTTAGGGTTAGGGTTAGGGTTAGGGTTAGGGTTAGGGTTAGGGTTAGGGGTTAGGGTTAGGGTTAGGGTTAGGGTTAGGGTTAGGGTTAGGGTTAGGGTTAGGGTTAGGGTTAGGGTTAGGGTTAGGGTTAGGGTTAGGGTTAGGGTTAGGGTTAGGGTTAGGGTTAGGGTTAGGGTTAGGGTTAGGGTTAGGGTTAGGGTTAGGGTTAGGGTTAGGGTTAGGGTTAGGGTTAGGGTTAGGGTTAGGGTTGGGGTTGGGGTTAGGGTTAGGGTTGGGGTTAGGGTTAGGGTTAGGGTTGGGGTTAGGGTTAGGGTTTAGGGTTATGGTTATGGTTAGGGTCAGGGTTGGGGTTAGGGTTAGGGTCAGGGTTAGGGTCAGGGTTGGGGTTAGGGTTTAATGTCAGGGTCAGGGTCAGCGTTGGGGTCAGGGTTTGGGTGGTCTGTCTGCTGCTCACTGATGTGATGATCCAGTCCATTCAGTGCCTCAGTCCTATTGTTGTTGGAGGTGGGAGGATCATAAACAACAACGATCATAACAGTCGTAAATCCCCTCGGTAAACAGAATGGTTGGCATTTAATAACTGTAAACTCTACTAACGATGAGTAGTATTTACAGACCACACCAGTGTTGTGACACCACGCAACATTGATGTAAACACAGAGCCCCCCTCCAATGCCCCCCCCCCCCCCCCCCTCCATTGCCCCCCCACTCCCCTCCAACGCCCCTCCACCGCCCCCCCACGCCCACACTAAAGTCCTAGCGCACATATCCTGTACAGTATTAAGTGATTTGACAGCTACAAAGTTTGGCTCCATTGAAGGTACGTATATCTGTTTACATTGAAGAGCACCGCGACACACATAAAACATGAACTGCTGGACCCTGATCCTGCACAATGAAGTTCCAGTCTTTACCCTGGTACCTTGGCTGATAAGTTACCATAGCAACTGTCACCTAATTCACTGGACACTTTAATAACTTTCTCTTCCTCCCTCCCTCTCTCTCTCTCTCTCTCCTGATATTTCTCATTCCATCTCACAGAGAGTGGGGCTGATGGAATCCAGACTCCCCCCGTATCCGTGTCCGTGACTCCCTCTCCTAGCAACCTCTCTCTCCGTGTCTGCATCCTCACATCCGCCTCCCCCCTCACCTGGTGCTCCTCTCACTCACTCCTCCTCACTCCTCTGGACGGGGAACCCGGTGGTGGGAATACGGCTTCATAGTTTGACGCTGCAAATAACAACTGATACAGAAAGACTTTCGGACTTTTTTTTTTCTTTTAAGAAATGTCTTAAAACGTATTTGTATTCACAAGCTTTTATGGAGAAGTGATCACTGGTGATGTGCTAATTATATGCATATTAGTTTATTATTATTTCTATTCATTTTTTTAAATTGTTTGTATTATAGTGAAGCACTTTGTTGCTCTGTCTTAGAAAAGTGCTAAAGAAATAAAGATTACATATGTGTTTACTAACCTTATTGTGTAATCATATTTCTAAAGTAGAGTGTTTGAGTTTTAAACCTTTTTTCTATTTTTAAAGCATTTTTCTATTACGGAAAGAGAAATCTTATGCTGTGATTGGCTGAAACATCTACTAAACATCTATTTTAGACGCACACAAAACATGGAGCTAATTTTGTCCAGTTTCTGTACTGAATGAAACATGAATATGGTTTGCATTAGGTGTAACAGTGAAGTTTAACTGGGACTATACTGATGCATCATTGTATAATTAGAAGGAAGCGCAGTTCTGCAGTACAGTGACCCAAATTACTGCCATGTGAACCTCATCATCTCCCCGGCAGGTTGCCCAAGGGCTCCCAGTGAGTGAGGGATCGACACAAACTACCCTGATCTCGAGTTCCCTGGACTAAATATAGGGCCAGACTCATCTAAACCAAATATAGCGTACGCTACGCTCCCTCACCCTGTCCCCCATGCTGTGTCCTGCACCATCAAAATAGTGCAATGGTCAGTGAGGTTACAAACACAGACCCACTGAGCCTGTGCTGCACAGTGGCCACGCCCCTAAATGTCCTGTCAATTATATTGTCCAAAATCATTTTGGGCCTCATAAAAACACAATTAATAATGTATTAAAGGTTAGAGGGAGGACAAATGAGTTCAGGTTATACTACGACTTTTGTGTTACAATCTAATAATTGAACGCTCAATTAAACAACCAATTAATCAATTAAAGAATCAAGACTGCAAAGCAGGAATGGTCTTTATTTAATTTACATATTTGCTCCATATTATTTGTGATTATTTTGAGACATTACGCCTGTGTTTCCAAACATGCTTATGCGGTATCGTACTTTTCCACAAAGCTCTCTGAAATTAAGTGTGCACGCCTCCTTCATGTGCATGTGGACAAAACAGGCGGCAGGGGCCTCCTCTGGCAGGAGGTGTAAATGAGTCCCGGAAAGACAAAGGAGACGTGCTTCCCAAATCTCATTATTTCAGAAGGAAATGAAGGTCCTCCCAGGGCCCCCGACTGTGCTGCACTCTCTCTGTCTCGCCCTCGAAATCACACTGTCATTTGCATGCTAAGCACGGGTGGGTATTCTGTTGTTAATGTCCACAGGCAAGAGATAAGCAGATTGAATTAACAGTCATGGGGTGGGGGGGGGGGGGGGCTTGGGTGGAGAGAGAGAGGGAGAGAGAGAGGGAGAGAGAGAGAGAGGGAGAGAGAGAGGGAGAGAGAGAGAGAGAGAGAGAGAGAGAGGGAGAGAGAGAGAGAGAGAGAGAGAGAGAGAGAGAGAGAGAGAGAGAGAGGGAGAGAGAGAGAGGGAGAGAGAGAGAGGGAGAGAGAGAGAGAGGAGAGAGAGGGAGAGAGAGAGAGAGAGAGAGAGAGAGAGAGGGAGAGAGAGAGAGAGAGAGAGAGAGAGAGAGGGAGAGAGGGAGAGGGAGAGAGAGAGAGAGAGAGAGAGAGAGAGAGAGAGAGAGAGGGAGAGAGAGAGAGGGAGAGAGGGAGAGAGAGAGAGAGAGAGAGAGAGAGAGAGAGAGAGAGAGAGAGAGAGAGAGAGAGAGAGAGAGAGAGAGAGAGAGAGAGAGAGAGAGAGAGAGAGAGAGAGAGAGAGAGAGAGAGAGGGAGAGGGAGAGAGAGAGAGAGAGAGAGAGAGAGAGAGAGAAAGCAAAGCCATGGCTCAAAGGCTTTTCAAGGTGGATGTAGCCAGACGTTCTTCTCAGTCCTCTCTTCTCGCGTCCAGCTGCAGGGCCACTCACACAGGACAGGATGGGCTTCAGGTATCTGGGTCTTTTCCCTTATTTATCCGTCACACTAGCTGAGATGAAAGCACTGACCCCACCTGGCTTTACCCTTTTACCCAGTATCTTGTGGCACGTTCCTGCCGAAAAAAAGCCCCAAATCTAAGCCCAGGCCTCTCGGGCCTACGTGGCTTCAGGTCGTGTGTGGCACCAGCTGTCTCTTGCATCTGTCTGGAGGGCTGTGAATAAACAGAGATAGATAAACAGTGCGGCCGCGCTGAGACAGACCACACACCGTGCCCACACACACCAGGACGTGCCAGGGAATCTTTTTTTTTTCTTTTTTACAACACCGGGCAAATGCTACCACAGCCTCTGGGTGTGATCCAGCACGCTGAGAGATTTCGGGTCACGTGTTCACTCCGTCTCCAGGTAGCATCCGGGAGTTTGGGGTGATCAGCAACCTTGTCTGCGAAGAAGACAGGCCGAAACAGGAGGCGCGTCGCTCGGGTCCAACGAGAAGCTTCCAGTGCGATTAGTTATGTAAACGAAGCCGTCTACCGCGCCTGGGCAGAGTTGGTGTCACTCAGTTGCTGTCAATCATGCGGATGCTCCGCCCATTCGAGGAGGTTCGGATCAGTTTCGCCTTTTGGGATCCGTAACACAGATATTCCAGCTAGCAGGACGAGACATGCACATACGTGAAGTCCATGCAAGACTCTGCTCCTCTGTGAGCCACTGTTTCACTAGGCTGCTTCAGTGTAACACCACTTGCATGGAACAGATCCATAGCACAGATCTTGAGAATGCTATACGTGTGTGTGTGTTGTGTGTGTGTGTGTGTGTGTGTGTGTGTTGTGAACATGTTAATGCTTGTTTATGGCACCTCTCCTTTGCCGAACATCAACTATACAACAGTTTTTAAACCTGGAACTATGTCTTCTATTTCTAGAGCCTTGTACTTTTAGTATGAAATCGTAAACCAGAGGTGAGCAACATTTTTGCTAGTGTACATTACAAGTCCATATGAGAATGATTTAAGTCCTGCCGAACAAACATGGGTGCATTATGGGTGAGTATGCAGTGTGTGTTTTTAATTTAACACCCTTGGATGGCTCCACCAGATCTCCCAGTCTCCTTCCTGTTGAGGGCCTCACCCCCTTCGCACACCACCATTGTGGATGTGCTGAGATCAGCTCGAGAATCACAGAGACATTGGCGTGAGCAAGTACGTGGGCCTGGTGTGTGGGTGCACTCTACACTGCCCCCTTTTGACCTGTACCATATTGGTAGGAGAAGATGTTCCTCCGTGGGTAAAAAAATCGAATTCAAAGACGTGTGAGAAAAACGAAGAGAAACGTCAGCGGGGAGGGGAGAGGGTGGGGCGTGTTGGGAAGCGTGCGCGTTAATGTTAGAGCCCTTGCAGGCCTGAGAGAAACCCGACCCCCCTGAGAGTCTGTACAGGCTTATACGACCCCCATTTCCTGACTTCATAATGTAGGTACAAATCTTTTTTTACATTAAACTTGCTTTATAATCGTATATCTCCCTTGATCACATTATTCCCTCTTGAAATAAAACAAGGAATCATAGACTGTCTAGCTGAGATATTTATTTCTATGCTGATGAGCAACAGATTTTTCCACAAATATGGGCACGCACACACACGCACACACACACACGCACGCTCAAACAACAGCTGCAATCTGCACTCACATGTTACACACCTGGACGGATATGAAATCATTATGGAGCCTGATGATTCAGGTCTTCTATGTATGCGGATGGTCTGATGGCTTCTTCCTGTCATTAATTACTGCTCCACTTAACCGTAGAAATCCCAGCTCACACGAACTGCGTGGTGACCTTACGTTGCTCCTTGAATTCGCTTGCACCACTGTCAACAAACGCTTGTCCACTGCTGATCAAACAGTCCCGGTGCCTCCATTGTGAAGATCTCTGAGTTGGCTTCAACTTCAAGTATCTTAGAGGTTAGACTACTACACACTTCAACAGAGTTTTTCTGTACATAAATATTTGTGAAAAAAACATCATAATTATGGAACTGTGTCAATGTTTCAGAGCATTTAGGCTAAACACTGTTCAGAAACACATACCGCAACTCTCTCTCTCTCTCTCTCTCTCTCTCTCTCTCTCATCTTGAAGCACATTTCCTCTCTCATTATGTTCATTGAACATTTGGAGGAATGTTTTGATGATCTTAAGCTGTATCGTTTCATAGTTTCATACTTCAAAAGTGGAGCTGGTGTTAAGTCATTTGTAGATTTCAGCAACACAGTCTGTGGTAGTGCTACTCGGTCTACACCACTTTCTCCATACTGTCCCTCCACATTGCAACCGAAAACTTGACAGTGTCATCAAAGATCAGGAAAATAAGTCATAAAAAGTCACACACTCCTAAACGAATAATAATAATAACTGTTCTTTGTACTGTGGGATCCGTGACACAGCGGATAACTCAACTCAACTCATGCTATACAGGGTTTTTGTCTTTATCGGAGACGTCTGTGTGGTGGATGCAGGCCAGCGAGGGCCATGTCACCAGCACTGGCCCACAGGAGCGAGGGAGGACTTCACTCGTCTGCCGGCGTTGAAGATATCCCTCCCTTCTGCTTCTAACCTCACGCCGGGCACCTTGAAGACTGATACAGCTGAGAGAGGGAGGGAGAGAGGGAGAGTGAGAGAGAGACAGAGAGAGAGAGGGTGGGGTGGGAGAGGGAGTGGAGAGAAAGAAGCAGGGTGGAGAGACCAAGAGAGAGAGAGAGAGAGAGAGAGAGGGAGGGGGGTGGGGTGGAAGAGGGAGAGAGAGAGAGTGAGGGGGAGAAAGAGAGAAAGATGAGAATGAAGGAGAAACAAAGACATAAAAAACAAAGCTTGGAAATGTGGTCTCCTCTCCTCTGACAGACCATATGGTGAGAACACCTTAACTTTGATTCCTCTGATGGCGGGGAGGGGCCACTCACTGTCTCGCAGCTGCATAATAGGGGGCGGGAGGGTGTTGAAGTACGGATGCTGCAATGCATCCTGGGCCGTGATCCTCTCTTTGGGAATCATCATTAACATCTGCTGGGCCAGGTCTTCCGTCTTATAGGGAAGCTGTGCGAGTCTGAGCCAAACATGTACACACACAGGTGAGGGTCAGGCGGGCTCCGGTGGGGAGGGCGCAGAGCTGCACAAAGACCCCTCTGTTCCCCTCCTGGAACAAACACAGATGTGCACGCAAGCACGCACACGCACTCATGCACATGCGAGGGTGCTTGCACGCAGGCACGCACACGCACGTTGACGTGCACATGCACACAGGCACGCACAAGCACGTTGACGTGCACACGCACGCGCACAGCCATGCACACGCACCAGTGCACACGCACGTACTCACGTTCGACTGAACTGGCATTACCTTTTCCAGATGTCTCTGAAGGGCTGGGCTTTGCAGGGCAGGAACCATTCTGTGCCAACACACGAGAAAGGCCGTCTGAGTCTGAAGCTGGAACCCACGGGCGTCGGCCGTCCCAGTGCTGCCCGCCCCTGACCTCCCAAGCCAGACATGACCTCACGTGACCTCTAACCCACATGCTCAGCAGTTTCACAAACACATTCTCTGGCCCTCTTTTTACTCAAACTGGATGGCCACCAAGATGCTCTCCCTCCCTCTCTCCCTCTCTCTCTCCCTCTGTCCCTCTATCTCTCCCTCTCTCTCCCTCTCTCTCCTTTGAAGTTGCTTGGTCTAGCAGGCTGTGTCCACCTCACACCTGGCTGTGGTTCTGAGCCTCGAGCTTCCGTCTAACTCAGACAGCCACAAAGACAGAGACAGAGACAGAGAGAAAGACAGAGAGATGGAGAGAAATAGGGTGGACAGAGTGAGAGAGAGAGGCAGAGAGACAGAGAGACAGACAGAGAGAGATACAGACACAAGGGGTGGAGGGGTATCTGTGCCATGAGCATGAATCATGCATGACCTTCAGGATAGACGCGCTGACATTGTTCCTTCACAGCTCATACTGGTCCTCACCATTAAGCCTTCAGTGATTGTTGATACACAGTACTGGAACCAGTACTAACTTGAGTGTTTGGTCCCTGGGACTACAAGTCCCTCCCATACGTACGCCTTTTGCTTTGTCTTACTCGAGATCATGAAAAAGTATTGTTAAAACAATAATAAAGCTACACTGCAAATCTAGATATAGTGTGACTGAGTAGAATGTGAGTAGAGTTTGAGTTGAGTTTTTGAGTATAGTTTGAGTAGAGTCAGATCTGGTGCTATTACATGGCATCTTCTCTTTGTGAAATATCTCACCATACTCCGTTCTGCACCTGCATGTTCGATTTCATCCTGCCTGCTGTAGAGTGCCCAACCCACTCCAACACACACACACACACACACACACACACACACACACACACACACACACACACACACACACACACACACACACACACACACACACACACACACACACACACACACACACACTCACACACACACACACACACACACACACACACACACACACACACACACACACACACACACACACACACACACACACACACACACACACACACTCCCCTTCCAGCTTCGAGAGTGTGAAGGTGTGTGTTTGTGCCTGACTCATAGGCGTGAAAACAGCTTGTAACATGTTAGCTTACACTGTCCTTCAGGACACACACACACACACACAAATACATGTTAGCATGTTAGTGAAAGCACTTCGCCCCCCTGTGACACAGTTTGCTCAAGTCCCTGCCTGCCAACACACACCCCCTCCCACACACACACTTCTATACACACAAGCTTACATGTTAATCTGAAACACTCACATCAGTCCTGGATATTGTTAGCAACATTTCTACAGTAAACAAAGGCTTTGGAGTCTGTCTGTGCCCGTGTGTGTGTGTGTGCGTGTGTTCATTTGCAGACTGGCATTGCTAGCCTTTCAATATATTAATCAGTAACTTTGGAAATTGTGATAAAAAGAAAGCAGACACACACACACACACACACACACAACACTTGGTGTACAGTGAGTTTGAAGCATGGCTAAGTCTGTGAAGAGTAAGGCAGTGAAGTGTAAAATCTTCCCCCTTAGGGTGTAGGATGTAGGGCAGAGGGCATAGGGTGTGGGGGTGAAGGTGTAGGGGAGAGGGGATAGGGTGTAGGGTGTAGGGCTGAGGGTGTAGAGTGTGGGGGTGAAGGTGTAGGGTGTAGGGGAGAGGGGATAGGGTGTAGGGGGGAGGGTGTAGGGGAGAGTTGATAGGGTGTAGGGGGGAGGGTGTAGGGTGTAGGGCTGAGGGTGTAGGGGCCATGGTCCTGAGAGCAGAAGCACTCACACACTCACCTGGTTTGTACTTTGGCAGCTCGCTCACCCCTGGCCAGGTGTCTTCTGAGGGAACTCCGAGAACCTGCAGAGGATGGGGCAAGAAAGGGGAGGGGAGGGGGGGGGAGGAGAGGAGAGGAGAGGGGAGGAGGGGAGAGGGAGAGGAGAGGAGGGGAGGGGAGGAGAGGAGAGGGGAGGGAGGAGGAGAGGGAGGGGGGGGAGGGGAGAGGAGAGGGAGGGGGAGGGAGGAGAGGGGAGGGGAGGGAGAGGAGGAGGGGAGGGAGGGGAGGAGGGGAGGAGAGGAGAGGTGAGGAGAAGAGGAGGTGAGGGGAGGGGAGGAGGGGAGGAGAGGAGGAGGGGAGGGGAGGAGAATGGAGGGGAGGAGAGGAGAGGAGGGGAGGAGAGGAGAGGGGAGGAGAAGAGGAGGTGAGTGGAGGGGAGGAGAAGGGAGGAGAGGGGAAGACAGCAATGCTTCTGAATACACTTACACTAGGCTGCACAGCATATCACAGTCGTGTAGTCATTACTACATGAGGAATTTTCAAAGCATGATGTTAATTGCTATTATTATATTACTCAGGGATGTTATTTTTGTCTGCAATTCCAGCTACTTATACTCACAACTACATCATGGAGACCGATTATACTTACTGTCCATATCTTCAGCAACTGTTCAAAAACATCAGCGACACCAGGGAACGCTGGCGCCCCCTGCAGCATCTCAATGAAAATGCAGCCGGCTCCCCTACAATAGAGAGCCAGCGTTGAAATCTCAGTGTGGCCTTATGAAGGCCACTGGCATTGGTGGAGGGGCCCCAAGCTGAGCATCCACCCTGCGCCCTGAGGTGGTGCAGCAGGATCCTAGACCTTTGAGCTACGCCCGTGTGCAGTCTTGCTTTCTCACCAGATGTCCAGTGCTGTTGAGTAATCTGTGGATCCCAGAAGAACGTCAGGTGGCCTGTACCACAGAGTCACAACTTCTGTCGAATATGTTTGGCACGGGATCGACTTGGACCGGGCCAGACCTGGGCTCGGAAAACACACCACGAGACCGATTCATTTAAAAGAGTGGTATGTGTGTGAGAGCATTTTTGTGTATGCGCACATGTGTATGTTTATGTGTGTGTGTGTGTGTATTTATGTGCATGCACTTGTGTTAGTGTGTGTGTGTGTGTGTGTGTGTGAGAGAGAGAGAGAGCATGTAAGTGTGTATAGACTGGCTTGCATGGTTCAGAATCCCACCGAAGTCGGCCAGTTTGAGTTCTCCCAGGTAGCTGATGAGCAGGTTCTGAGGTTTGATATCTCTGTGCAGGATCCTTCTACTGTGGATATACGATAAACCGCGCAACAGCTGGAACATGAAGATCTGACGCAGGGAGAGAGGGTTTGGAAACGCGTTCGCGTCTTCACGGTTAGTCATTCCTCCTTTTGGTTTGTATTAATTTGCTTTGGCAATCATGCGACTTACATCTAATGTTAATAAATCATTGTTCAATGGGAGGATCATGATGGGTAGAGTGTGAGAGAGAATGAGAAAGAGAGAGAGAGAGAGAGAAAAAAATAGAGAGAGAAGAACAGAGGGAGAGGGGGATTAAATCCTTTCCTTTGCTTTGAACTAAAGCCACGTGAAGCCAGAGGCAACGGAAGATCTTCTTACTCGAACATTGTACGGGTTCAGTCCTCCAGGGTGCTGTATCAGGTACTGGGCCAGGTCTGTTTGCTGAGACACACAGAGGGGGGGGGGGGGTTAAAGATGATTTGTAGTCATCCATTATCTTTGGTACAATGGTGGTGTGTTTATCTGGAGTTGCTGATGGACTTTGGCATCTGAGAAGCCTTCATGGCAGTGGAAGGTGGAACAGAGAATTTGGAGAACATGGCCGTGGCCCACACACGTGACACCACGTACTCGACACTATGGAACACTCACCACATACATGATACTCAAAACGTACTTTACACTCACCACATACATGACACACAGCACATACATGACACCGCGTACTCGACACAACGGAACACTCAACACACATGTGACATTCACCACATACATGACACTCACCGCGTACTCGACACTCACCACGTACTCGAAGACGAAAGTGAGAGACTCCCGAGTGTGGATGATGTCATGGAGCAGAACGATGTTAGCATGCTTTAGGCCCTTTAACAGAGAGGCTGTGAACAGAAAGCACTGCTTATATACAACACCCAATCACAGCCCGCACAGATCCACACACACTAGATCTACCTTACTATGGCATCACATACTGTATATACAACACCCAATCACAGCCCGCACAGATCCACACACACTAGATCTACCTTACTATGACATCACATATATACAACACCCAATCACAGCCCACACAGATCCACACACACTAGATCTACCTTACTATGACATCACATATATACAACACCCAATCACAGCCCACACAGATCCACACACACTAGATCTACCTTACTATGACATCACATATATACAACACCCAATCACAGCCCACACAGATCCACACACACTAGATCTACCTTACTATGACATCACATATATACAACACCCAATCACAGCCCACACAGATCCACACACACTAGATCTACCTTACTATGACATCACATATATACAACACCCAATCACAGCCCACATCTCTCAGAATAGTGGAGATGAGGAGAGTTCACCTTTAAAATCCTTCTGTGTGCAGACAAATGCACAAGAAGTACATGATGACAAAAGGTATGTGTGTGTGTCTGCCTATGCATGTGTGTGTGTGTGTGTGTTCTCTTACCCTCTCTGATTGCAGTAAATGGAACACCTTCCTCTGTCTTCATGCGGATCACCTTTAGTGCCACCAAGTTTCCATTTATCCTCAAAGCAGAGCGGAGACACAGATCTGTTCAATCTCCTATAAAATGCTTCGGTGACCAGTGTCACTGGCCTCAGAACAGTCTTACATTACACATTACAGCAGGGTGCACACACTGATAAACGAACAGCCCACACCAGTGAACTGAAATGCATGCAATACTCCAGTCAGTCAGCAGATGGCAGCGACAGTACTGTAATGCCTTTTTCTTTGCATTTGAATTAATGAATAATTTTTTTTTTAAACTCAAGTGCACACTTCTTTATCAGGTTTCTGTTTGGCCAAGGTTGACCATATAAATCGTTAAATATCAAAAACAGGTCAGTGGGACAGTGTATATGAACTGAATAGTGACTTTTAGCGAAAAGCACCATATCATGCTTACTACGTGATTACTGTAACATTACTATGTGATGTGACCGCACTTGGTAACGTAGCATCGTGGGTTTGGAGGTGCACGTGTGTGTCTGCGCGGAACACAGCGCTCACCTGCTGATCCCTTTGTACACGGTGGCGTATGCTCCTTCTCCTAGTTTCTCCAGGTTCAGGTATGACGTGGCAGTACCGAACTGCAGACCAGTGTTCTGTGAGCACATCACACGATGCAGATCTATGTGTGACTCTCAGAATGTCCATTTGTTTCTTCATAATGCCTCATAATTTGTATATTTTGGGCTTGTGGCTAATATTTTAGTCCATTTGGATGTTTGCATTACTATAGTGTAGGAATGTGTGTGTGTGTGTGTGTGAGAGAGAGAGAGAGAGGGAGAGTGCACCTAGCTTCAAACTTCAGGTCTTCCAGGTGATGTGTGTACTCTGACTGATAGATCACTAGACCACTAGATCACTAGACCACTAGATCACTAGATTTACACTGGGGGGGATTGTGCCTTCTTTAGCCACGGGAGGATTCCCAGGGCACTCGTGATACCATTACCACTTCTGGGCAACGACTCAGCTTCAAACCCGTGTGTTTGTGAGCGTGTGTGAGTGTGTGTGAGCATGTGTGTGTGTGTGTGTGTGTGAGTGTGTGTGAGCATGTGTGTGCGTGTGTGTGTGTGAGAGTGAGAGAGGAAGAGTTTCAAACCCGTGTGTGTGTGTGTGGGTGTGTGTGTGCCTGTGTGTGTGTGTGTGTGTGTGTGTGTGTATGAGCATGTGTGAGCCTGTGTGTTTGTGTGTGTGTGTGTGCGTGTGTGAGCCTGTGTGTGTGTGTGTGTGTGTATGAGCATGTGTGAGCCTGTGTGTTTGTGTGTGTGAGCGTGTGTGAGCCTGTGTGTATGCTCACCCACTGAATGTCCTGTTGGAGGCTCTTGCCGCCCAGGGGGTCGCTGTTGCTCCGCCCCCTCTGCACTCGGAGTCTGCGCACCTGCAGAGTGTGGAACCAGTGAAGGGGCGGAGTCTCCATGCCATCCAAATCCCCCAACTACAGAGAGAGACACAGACAGACAGAAAGAGAGGTAGAGAAAAAGAGAGAGAGAGCAACAGACAGACAGATAGAAAGAGAGGTAGAGAGAGAGTGTATGTTGCTATACATTGCAATCAATACCCCTAAAGTAGTTATCTAGCATCTGTAATATAATAATATGTTATTGAAGTGAAGAGTTGTGGAAAGTGAGATCTGAGGAAGTGAGAAGAGAAACAGAATAAACAACACAGTGAGACACAGGGAGAGTGAGACACCAGGAGAGTGAGGTGCCAGGAGAGTGAGAGATGGAGGGAGACTGTCAGTTGTCTCTGATGACAGAGAGACAGATACATAGGTGGACAGACAAACAAATTTAGAGGAGTGAGATATTTATATTTGCACCGAGTACAGAATTGCTTGTCTATGTTTTGCTGACTCGTTTTCCTGATACTATCCTAAGTTACATCACAATCATCATTGTGTGTGTGTGTGTTCAGGTGTGTGTGTGTGGTTGTTCAGAAATGTGTGTGCGTGAGTGTGTGTGTTCAGCTGTGTGTGTGTGTGTTCAGCTGTGTCTGTGTGTGGTTGTTCAGAAATGTGTGTGTGTGTGTATTCAGCAGTGTGTGTGTGCTTAGCAATGTGTTTGTGTATGTCCAGTCAAGATGCTCTCATACCAGCACGTCCTCCTCTGCCTACATGCTGTCTCAGCGCAACACCAACAAAGTGTCCAGCACGGCGGGGGTGAACGCGCGCTGAACCTGCCAGTGTGGACGTAGACCTTCCTGAAGACCTGCCCAGACAGGCAGACTAAAGCCTGAATCCTGTTTACATGCCCCATCGGCCCCATCTGTCTCACCCCCTTCCTGCACTTTGGACTCCAACTCCCACAATCCCCCAAGCAACTTCATTACATCTAACCCAATCCCACAGACGACACCTATTTCTCATTATGTCATCACCCTTGTGTATTTATATTCCGGTTTCCTGTTTATAAATGTTTCTGAGCCAGTTTACTCTGCAGTTGTTGTTGCTTCTCTCTTGCAGACCCTAACTTTGTCTTGGATGTGCGTAGAGACTCGTTCCAGAGCAGATGACGCCATCTCAGAGATGCCATCCACCTTCTTGGATGAACACTGAATTACGGGACTCTTATGGGACAATAACCAGACGATCAGACGATCTTAGCGTCTTCAGGATAAAAGCACCGATATGAGGGAGCGTTTGGGTGCCCTCTCACAGCGTCCTGACCCCCAGGATTTCATGTTTTTTGGTCAAGTTGCAGCACAAAATGACAAAATGAAAGGATACCTACACACAGACCGACTTTCAAGAGCAGCTATTTCTGTCACCAGACTCTTACGCACAGTGATGGCTGCCATTTGACTAGGCTGTGTCCTTGGCCCCATGGAGCACTGCTGGTCTCCACAGTCCCTCCTGCAGCCAATCAGACGCAAGCCAGAGAGAGTTAACAGAACAAGACGTCGCGTGTCACTCCTGGACAGCGCGAATGTCCTCTGCTGCTCAGAGCCTTCTGGCAACCACCTTCACTTACGAACACAAAATCTACGTCCAGTTACATCCAAGCAGAAAGACTTACAGCATGCCTGTCATCCTCCATGTTGTTATATAGATGACCTGGAGATAAAGGTATCCAAGGTGTAATGTGTAGTAGTAACAGTCCAGAACAACGAGACACATTACCACATTGGACATGTTTATGGTTTCCCTTACGACAAGAGCCTGATGCTAAACTGTTGCGTTTGCATAATCCAACGATGAAAGCTTTGACATTTACGAACTCGTAATATAAAAGTATATTAATCTGCTGCCGCCATCTCACCAGTCCAAAGTTAATTTAAAATGATGCTCTAAACAAACAAAACGATCACAGTTTAGAAGGAGAACCAATTAAGAGATTTATAAGCTCATTTTGGAAGTAAATGTCTCTGTGACCCTTTTTGTACTGTGACTTTTCATTCATCGTCATGTTCCAATCAAAAAGACAGATGAGTACAATTGAAGTGTGTGTTACAGCTTACTGACGAGTGACAAAGTGACTGACACACACACACACGCACACACACACACACACACACACACACACTCTCCTCAGTACCTCGCTGCCTGGCAGAGGCAGGCGGCTCCAGCTCTCCGACGGGCACTCTCTCCTCCCTCCCTCCTCTCTTCTCTCTCTCCCTCGCTCTTCAGAGTCTTTCTCCCTCTCTTCTCTCCTCCCCACCGCCTTTTCTCTTCCACAACACCAGCAACAGCAACTGGTCACGCACACAGACCCCCATACCTGGAGACTCCTGAGAAAGGTCTCCATTACACACACACTCTCTCTCTCTCTCTCTTCACTGTCTGGGTTAGCCCTGTTGCTCATATGACCCGTGTGTTGGTAATGTGTGTGTGTGTGTGTGTGTGTGTGAGTGTGTGTGTGTGTGACGGTCTTATGACAGCCATTCTTAAGTGAAAAACAAGAACTGCCATGTTGTCTTTGCTAACAGGAACAAGCAGGTCTATTCAGCCACGCAGGGTAAAGAGACAGCGGGAGAGACAGCGGGAGAGACAGCGGGAGGCGGAGACAGCGGGAGGCGGAGACAGAGGTCACGTCACACACATGGCGGGTGCAGTAGAGAATGCTGAGGACTCACTGAGAGACCCCAGTCAGTACGTGATAGCTGGAGTGTTGCTGGTGTGAAGCCTTTATGAGCAACCTCTCACTTCTGACCAGAGAGGAAAGCTAGAGTGGTGTGTGTGTGTGTGTGTGAGAGAGAGAGTGAGAGACAGACACATAGACACAGACACAGAGATAGATACAGAGAGACAGACACAGAGACAGATAGAGAATGATGAAATGCCACTCAACGGCACTCTTGGCAAGGAGATAGAGAGATATTGTGTGTGCACATGTGTGTATACATGTCCCTTTGTATGTGCACACATGTGTGTGTGTATATGTGCCTTTGTGAATATGTGTGTGTATATATGTTCCTTTGTGCGTGTGTGTGTGTGTGTGTGTGTGTCCTTTCTGTCCACCTTAACTCTCACTCTCTCCTGAAAGTGGCAGTGCTGTGCCTCAAATCTCATCTAGCGTGGTAGACAAACCCAAACTCATGTTTGCCCTCAACTCTGGTGATGCTGGTGTAAAGGTGCAAGGGGGGGGGGGGTATGGGTGGATGGGGGGGGAGGGTAATTTAGGGCTGCTTACCTCCTGGTAGCCCAGATGCCTCTGCTTCAAGCCTGCGAGTACAACAACAAAGAATGTTTGATTTACAACCCCAGTACTACAGTAAAGGTGTAACCACTTTCATTTGCACATAGTTATTGTACATTTAAAGGATGTTGTTACTATGGAGAAGAGAGGAGAGGAGATGAGGGGAGAGGAGAGGAGAGGAGGAGGAGGAGAGGAGAGGAGGGACCAGATGGCACACCTGTGACACTTAGAGAGCACAGTTGTCACAGGAGAGAGCAGCAACATGAAATATGGAAAAATTGTGTGCCTGTGTGTGTGTGTGAGAGAGAGAGAGAGAGAGGGAGAGAGAGAGAAACAGAGAGGAGAAATTGCACAAAGATCATGGGTTGGTTTCCAGGGAGCACACGCACTGTTTTACTGATAAATATGACAGCAGAATTCTGGCTAAGCGTTTCTGCCAAACGGCATAAATGAGGAGAGAGTTGTAAGGTTAGTTTTTCTGTGTGGGTGTTATTTTTGTTGCTACAAGCAGAGGGAACCAAAGGGAGACACGGAGATTCGGAGTGTGTGGGTGTTACTCTGTGTTGATTTCTTCTAACACTGGAGTAGGAAAAAATTCAGCATGAGGTGACAGCAGATGACACTGCCTGTAGACACGTGTCAGGAAAACTCGGAAAGGCACTTTAACTTTTCCAACTCTGCGGCTTGTCTGGTCCAGACCGATTTAGTTGCAGAGAGTGTTTCTCTAACTTGCAGCTTGGATTGAAGTCTTAAGATGACCGGTATAATCCAAAACAGCCATCGAGGCTCTCGCACGAACACAGAACGCCATCATAGCGCAGGGCATGACGTGTATAGATGGACGAGTGAGGTGTCAGGCCAGAGTGAATCCGCTCAGCGCGTGTGGAGTGTCTCCTGGGCGGCTCTAATTTGCTAAAGACCCTTTTTGGCGCAGCACGTAGGTGCCACTGTGCTGGTAGCAGAGCAGCTGCATCCAAATCAGTGCTCCGGGTGTGATGTCATCAGAGGCAGACGCAGTCGTTTTGGGGGAATTTTTTCAAAACACGAAAAGAATTATGGGGGGGGTATTTTTTAAATAACGCTTTATACCCAGGAACAGTTTGGGGATTTGGAGGGATGTGTGAGTGAAACACGTCTTGTTGATTTCCTCATGGAACATTAGTGCTAAACTGGAGGTGTATGCTGAAAAAATCCTGGACTCTTAGTTTGTTGCTTGTGGTTGCTTTTCTCTCTCTGTTCACTGCAGTGATATTCACGAAGGTGAGAGAGAGAGACAGACAGAGAGAGAGAGGGAGAGAGAGACAGACAGACAGAGATTGAGAGACATACAGACAGAGAGAGAGACAGAGAGAGAGAGGCATAGAGAGGGAGAGAGAGAGAAAGACAGACAGACAGAGACAGACAGAGAGACAGAGAGAGAGAGAGGCAAGGAGAGAGAGTGAGAGAGAGACCTAGAGGCAGGGAGAGAGAGTGAGAGAGAGACCTAGAGGCAGGCTCAATGTGCCTGTAAATCTCGCTCCAATGCGCACGGTTACTTGCCTTTCCTCTTCATCCCTTCATCCTTCTCTCGCTCCTTCCCCACTTTTCTCTTCTCTCCCTCTCTCCTCTTCTTCCCAGTGTTTTTCTGTTTTCACATCTACTGCATTCCAACTTCTCCTCATTTTCCATCCATATTACCTTTCCTTTATCAAATCCCTCTGTCTCTCCTCCCTCTCTCTCTTTCCTCCCTCCCCCCCCCCTCTCTCTCTCCCTATCTCTCTCCACAGCTACGCAGGCGAGTGAGAGGCAGTGAGTCCATGACTCTAACAGCAGTGTGGAGTCAGACACCTGTCACTGTCGCCACCACCGTGTGGCGGGATCTCCTGGCACACGGCCAGACGTCCTGCCTCCTCTTGCTGCTTGGTTCACACTGTCTTCACCAGATTCACTCCAGCGCTGTCTCACTACTGTCTCTTAACTTCCACGTTCCTACTACAGCCACTTCAGCAGCTGTTTCCTGACAGGGGAGTCACACTGCTCTGGTGTCGTACTAGATAAGATATGGCATTAAGATAACGCCCCAATGAGAGCCCAGTCTGGGGCAGTACTTACATATACAGAAAATATGGGTATAGCAATGTTAATGTATCACATATGCATTCACACACACACACACACACACACACACACACACTCTCAAGAGATAGTAGCATTGCCTCTGCCTTTAAACCCATCGTTCATCAGTACAAAGTATGGGACTCATCACTTTTGTGTGTTGGCGCTCCTGAACAAACCCCTTTCAGCTTGTGCCCTGCTGCAAGAACACAGTGATTATCTCTCTGTGCTTTATCAGTTAAAGCATTTACTCAAACACTGCTAATGCTACAGCCACATACGCTGATAAGCTTCAAGACGTTTCCTTTAGAGATGTGCACTGTTGTTCAGAAAGGAATGTGAGCTAAATGCACTTTAAAGGCACTTTTTTGCAGCCCTTGGTAAGATCATTAACAGTGAACAAGTACAGAAAGGATGTAAGTGTTGCGGCTGTGAAACTCCTGCTGTGTGCATATAGCTGCTTTACACAGGGAGGAGGGTTTAGGACAGCCTTCAAGGCTGGGGTGAGCGGCAGGAGGAGAGGAGAGGAGAGGAGAAGAGAGGGGAGGAGAAGGGAGGAGAGGAGAAGAGAGGAGAAGAGAGGGGACGGGTAATGTGAGATGAGAGGAGAAATGAGAACGAAGTAGATGAGGTATTGAGGAGTGCTGATGAGAGGAAAGGAGCAGAGGAGATGAGAGGAGAAGTGAGGAGACGAAAGGAGAAGAGAGGAGAAGTGAGGAGACGAAAGGAGAAGAGAGGAGAAGTGAGGAGACAAAAGGAGACAAAAGGAGAAGAGAGGAGAAGAGAGGAGAAGAGAGGAGAAGTGAGGAGACAAAAGGAGTCGAGAGGAGAAGTGAGGGGACAAAAGGAGAAGAGAGGAGAAGTGAGGAGACAAAAGGAGAAGAGAGGAGAAGAGAGGAGAAGAGAGGAGTGGACATGCATGTTTAATCAGACTCTAAACTCCAGGGCCAGGGAGCAGCTTCGAGCAGTGCCAGTGTGGCACATGACCCTGCTGCTTGGCAGTACTCACCCAGGCGCTGGAAGCCTTCGGTGACAGCATGCCTGAGGTTCTGCATGTCTGCTACGGCCGGACCCCAAGGAACCTGCTGATGGCGTGACTGTCGGACCTCACTGTAGCCCAGACATTTTGGAGGCGTCTCTGGGTCTGATCAGCGATTCCTCATAGATTCCTCATAGATTCCTCATAGATTCCCTTGCCGGACAAACAACTCCCAACAACACCAGGCTGTATCCACGACGACAAGTGCTTCTTTTCTCTTATCCTTCTTTAAACTCTCTCTGCCTCTTTCTCTCCTTCTCTTCTATCTTCTGTAGCCGTGTGTGTGTGTGTGTTTGTGTGTGTGTGTGTGTGTGTGTGTGTGTGTGTGGTGGCACCAGCCAATCAGAACAGTCGGATGGGAGCCACCACCCCATTGGCTGAACCAGGAGAGAGGCAGTGGGTTGCTGTTTGTTTTGAAACACTGTGGCACCTCACAGTGTGTGTGCGTGTGTGCGTGCGTGTGTGCGTATGTGTGTGAGAGAGAGAGAGAGAGACAGAGAAAGAGAGTGAGAGAGAGAGAATTTGAATTATTAAGGACAAACTGCATTTGTTTGCATTTCTTTAAATCCTTAAATATCAAATGTTATCTAAACTTATGTTAAGGCACATCTGATTTAAGAAAGGAAACAATAAATATAGTTTTAGAGTTTGAGACTTTGCTTATTTCCATTTGACTTGTAAGCAATCTTATCAGGTAAAATGAACTTAGCCCACTGTCGATATGTTTTGCTTCCTTTCAAATTATTATTGTTGGAGACCAATATTCAGCACTACGTCACACTTAGCCCTGCCTTATTATCATTAATATTTAGACATATTTATCACATTCTGAATCTATTAAATATGTGCATTTGGTATAAAAGTAGGCTACAGCGTTGTACAGATCTAAATTCGCGCTTTTATTCGTTTCCCTGTGGTCTCCACAAGCATCAGCTGCTTTATTCTCTGGATGCGCGCAGCTGTATCTGTAGTGTCCCCGTCCTCGCCCCGTTAACTCCGCTCTTGTGCGCCGTTTGCCAAACTTCAGTCAGTGAGCGCCTGAGATTAGGCGTTGCACACCCCTTGCGTTGTCTGTTTATTCGTCGTTTCGATTTGCTCATTGGTAAGTGCACGAATTCATGAAAATCCAGTCTATCTACACGACGGACAAGCGAATAGCTAAGCTCGGCTAGCTAACGACTACATTCACCGTTGGCAGAGCTTAGCCGACCAGCGCGCTAGCTCCTTCAACAGATAAAAACAAAAACGTTTAATGCTCTTTTTGTTTCTTTGTTGGCTTGTTTATTTAGATTGTGTAATTTATGCAACTGCCTTGGTTAGTTTTAATGACTAACTGAAAGGACCATAGTGTGTAGTCGGGACGGCAGGGCTAGGCTAGCCGCTGTTAGCTAGCCGCCGTTGACAGTTGGTCTGTCGACTGGTTGACAGGTCTGTGTGACAGAAATCTGTTTGAATACGGTAGGCTTCTGGTTTTTTATAACAGTTAGAGATGTCTATTTAATGTTCTAACTTAGCACACATAGCTAACATCTAGCTAACTCCCACGAGCTGTTCTAAATATATCCGATGAGTGTTGAGCTGTGTTGTTGTTTTTTCTACATCTAAAATGTAGGCATCCCCAGGAATACTTTGAAGCATAAGGAAACTTTTGTGGGTAGACGTATCATTTTACTTTATAGTACGCGGATCTTTAATATATCCACAGGCTCCTCTACCAGGCGATTTCATGTGCTGTGATATGCGGGATGCCTAGTGATGGACAAGCAGAAGAGGTGAGTTGAGAGTTTTGGAGCTTTTGAGCTGGCAGACGTTATGCCTTTGACATCATTTTGCTGATAACGTTGGATTAAAAGCGCATGGTTTAAAATCCAGATTGAGTGTTGGGGGGGGGTTTAGGTGTTCAGTCTTCCATGTATGTGTGTTCTGAATCTGTGTGCATAAAGCTCTGAAGAGGAGAGCTCTGGGGAGCGAGCAGTGCTCCACACATGGAGGGGCTACTCCTGCAGTGTCACCCCAGAGAAAGTGCTCCTCCCCCGGCCCGTGGTTCAGGCCGCGCTGGGCGCCAGACATGCGGTGCTGCTGGTGGAGGGTAAGCTGTCTGCCTGGTCACTTTTCAGTGAGAGATTGAGCCTGTGTCTCTGTCTCTGTGTCTCTGTCTAACCCCGTGCGTTGAGCTCCTCTCCCGGTGGCTCTGTTGACGGTGTTGTGTAGGCCTGGTTCAGTGCTTTAGTGCAGCTCTTACTCAACATTAAATGTTCTCCTGTTCTATTACTTACCTTCAGTCAGTGCAAAGTGAAGGTGGCAAATTAACAGACACATTTAAGGTGCTATTGTTTTTTGTCACATATGCACATTTTTACTTTATGATATTTTTGTTTCCTCTATGTTCTACTGTAATCGTGATTCGTCATGTTTTCATCTACCCATGATTAGGAGGCCAGGTGTATAGTTTGGGAGAATTGCCATGGAAACAGAACCAAGCATCACTGGGAGCAGCAGAACCCGTCCTAGAGGCGGGGCTTAGCGAGCAGCACGTCGTTTCCGTGGCAGCGGGCACCGCCCACAGCGGTGCGGTCACAGAGGAAGGCGCGGTGCACATGTGGGGGGACAACGCCCACGGGCAGTGCGGCCTGCTCGGGCTGCCCGTCGTCCCCAACCCCACGCCGGTGGCCGTGGTGGACTGCGAGGGCGTGCCCACCAAGCCGGTGAGGATCCTGGAGGTGGCCTGCGGGGAGCGGCACACGCTGGCCCTCTCAGCCCGGCACGAGGTGTGGTCCTGGGGCAGCGGCTGCCAGCTGGGCCTGCTCACATCCGCCTTTCCCGTGTGGAAGCCCCAGAGGGTGGAGCACCTGGCCGGGAGACACGTGCTCCAGGTGGCGTGCGGCGCTTCGCACAGCCTGGCCCTGGTGCGCTGCCTCCCCACGGGCCAGCGCAGGCTGCATGCCGACAAGTGTGGCCAGTGCAACCAGTCGGTCTACACCATGACGGACAAGGAGGACCACGTCATCATCTCGGACAGCCACTCCTGCCCCCTGGGGGTGGAGCTTGAGGAGGGAGATGCCAGATCGGCAACAGAGTGCGTCCCGTGCAGAGGGCCCCTCAGCCACATGAGGAGCTCCCCGTCTGAGCCAATCCTGTGTGGCCACACCCATGTTGCCAAGGCGTCGCTCCCCTCTGCTCCCAGCCACAATGGCCCTTCCACTCCAGCACCCACTTCTGTGCCCGAACCCCAGGGCCAGGCTCATCATGCCGGGAAAGCTCATTCACGATCGGCCCCTAAAGACCCAGAGGAGCCCTGCGCTGTGGCAGCTGACGGAGACGCGTGCGAGGCCGCCCCCGAGCCCGGCCCCCCCGGGGCGGACGGCATGAAGACCTCGGGAGGGGCGACGGGAACGGCAGGGAAACCCTCCCCCTACCCGGACGAGCAGGCCCTTAAAGACTACCTGAAGAGGCTTTCGGACCAGACGCTCTCTGAGCAGGTCCCCAAAGGGCCCAGCACCACGCAGTGTGTACAGGTTGGTTTTGGGTGTTTTGAAGAGCAGATAAGAGAGGGTTGCGATGAATGCTGTAAACCATGGAGCCACAGTCTGTAGTAAAAGACTTCAGGTCCTCTGTTCTGTCCCAGGCTCTCGTCGAGCCCGCTGAGGTGTTCAACTCTGACCCCACGACCCCCGTCGCCCAGTCTGTGACCCCTATGGGCTCCGCCTTGAACAACCTGGTGGTTTCGTGTGCGTCGGCTGTGGGGGAGAGAGTGGCATCCACGTACGAGGCTCTCTCTCTGAGGAAGGTGATCGGCTACTGGGTGAGTGGGGATTTGCGTCAGCTACGCGAGTCCCGTCACGACGTTCGCGCAGCTGCAGCACCGCGAGGATGCATGCTCCAGGCACCCAGCACTCTGATTCATTTGCATGTGGCAGCCCTCTGCCAGAAGCCTTCCTTTAGCCTTCGTAAATAGCTCCTTTGTTTCTCTGCACCTCCAAATGTGTGTGTGTGTGTGTGTGTGTGTGTGTGTGTGTACAGGGCCCATCTGAGCGTCCGGAGGAGAGGGTGCGTGAAGAGGAATGCCGACAGGGCAAGAAGAGCTCCAGCTTGGGGGACGTCCGCGAGGAGGAGGCAGACGGTGTCACCCGCCGCCTCTCGCTCCCCGGCCTGCTGTCCCAGGGTACGGTGTGTGTGTGTGTGTGTGTGTGTGTGTGTGTGTGTGTGTGTGTGTGTGTGTGTGTGTGTGTGTGTGTGTGTGTGTGTGTGTGCGTGTGTGTGTGTGTGTGCGCGCATTAGGTGTACAGGCGGAAGGGTTTGCATCCTGACATCACTGTTTGTGTGTGATAGTGCTGGGCAGTCTTAACGATTCAAAAACGTTTGACATAACGTTGTAAAGCAACGGTCGAGGTTGTTTAAACAAAAGCACATGGAGACAGTGGCAGCAGTTTGCAGAGACGAGACCTCGTAGAAGAGACAAGAAAGGAACTGTGGAACTAACATGACGTGAGCTGTAGCAGGGACACGTGTGGGGACGAGTGATGTTTATTTAGGGCAAATCCGTTGTCATCGGCCTTAACACGGTCCATACTCAGATAACCGCTGCGTAGCCAGAAAATGCAGTAAAACCGAGTCAAATACAGACACACAGCAAAACGCTGAGATAAGACGTGGAGTTCACACAAAGGGCACCGAAAAGTAGCAGCATGATCAGCTTGGTCCAGCACACGGGCTTCCACATCAACAAAAACACATAAAGCATCCACACCGTCTACAGACGTCCACACCACACAAACCTCCACAGCGTCCACACTATACACAGCGTCCACTAAAAGGGCCATCAGCTGGTCCCCATTACTGCTGCTCCGTAGGACATGAACTCCCAGCTGAAAGAAAGTACTGATGTAATGACATTTCACATCAGGAAAAACTGTCGACAAAGGCATTGTTGAATGAGTATATCTAATAATACATGTAAAAAGTGTTTAGATTGCTTTTATATATACACAATTTTGAGTCTATTAGGATATTTAAAATAAACTATTTTTATCATTCATCTTCTGTAGGTTGCACTGGTTTTTATTTTTGCATAGTATGATAATTAATTCGAAATATTCAAATTAAATTGTAAACACTAAACAAATCTAAATCACATATGAGTCCTTGAACAAACCAGGATAAGTGTGTTAGTCTGAGTTTGCCAAACGCAGCTGGGTGGTTTTGGTGTGTGTGTGTGTGTGTGTGATCGTGTGTCTGTGTTTTGTAGCTGCTGGTGATGTTCTGGTTGATGGGCATCGTGTTGCAGACGTGCACACCTGTCCAAGTCCACGTTTCTCTCTTGTACTCCATGGTGGAGTGCGTATTAGGTGCCTAATATTCCGGCGACCCACGGACTCCTGGCTGTGGCTTTATAGATAAGATTTGGGGAATTCCATTGGGCAAAAGCTTTCCAGAACTTTCCGTCTCCG
>JAGXOD010001402.1:2570000-2637500 GCA_020368025.1 Brachyhypopomus occidentalis | reverse complement strand
CACACACACACACACACACACACACACACACACACACACACACACACACACACACACACACACACACACCTACACATGCACACACACACACACACACACGCACACACACACACACACACACACACACACACACACACACACACACACACACACACACACACACACACACACACACACACACACACACACACACACACACACACACACACACACACACACACACACACACACACACACACACACACACACACACCCTGAGTTAATGTTCCTGCATGTAATAATAATAACAGTAGTTAATGTGTAATACACCGACATTTGCGAACTGTTTGTCTGTTTTGCTGCACTGTTGTGTGTGTGTGTGTGTGTGTGTGTGTGTGTGTGTGATTTCCTTTTGTCTTCTGCGTGTGTGAATTTCTTCCAGAGCTCCGTGGAGCACCAGAAGCTGCAGGAGACGAGCTCCAGGTACGAGTCGCTGGGTCTTCATCTGAAGAGGAAGAGGATGGAGGCGGAGCACACACTGCACTTCTGGAAGAACTTCCCTGGGAAGATGACGGTGAGCGCCCGGGGCCTCGTTACGCACCATCTTCTCCCTGAACGTTCTCTCCTTTCCCCTGTGTGTGTGTGTGTGTGTGTGTGTGTTTGTAACTTCATTTGCATCTCTAGTGTATGCAGTATTTTTTCCATTTGGTGCAAATATGCCACACACGTCACTGACGTTCTCCTCTGGGAGGCCTGGAGTTCTCCCTTTGCTCTGGCCCAGAAGAACTGCCTCTCTCTGAGATCTGAGAGCCTTTCTGCTGTGAGTGTGTGAGTGTGTGTGGCAGAGAGCTGACTCAGGGACGGTCGCCGTAGCGCTGTGTGAGTGACGGCTTGCTGTCCCGTGTCGGCCCCGCCCCTCGCAGGACTCGCTGCGTAAGCCGTCCCGCCGCCTGCTGTGTGAGAGCAGCAACAAAGCCCTGACGCTGCAGAACGCAGGACGCTTCTCCGTCAACTGGTTCATCCTCTTCAACGACGCCCTCGTCCACGCACAAGTACGCCTGCTCCTCCCCTCTCCTCCTCCTCTCCTCCCCTCCCTCTCCTCCTCCCCCTCCTCCTCCCCTCTCCTCCTCCCTCTCCTCCTCCTCTCCTCCCCCTCTCTCCTCCCCTCTCCTCTCCCCTCCCTCCTCCTCCCCTCCCCTCCTCCTCCCCTCTCCTCTCCCCTCTCCTCCTCCCCTCTCCTCCTCCCCTCTCCTCCTCCCCTCTCCTCTCCTCCTCCCCCTCCCTCCTCCCCTCTCCTCCTCCCCTCTCCTCCTCCTCCCCTCTCTCCTCTCCCCTCTCCTCCTCTCCCCTCCTCTCCTCCTCCTCCCCTCTCCTCCTCCCCTCTCCTCCCCCTCTCCTCTCCCTCTCTCCTCTCCCCTCCTCCCCTCCTCCTCTCCTCCTCCCTCTCCTCCTCCTCTCTCCCCTCTCCTCCTCCTCCCCTCTCTCCTCCTCTCTCCTCCTCCCTCTCCTCCTCCTCCCCTCTCCTCCTCTCCTCCTCCTCCCCCCCACCTCTCACTCCCCTCCTCCTCCTCCTCCCCTCTCTCCCCTCCCCTCCTCCCCCTCTCCTCCCCCTCCTCCCTCTCTCCTCCTCCCCTCTCCCCCCTCTCCTCTCTCCTCTCCTCTCTCCTCTCTCCTCCTCCTCCTCCCTCTCCCTCCTCCTCCCTCTCCTCCTCCCTCTCCTCTCCCTCCTCTCTCTTCCCTCTCCTCCCTCTCCCTCTCCCTCCTCCCCCCTCCTCCTCCCCTCCTCCCTCTCCCTCTCCCTCCCTCCCCTCCTCCTCCTCCCCTCTCCTCTCCTCCCCTCTCCTCCCCTCCCCTCCTCCTCCTCTCCTCCCCTCTCCTCCTCCCCTCCTCCTCCCCTCCTCCCTCTCCTCTCCTCCCCTCCTCCTCCTCCTCCCTCTCCTCCTCCCTCTCCTCCCCCCTCCCCTCCCCTCCTCCTCCCCTCCTCTGCTCCTCCTCCACCCCTCTCCTCCTCCCCTCCTCCTCCCCTCTTTTTTGGCACAATTTTTCACGATTGTTCAGCTTGCTGTTCGATATTCAGTTGGTTTCATGTTCATGATTTTATAAAGCTGTTCAGGAAACAACAATAACAGCAAACAACACCTCATATAAGTCTAGCTGGTAATGAAACTGAAGGGAGTGCAGTCTCTAATTTGCCATTTAAACTTCGGTGTGTGTGTAGGACTTCTCGCCTTCCCCTTCCCCTGCTGTCTCTCTGGTGTTGCCCCCTTTCACCGGTTGCCAACATCTAACCTCTTGTGGACTGTTGTGCTGGGTTGTGTGTGAGGTGCTCTGATCTGTGTTTCTGTCCTGGTAGGGGGTGCTTCCCTCTAAGGGCTTTGTAAGTATGAACCGCGTAAGAGCAGTAGTGCATACCCCCCCTCTCCAACACTGCTCCCCCTAGTGTCCAGGGCTGGGCTCAGCGCCGTAGTTGCGTCCGCTGTGACGTTACGTCCGCTTCGCTCCAAAACTGGGACGTTAGCGCCGTCCGTCTCGACCGGGAGCCAATGGCACACAAGTGCCTGATCCAAGCCCCGCCCCCTTTCCCTGCTGCCTTCCCCCGTCCCCGTGTCCAGCCTGAAGCCCCTACGTCCAGTGTCCTAATCCGTCCTCTCTTGTCCCTGTGGTGGTGTTGGATGCTGTTAGTCGAACCTTCGGCAGATCGTCCACCTCAGTTCTCACCCTACTTCTCCATTTACTTTTGGTTTGTGTGTGTGTATGTGTGTGTGACACAGAGAGAGAGAGAGAGGGAAAGAGAGAGAGAGGGAAAGAGAGAGAGAGCTACACAGTAGATACAGACGATCATACTGCAGTTATATTTTTAGTCGGAATTATGATTTCCCACAAATTATCTTGAATCTTGCATGTCACATGCTTGAACTTCGGGGGTGTGTGTAGGGGGGGGGGGGCTTCACTGATTGGTTCAAACCCTCACAGATCAAGAAACACTCCTAACAGGGGCACACAACCAACATTTCTGCCACATGCCTTAAACTGCTTTACCAGATTGCAGTAACGATGATCAGTGATATACTGTGTGCAGCCTTGCTGGGTATGTGAGATTTACAGACAGTGTATATATGTATGTGTAGTGCTTGCAAGTGTGTATTGTGTGCAAAGAAATGTGTATCAGCATGACGTTGACGAGCACCAGTGTGATGTGGTGTTGGAAACCCTTGCAGTAGTTTAACCTTTAACCTTTAGTCTTTAGCCTTTAGCTGATTAGGTGAACCACCGAGTCCGTTACTGTGTCTTGAGCACTCGTCTTAACCACCGTCTTCTCTCCATCTTCTTCAGTTCTCCACTCACCACGTCTTCCCCTTGGCAACGCTGTGGGTGGAGCCTGTATCCGAGGAGAACACCGGCCTGTGAGTGCACCAATCAGAAACTCCGTGTTAAAGGGCGCATGGTCCTGTTATCTCAGTGTTGCCTCTGTTGTGTGGTGTAGGTATGGATTGAAGGTGACATCCCCAGAGGAGAGTTTCACACTGCTGGCTTCTTCACCGTTAGAGAAGGTGGGCGACCTTCGCCTGGATCAGGAATTGAAGCTTTAAACTGAACTGAATGTTTTCGGTTTCATTGTCTATCCCGATGCTTCTGTGTGGTTTTAGGCTAAGTGGTTGCGGGCGATTAATCAGGCAGTGGAGCAGGCATTAATTGGGTCAGCGTCAGACTTGGCCCCTCCCACCTCAGGGGCGGGGATAAGAGCAGACCCGCCCATCTCCCGGACCGCCTCCTACATCTTCTATAAGGACAGCAGACTGAAGGAAGCCACCTACGAGGGACGCTGGGTTTCAGGCAAACCTCACGGGCGGTGGGTGTTTCTGGATAGGTCGGTGGGTGGGTCCATGGGGTTTTGGGGAGGGGTTTGCGATGATGACCAATCAGATTGTGCCATTTTGTGCAGGAATCACATGATCTGAGGCTGGATCGGGGGCTGTTTGTGGGGAAATAGGGAAGAAACATGACTATTTTTTTTGTCTTTAGGGGCGTGTTAAAATGGCCAGATGGCAGGACGTACACTGGGGCGTTTAAGAACGGTTTGGAGGACGGGTCAGTCGCACCTCGTAGCAACTCGCAACTCCTTATGAACAGGTGTCAGTAGCGTTGGACCCGTCACTGTTTGTTGATGTACCTTCCAGATTTGGTGATTACGTCGTTCCTAACAAGAGCCTTAACAAGTGTGACCATTACCAAGGCCACTGGAAGGAAGGCAAGATGCACGGGTTTGGAACGCTCAGGTGGGTGGGGTGTGTGGGTGGGGTGGGTGTGTTGGGGTGTGGGGTGGGGTGGGTGTGTTGGGGTGTGGGGTGGGGTGGTGTGGGTGTAGTGGGGTGGGGTGTGTTAGTGGGTGGGGTGGGTGTGTTGGGGTGGTTGGGTGGGGTTTCTGGTGTTGTCTGGGCTATTTAGCTCAACTGATTGAGTTGGTAAAGCAAGGTGCTGGCAACCCTAAAGGTCATGGGTTGAGTTCACAGGACCCACAAATGTGGTCAGACTGATTGAATACGTAGGTCACTCTGGATAAGAGTGTATGTCAAACGTAACGTGTGTGTGTGTGTGTGTGTGTGTGCAGGTACGCCACGGGCGAGGTGTACGAGGGCTCGTTCCAGGAGAACGCTCGGCACGGTCACGGCATGATGCGTAGCGGCAAGCTGAACTCCACCTCCCCCAGCGTCTTCATCGGCCAGTGGGTGCACGACAAGAGGACGGGCTACGGCATCTTCGATGACATCACCAGGTGGGAGGGCGGCCACAGACACACACACACAGCTACGCCCACAGCTACGCCCACAGCTACACCCGTAGCCCTTGTTTGCGCGTTAGTGTGATCAGGAAAGGCTGGTAAATCTGATGAGATGTTGTGAATGAAGGAACAGTAACATTTCAGATGTAAGGTATGTAACGAGTTGAAGCAAGAGTGTAAAAATATATACGTGTGTGTGTGTGTGTGTGTGGGGCTGTGTTTGATGTGTCTCAGGGGGGAGAAGTACATGGGTCTGTGGCAGGATGACCAGAAGCAGGGCAACGGGGTCATCGTCACCCAGTTTGGTCTGTACTACGAGGGAAACTTCAGCGGCAACAAGATGATGGTGAGGCTCGTCGTTCCGTCTCACGTGTGTCAGACGCCAAGCGAACACACTCCTTTCTCGTTTTTATTCTTCTCTCCGTCTCTCTCTCACACGCAGGGTACCGGAGTTTTGCTTTCAGAAGACGACACCACGTTTGAGGGCGAGTTCTCAGAGGACTGGACGCTCAGCGGCAAGGTGATGCCAGGGGACGTGTCCACACACAGCCCTGCAACCAACTCTCACTTACGTCTCACTTATGTCTCACTTACATCTCACTCGCGTCTCATGCCCGCGAGAACACCCTCACTCCTCTCTGCGCAGGGCACTTTGACCATGCCTAACGGGGACTACATCGAAGGCTCCTTCAGTGGCGTGTGGGGCACAGGTCTGAAGATCTCCGGGTCCTACTGCAAACCCAACCTGTACGACTCGGACAAGGAGAAGAGACGCACACTGTACGTCCGCCTCGGACTTCACGCCGCGCGTCTGTGGAAGGAAGACGACCGATGCCCGGCGCTCACATACTCACTGTGTGTGTGTGTGTGTGTGTGTGTGTGTGTGTGTGTGTGTGTGTAGAAAGCTGGGCCAGTTAGCGGTCCCCTCGGAGGAAAAGTGGAAGGCGGTGTTCGTGGAGGTTTGGAGGAGTCTGGGCTGTGATGTAGCAGGGCAGGGAGACACCAGCACTGCTTGGGACAGCATTGCCATAGCACTGACCACCAACAGGAGGCAGCACAGAGACAGGTACACACACACACACACACACACACACAGCACCTTACCTTATACACCAAAGTCTGTGAGCGTGTTCGTTTTATAGTCCTGAGGTGCTGAGTCGTTCCCATCATAAAACTCTGGAGAGTTTAGAGTTCATCCCTCAGCACATGGGGCCTGTGACCTTGGAGAAGTTCAACTCCATCCACCGCTACCTCACCAAGGTCAGTCTGCCGCTCTACGGCCGTGTGACTGAACCGTGCTGCATGCTGTTCACTGCCCTTGACCTCTGACCTTTGGCACCAGGCATGTGACACGCCGCTGCACCCTCTGGGGCGCTTGGTGGAGGCCCTGGTCGCCGTGTACCGCATGACGTATGTGGGTGTGGGCGCCAACCGGAGGCTCCTGCAGCAGGCCGTCAACGAGATCAAGTCCTACCTCAGCCGCATCTTTCAGATCGTCAGGTGTGTGTGTGTGTATGTGTATGTGTGTCTGACTGGATGGGTGGGTTGGAGTAGTGTTTTACTTTCCAACCTCTTCATATACCCTCTCTTTGGTGTAACTGGAAGGGAAATTGTGTGTGTGTGTGTGTGTGTCTGCTCTTTAGGTTCCTGTTTCCTGATCTCCCAGATGAAGGGGGCATGCTGCCTGAATCTTCAAATGTCGGGAAGGAGGCGGAATTGTCCGAATCCCAGCTGGAGTCTCCAAAACCAGCGTAAGAAACGGGCTTGTCCTGCCCTGTGTATATGTGTGTGTGTGTGTGCGCTGGCACACAGGCGTGTGGTGAGCAGCGCTGCTCTGCTCCTGCCTGTGTGTGTGTATATATACTTGTGTGTGTGTGTGTGTGTGTGTATATATATATATATATATATATATATATATATATATATGTGTGTGTGTGTGTGTGTGTGTGTGTGTGTGTACAGGCGTGTGGTGAGCAGCGCTGCTCTGCTCCTCCCTGTGCTGCTGCCGCGTCTCTACCCGCCGCTCTTCACCCTCTACGCTCTGGAGAAGGAGAAGGAGGAAGACGTGTACTGGGAGTGTGTGCTGCGTCTCAACAAGCAGCCCGACCTTGCGCTGCTCGCCTTCCTCGGAGTGCAGCAGTGAGACACGCACACACACACACACACACACACACACACACACACACACACACTGGCCTGCATATCAGCTCTTCACCACTCTGTCTGCGTTCTTGTAGGAAGTTCTGGCCCGTCACCGTCATGCTCCATGGACAGAAGCATCAGGTAGAGACCCTTCCGCCGCGTGTGTCGTCTTAACGTGGATGCGGTCGTGAGTTGCAGTTGCAGGAGAAACAGCTCGAGTTAACAGCGCCCTGATTATTGCTGTGTATAATATGTATCTGTGTATGTTTGCGTGTGTGTGTCTGCATAGGTTGTTTCCAGCACTAAAGATTCCTGCTTTGCCTCAGCTGTGGAGACTCTGCAGCAAATAAGGTTCAGTTATTATGTTCCTCTGAGCTGCAGTGGACTCACTTTTCTTAAACACTTTTCTTTAATGCTTTTCTGTTTTGGTTCCTGTAGCACAACGTTCACCCCCTCAGACAAGCTTCAGGTAATCCAGTTGACCTTCGAGGAGATAACCCAGGAAGTACTTTCGCTGCTGAAGCAGGACTTCCTGTGGTCCATGGATGATCTGTTTCCTGTCTTCCTCTATGTGGTGCTGCGTGCCCGGTATGTGACGCACGGATCAGCACATTCTAGAGAAGCTGTTCAGATCAGCATTCTGAAAAGTCTGACTTGGCCCCCAGACTTTAAATGGCTCGGCCAGCTGTTTAAATACAGCTCTGGCTTCATTACAGTGAAATAAAATGCTGGATTTGTTCTGTTGTTTCCATTCCACTCGTTTCCGTTCTTTTAGCCCACAGTAGTGAAGCGCTGGTGAACCAGAGGTCAGGACCAAGGTGCTCCTGGGTTTGTCAAAGTGTCTGACTCTGTTCTGTTTTTTTTTGTATGTGTGTCAGGATAAGGAACTTGGGGTCAGAGGTCAGTCTGATTGAAGACCTCATGGATCCATGTGTGCAGCATGGAGAACATGGCATCATGTTTACTACCCTGAAGGTACAACACACACACATCCAGAAACTAGATACTTAGGCCTGGTATACATGCATGGACATCAATGGCTTTAAGTGAATGCATGCACACAGATTTTGAATCTCCATCCTCTCACTCCGTCTGAAATCCTTTCTTTTCTCTCCAGGCTTGTTATTATCAAATTCAGCATGAGAAGATCACATAAGGAAGATGCATTTCGCATGAGAAGATCACGTGAGAAACATGTATTTCGCACGAGAAGATCACGTGCGAAACGTATTTCACACGAGAAGATTACAATAGGAACGTGTATTTGAGATGAGAAGATCACTTGAGGAACATGTATTTGACATGAGAAGGTCACGTGAGCAACATGTATTAACATGCACTAACCAGTATGCACAAGCTTAGAAGTTAGGACCACATTTGCTGTGGCTCACATCTGGTGATCCAATCATGAGTCTGAGTCACAAGCAGTGAACTTGAAGACGCGTCATGATGAAGAGGGACAAAACCCTTCATCCCTGCACACACAACACTAGAAAACAAAAACGTATTGTTTATTTATAACCCTGGACTGAAGCCAAGCTTTCACTCCCAGAGTCCCTCAGTATCGCGTCCTTTCACTGAAGTAGTCCGTCATCTCGCTCGTGAGTGTGAACGGGGCCCTGGTGTGCAAACCTCTACCTGACATTCTTCTGGATTCTTCTGGCGCAGCCCGACGGACCGACGTGCTCTTAGAACATGGCCCGACAGCCCCTCCGGGCCAGGACCGCTTGTTACGTTTCCCAGTCAGGTCTGATGCACACGCCGCGTGTGCTGTGCAGTATCACAGACCCGATCTGTCCAGTGAGCTGATGGGCGGAGAGGACGTGGGTGGTTCTGTTTGTGTTTGTTTTAGCAGGATGCTATTTTCCCCTTGCAGCTCACGTCCTGCTGTGTCTGCTCGTCAGTACCTGTACATGCGAGGTCTGTAGTGCCCCCAAGGCCAGCCAGCCTTACAGCCGCGGGTCCCTAGAAGGCGCACGCCCCTGAAAGCAGGCTAAAAAAGCCAAGATGTCCGAAGAAGGAATGGCGCTGGTCAGTAAAACCACTCAACAGATCCAGTTGAGAATACAACTGGCGTGGAATCGGGTCTCTGCTGCTATTAGCCAATCAGATGCATGTAGTTTTGGACTTGCTTGTTTCCATGGAAACCTCGTGTGACAGAATTTTATTTTTATCATTGCAGATATCATCGCGTCCTCTTTATAATGTGATACGATCACAGTTTTCTGAAATGTTTGTGTATTTTGGTTATTGAACAGTTTACAAACACATTTGCAGAAATCTTACTTGAAGGAAAATGAAGATGATGATGGTGTGAGTTTGATTTGAACAAAGCACTCACACGATTACAGTTCTGAAGCTCGTTATTTAATGGGTATTATGAATATTACATTTTAGTAGAGTCTGTAATGTTTTATTGGCAGCCGATCTTTGGGTCTTGGATCAGTTGGATCAGTATTTTAAAATGGATCTCTGTTCTTCACCCTCACGTACCATGAAAGCTCATTGCAGTGACGGAGGAGGCGGATGGAGCTGCTTTTTTGTGCATGGAGGCCTTTAGCCCCTGGGGTAAATAAGCTAATAACACACTGAACATATACACTGTTCTGTTTGTGACCACAGTTTAATCTCGGGGTTTTGTCCATAGTGCGTAGAGTTGTTGAATTCAACAAGACCCTTAACAGTAATTAAATTGAGAGTATTCTGAACTGACGGCTACATTCTGAACTGACGGCTACATCGTCGTGGTTTGTGTTTTTAAGAGGTTTTATTTATTACATGAAGGGGTCCAGTTGCAATGATAATCTGTGGGATTGTTGAATAATCTGAATCTTAAACTTGTTGACGAGAGGCTTGCTTGAAATCTTATGAATTTGACTGTGAAATGGATCTCTTGTAACGTGTATTAAATATTGACTAATAATGACCTGGTGTGGATGCAAACAATGACTTGGAGGTATTTCAGGGCTTTGACATTAGTCTTTAGCTGTGTGTGTGTGTGTGTGTGTGTGTGTGTGTGTGTGTGTGTGTGGAATCAGACAATTAGCTTGGGGAATGTTCGGCCTGCCAGTCTGTTAACGTAACCCCATGTTAGGTGTTGCACGCCACTTTGTGACAGAGTTGAACTTTTTTCAAAGGAAGTCACAGTTTGAAAAAAACCTCCTTTCCTGCTCTCTGCTGTGTGAACGTTGCCTTTTGTTCAAGACGTGGGGGTCTGTCCAGCTTGTATCTACTGTCTTCTTAATATTCATGCAGGGCAATAAAGTGACTGTTGGAAACTCAGAATGACGTGTGTCTGCCTGACGTTCTGGGCTGGATGTAGTGTATGACAGTAGGACAGTATCCCGTCACTGGATCCCAGTGCTTTAGCTGAATATGTAGCGCCTGGGGTAAACTAGCATCGGCCTTCATTTCAGGTTTTCTCCCTCCTAACCCCTTTTTCAGATTATTGTGGGATTAAATAGGGAGAGATGGACCAGTGACAATCAACACGAAAGGACTTGGTCAGCTCACTTGCTGCTTATATTAATAGCGTTTTGGTATGTGTTACAAAGCAAATAAATGATAAAACAGCCTTTGCATGTGTCTGTTAAACTGCAGTTCATTCATTTGGTTTCTGATTTCTGAGTTTATGAATTCCATGGTTTACTACACATCAGGTTGTGGTTTTCCACTGATAACTCAGGAGGGTCTGGAGCATCATATATCTGCCAAAAGATGCAGTTAAGAAAATGAAACAACTGTTCCTATAACATGATTTTTTAAAATTTATTTAAAACACCTAATATAAAATATTCCATGCCCCCCTGGTACTGGTGCTGGACATGCACTCTGTCGGGCCCCAGTGTGTGTATATGTGGTTATGTGGGTGACGACTGTGTTAAAGGTCCAATACGTTACACGTGTTCATGCCAAAGTGGGTTAATAATGACATGCGTGCCACAGTCTCCTAGAAGACCTTCCTCTTCCTCACTCACACTCTTCGTCCCTTAGACTGAGTGAAAATCTCATTGCGCTTCTCTTTAAATTTCACTCTCTGTTTCTCAGGCTTACTCAGATTGCTTGTATGGGATTAAGGTGGATTGGTAGGGATTACACCCCTCTGTTCCCAGGCAGGTCTGTGTCACTGCAGTGGAACATCACGTGTGCCACACCACATGCACATCAGCATATCTGATCAGCGTTAATCCACTCTGGACAAACCAGCACAGCTCGGAGCACAAGCTCACCAACTCTGATGATCTGAACTTGTGTGGAAGACGAGAGAGAGAGGCAGAGACAGAGAGAGAGAGAGAGGGAGGTGAGTGGAAGTATTTCTGCTTAAATCTCTTCTGTTTGGTGTTAGTTCAGCTGCTTGTCAACATTCAGCTCCACATGTCTTCATATCTGCTGTGATGATGGTTCCTTCAGATCATCTACAAACCGAACGTTAGTGTATTCGATTCTAATGAAAGAAATAGCTGCTTAAATCGTGTTTATCTGAGGGCCGTGACCTCACACTCAAGCCCATCTTTAGCCTCGACGTCTGTAGCAGGCAGGAAACATGTTTCCCAGCACAGGTGAAGCAAGACTCTTCCAGTTCACATGTCTGGGGTTTTGTTTGTTGAATCTTTGAAACCAGGCAAAGCTTGAAAAGCCCTGGTTTGGTTTTAGCTTTAGCTTTGGTTTTAGCTTTAGCTTTGGTTTTAGCTTTAGCTTTGGTTTTAGCTTTAGCTTTAGCTTTGGTTTTAGCTTTAGCTTTGGTTTTAGCTTTAGCTTTAGCTTTGGTTTTAGCTTTAGCTTTAGCTTTGGTTTTGTGCTTAATGAGGCAAACTCAGAATGTTCATGGTATGTCATTATGTCATGACGATGACTTGATTCCAAAACGCATCAGAAGAAAGGACCGACCACCAGGACCAGCCAGAACCGCAGTGTAAGGACCACCAGTACCAGCCAGAACCGCAGCAGTGTAAGGACCACCAGTACCAGCCAGAACCGCAGCAGTGTAAGGACCACCAGTACCAGGCAGAACCGCAGCAGTGTAAGGACCACCAGTACCAGCCAGAACCGCAGCAGTGTAAGGCTGTGTGTTTGTCTCATAATGATGCTCTGGCCTAATGTGTTTAAGGTGTGACTGAGCAGGATGTCAGTGGGAAGCTGTCTGGACCCCAGTGAGTCCTGTGATATGAGGCCAGGCACGGAGTTTGGGCCAGATCCAATGGATTTGGGAGAGATGGGTAAGACGCAGGAGCAGAGGCCTGCTTAACAGATTACCCACGCTCCTCTGGTCCAATGTGTGGTGTATGGTTCATAAAGAATGGGAGTGTAGGAATGAATGTGCGTGTGCACGTGTGTGTGTGTGTGTGTGTGTGTGTGTGTGTGTGTGTGTGTGTGTGCCATGGTGCAGGCCTGGCACAGATCTTGTCCCACGTGGTGGAGGAGGTGAGGGACTCTATGGGCAGTGACACAGACAGTACTGAGCTGCTACACACACTCCTCAGCACACCGTGGCTGCAGGCACTGCTGAAGGTCAGACAGCGGAATACACTCAATACTTAACATTACTCCCTACATTACTCCCTACATTACTCCCTACATTACTCCCAACATTACTCCCTACATTACTCCCTACATTACTCCCAACATTACTCCATACATTACTCCCTACATTACTCCCAACATTACTCCCTACATTACTCCCAACATTACTCCCTACATTACTCCCTACATTACTCCATACATTACTCCCTACATTACTCCCTACATTACTCCCTACATTACTCCATACATTACTCCCTACATTACTCCATACATTACTCCATACATTACTCCCTACATTACTCCATACATTACTCCATACATTACTCCATACATTACTCCCTACATTACTCCCTACATTACTCCCAACATTACTCCCTACATTACTCCCCTACATTACTCCCTACATTACTCCCTACATTACTCCCAACATTACTCCATACATTACTCCATACATTACTCCATACATTACTCCCTACATTACTCCATACATTACTCCCTACATTACTCCATACATTACTCCCAACATTACTCCCCACATTACTCCCTACATTACTCCCAACATTACTCCCTACATTACTCCCTACATTACTCCCAACATTACTCCCAACATTACTCCCTACATTACTCCCTACATTACTCCATACATTACTCCCTACATTACTCCCTACATTACTCCCTACATTACTCTGTGTCGGTATGCCAGTGAAGCCTCTCTCTCCCCACTCTCTGCAGGTATATAAGTGCTTGCAGCAGTACCTGAGCGGCTCCTCCCTGCCCTGTCTGCCCTGCGTCTCTGGGCTCTCACTCGAGGTTGGGAGTTCTGATGCCTTTGGTGCCTCTATACCAGATGCTAGTGTGTCTAGGCCTTCTAATTTCAGCAGACACCGAGGTTCAGAGGTCATTGGCTCCTGAGCTGCCCCTGACTCTTTGCTATTGGTCTGTTCCAGATCGTTTCGGATCTGGAGGAGCTGCCATACCCTTCCCACAATGCAAGGGAGCTCCACAAGCTCCTGACAAAGCCCCACTTACAGGTAGTAAGACATAATCAGTAATGCTTAGCAATACATACATAGACGCAGTAGAAAATACATTTTAAGTGATAAAATATAAAGATGTACATTTAGAAAATGTGTAGCGTGCTATAACGCTTGGGCATCACATGACCTGGTCACATGACACTCTGATGTGGTGAGAATAGGCTCTGCTCTCCGTCCACGACGTGGTGGGCCTGAAGGACTACGAGCCCGTGCTGCCCCCTCTTCCTGAGACCCTGCCCGCTGACGGAGAGGCCATGAGGATCGTCTGCCTGGTCAAGAACAACCAGCCACTGGTGAGCCGCGGTTGACATTGACGTGCAGCCCGCGGGGCGTTTACGCTCGCCGCCTCTGGGTCCGGCTCCTCAAACTCAGTCTAGCGTCTTTGCTTGAACCTTTTGTGAGAGTAGAACGTGAAGAGGTTCCATTATTCTACGTTGATGTTCCGCCACATTACGCATCATCGTTTGTTCTCTTCTCTCGTGTCTCATATCTTTGCTCAAGGCGAGGATTTAAAAACCCTTTATTCTCGTCTCTGTTGGCTTTGCGCTTCTCGCCTCTCCGGATAACGTCCCGTATCCTCCGTGTGAGTGAAGCTTCAGTCCATCCGCTGGGACACCTTGCATGAGATGCTTTGCCAAAGGCTCATCCCAGCCCTGAGAGATCCAAGCAGGATGGGGCCCCAGAGACACTCATCACCACACCTGCAGACCTTCCTCCCTAAAGCGTGCACCAACCAAAGGAGTGCATTCTGGGACAGGAGCTTTGGTTGGTCCACTCCTTGTGCTCAATGCCCAGCTGCCTTTATTGAGGATTAAGACTCAGAATTTCAATTAGAGTGTTTCCAGCTGTGTTTAATGTTGGTTATTTCTACGGAGGGCGCCGCCAACTCCAACCTCTCTGCTTCTCAACCCGTCCGTCGCTCTGCTCTGTTTCTCTGGCGAACTTTGGCTGATGCTCTTTTCCATCTTCTCTGCCTTTTAGGGAGCGACTATCAGGAGGGACAAAAGGACAGGAGAGATTTACGTGGCTCGAGTGATTCATGGAGGCCTGGCTGAGCGCAGTGGTGAGACAGCACCCACTCTCCTCCCTCCCTCTCTCTCTCTCTCTCTCTCTCTCTCTCTCTCTCTCTCTCTCTCTCCTCCCTCTCTCTCTCTCTCTCTCTCTCTCTCTCTCTCTCTCTCTCTCCATCTCTCTCTCTCTCTCTCTCTCCATCTCTCTCTCTCTCTCTCTCTCTCTCTCTCTCTCCTCTCTCTCTCTCCATCTCTCTCTCCTCCCTCTCTCTCTCTCTCTCTCTCTCTCTCTCTCTCTCTCTCCCTCTCTCTCTCTCTCTCTCTCTCTCTCTCCCTCTCTCTCTCTCCCTCTCTCTCCCTCCCTCTCTCTCTCTCTCTCTCTCTCTCTGTCTCCCCTCTCTCCCTCTCTCCATCTCTCTCTCCATCTCTCTCTCTCTCTCTCTCTCTCTCTACCCACTGTTGGCCAAGTGTATGAGTAGATGGTCACTGCATGTCAAAAGGCTCATTAAATCATTAACGTATTAAGAGTCTGATCGATTGTTAATGTCTGTCTTTGCTGAGTGCCCTTCCCACCCTGCAGGCCTCCTGCATGCTGGAGACCGATTGGTGGAGGTCAACGGACACGCCGTGTTTGGCCTGGAACCAGAGCAGATCATCCAGATCCTGGTCGGACCACTAGTCACCCTCCCGCCTGTCTGCCTGCTGTGATGTGCGCTGGTTTAGTGGACGTGCTCTTGATCGGTCACACTACCTGTCCACAGGCTCGAGCCCAGGGAAGCATCATGTTTAAAGTAGCGCCCATCAGGGACAGGACTCTGGAGCGCCAGACCACGGTCAGCCCCGTTGTCTAAACCACCTGTGTGTGTGTGTGTGTGTGTGTATGCGCATATGTGTATTTCTGCGTGTATGGGTACGTGTGTGTGCACAAATGTGTGTATGTGTGCAAAAGTGCTGGTGTTTCCCTGTTTCTTAGGCACCATGCACACACTGATGTAGGTTCTTGTGGTGTGCGAGTATCACCTGATGTGTGAGTGTGACGCGAGTGTGCGAGTATCACCTGATGTGTGAGTGTGATGCGAGTGTGCGAGTATCACCTGATGTGTGAGTGTGACGCGAGTGTGCGAGTATCACCTGATGTGTTAGTGTGAGGCGAGTGTGCGAGTATCACCTGATGTGTGAGTGTGATGCGAGTGTGCGAGTATCACCTGATGTGTTAGTGTGAGGCGAGTGTGCGAGTATCACCTGATGTGTGAGTGTGATGCGAGTGTGCGAGTATCACCTGATGTGTGAGTGTGATGCGAGTGTGCGAGTATCACCTGATGTGTGAGTGTGAGGCGCGATGTGTGAGTGTGAGGCGAGTATCACCTGATGTGTGAGTGTGAGGCGAGTGTGCGAGTATCACCTGATGTGTGAGTGTGAGGCGAGTGTGCGAGTATCACCTGATGTGTGAGTGTGAGGCGATCACCTGATGTGTGAGTGTGAGGCGAGTGTGCGAGTATCACCTGATGTGTGAGTGTGGATGTGTGAGTGTGAGGCGAGTATCACCTGATGTGTGAGTGTGAGGCGAGTGTGCGAGTATCACCTGATGTGTGAGTGTGACGCGAGTGTGCGAGTATCACCTGATGTGTGAGTGTGAGGCGAGTGTGCGAGTATCACCTGATGTGTGAGTGTGACGCGAAAAGCGAGTATCACCTGATGTGTGAGTGTGACGCGAGTGTGCGAGTATCACCTGATGTGTGAGTGTGATGCGAGTGTGCGAGTATCACCTGATGGCTGAGTGTGAGGCGAAAAGTGAGTATCACCTGATGTGTGAGTGTGAGGCGAGTGTGCGAGTATCACCTGATGTGTGAGTGTGAGGCGAGTGTGCGAGTATCACCTGATGTGTGAGTGTGACGCACCTGATGTGTGAGTGTGAGGCGAGTATCACCTGATGTGTGAGTGTGACGCGAGTGTGCGAGTATCACCTGATGTGTGAGTGTGAGGCGAGTGTGCGAGTATCACCTGATGTGTGAGTGTGAGGCGAGGCACCTGATGTGCGAGTGTGCGAGTATCACCTGATGTGTGAGTGTGAGGCGAGTGTGCGAGTATCACCTGATGTGTGAGTGTGACGCGAGTGTGCGAGTATCACCTGATGTGTGAGTGTGAGGCGAGTGTGCGAGTATCACCTGATGTGTGAGTGTGTTAGTGTGTGCGAGTATCACCTGATGAGTGAGTGTAACGCGAGTGCGAGTATCACCTGATGTGTTAGTGTGAGGCGAGTGTGCGAGTATCACCTGATGTGTGAGTGTGATGCGAGTGTGCGAGTATCACCTGATGTGTTAGTGTGAGGCGAGTGTGCGAGTATCACCTGATGTGTGAGTGTGATGCGAGTGTGCGAGTATCACCTGATGTGTGAGTGTGATGCGAGTGTGCGAGTATCACCTGATGTGTGAGTGTGATGCGAGTGTGCGAGTATCACCTGATGTGTTAGTGTGAGGCGAGTGTGCGAGTATCACCTGATGTGTTAGTGTGAGGCGAGTGTGCGAGTATCACCTGATGTGTGAGTGTGATGCGAGTGTGCGAGTATCACCTGATGTGTTAGTGTGATGCGAGTGTGCGAGTATCACCTGATGTGTGAGTGTGATGCGAGTGTGCGAGTATCACCTGATGTGTTAGTGTGAGGCGAGTGTGCGAGTATCACCTGATGTGTGAGTGTGATGCGAGTGTGCGAGTATCACCTGATGTGTGAGTGTGACGCGAAAAAGCAGTATCACCTGATGTGTGAGTGTGAGGCGAAAAGTGCGAGTATCACCTGATGTGTGAGTGTGAGGCGAGTGTGCGAGTATCACCTGATGTGTGAGTGTGAGTGTGAGAGTATCACCTGATGTGTTAGTGTGAGGCGAGTATCACCTGATGTGTGAGTGTGAGGCGAGGTGTGCGAGTATCACCTGATGTGTGAGTGTGTGAGTGTGAGGCACCTGATGTGTGAGTGTGTGCGAGTATCACCTGATGTGTTAGTGTGAGGCGAGTGTGCGAGTATCACCTGATGTGTGAGTGTGATGTGAGTGTGCGAGTATCACCTGATGTGTTAGTGTGAGGCGAGTGTGCGAGTATCACCTGATGTGTTAGTGTGAGGCGAGTGTGCGAGTGTGATCACCTGATGTGTTAGTGTGAGGCGAGTGTGTTAGTGTGAGGCGAGTGTGCGAGTATCACCTGATGTGTGAGTGTGATGTGTGAGTGTGAGGCGAGTGTGCGAGTATCACCTGATGTGTGAGTGTGATGCGAGTGTGCGAGTATCACCTGATGTGTTAGTGTGAGGCGAGTGTGCGAGTATCACCTGATGTGTGAGTGCGGGTGTCTCCCTCCCAGCTGTATGTGCGAGCCCTGGTGGTCTACGACCCGCAGCAGGATCCCAGCATGCCGTGCGCGGACGCTGGTTTGGCCTTCACGAAGGGGGACCTGCTGGAGATAGTGGACCAGACAGACGCCCTCTGGTGGCAGGCGAGGAAACTGCCCTGCAGTGCCACCTGTGCTGGCCTCATCCCCTCCACCAATCTACTCAAGAGGTCAGGGGTCAGGGGTTAAGGGCTAAAGCTGACCTGGGTGCAGATGTCTGAGTGATTTACATTTTCATACAATTTTTGGATCTTGTAAAGGAAGCAGAGAGAATTCTGGTGGTCGCAGCCTTTCAAGCCACACGCCGGCATTCAAACCTGTGAGTACGCTGTGTGTGTGTATGTATGTGTGTGTGTGTGTGTGTGTGTGTGTGTGTGATGTCAAAACAAGTCTTGGAGTGTTGAAGTGTGAAATTCCCTTATTGTTGTCTTAGACGTTACGGTCCCATATTAGAAAGTCACATAGATGTTATGGCCTTTTGTCTTGCTGCTATGCTGAAGTGAACACGCCCCATAAAGGTGAGTAAGGTTTACTGGTGCTACTGTAGAAGTGAGACGCGCCTTGTTGCCGAGTAACGGGCTTGACGCTGCTCTTCTCCTCCACGTCTCCGTCCTTTCTCAGAGGATGATATCACAGGTGTGAATTCCGCACAACCAGGTACATTTGGATTTTGTTGTGTAAACTGTAACATCTTTAAAATGGTGTTAGAATTTCAATACTCGACTAATTCAATTCACTTTTATTTATTTTTTTATAAATGATGAAGCTTTTGAATCTGGTAAGTTCTTTCTTTTTGTAGACTGACAAACCAATGTGATTACTAATATATTAGATGACAGTTTTAAGGGCTGCCCTGTTGCTTCTCTTGTGATTGGTGGCTGATCAGAGGAGTCAGGGTGGGGTGAGTCAGACCCTCTCACACGTGTGACACGGGATTAGTGTCTCCTGTTCACTGAACACGTGACTTGTTTATGGTTTGTTTCTTGTTTCAGAGGAGAGTGATGTTAGCGTTAACTCTGAGGGAATCTATATGGGTAAGTTGTTTACATTATTCCACATGAAACCTTGTTAAACATATTAAAGAAATTAATATGGTGAATAGGAAAACATTTTACTCCATTTTTAATGCATGTAACTGCATGTAACAAAACATCATATTGTTTCATTTCCAGAATTTAAAATGACCGTGAAACTATTTGACTAATCAATTTGACTGATATTGCCTAATATTAACAAATATATAACAATGAAAAGCTTTAAATGTTTGTACAAATTGTGTTTGCGTTTGGTCCTATAGCAGGATTAGCTGTATATGTTTGGGGGCATCGTGATCGTGTACTAGCAACATGCCTCTTATTGTTGCTGTGTTGACGGTGTGTGTGTTGACGGTGTGTGTGTTGACGGCGTGTGTTTCCTCGTCACCCGAGCTGGGTTCCGGCGGAGTCTGCGTCTGTGCCGTCGCCGTGGGGCTCAGGGTGGAGGCCTGTTCTGCTCCACCCGCTGCCAGAGCAGCTTCTACAACACCCTGGCCAAGCCCTACGAGGAGGTGGTGTGGTACCAGCGCCTCCCAGAGGAAAGACACTGCCTCATAGCCCTGCTGGGTGGGTTTGTGCGTGGGTCTGTGTGGTCGTGGGTCTGTGTGGTCGTGGGTCTGTGTGCTCGTGGGTCATGGGTCGTGGGTCTGTGTGCTCATGGGTCGTGGGTCTGTGTGCTCGTGGGTCGTGGGTCTGTGTGGTCGTGGGTCTGTGCGTGGGTCTGTGTGGTCGTGGGTCGTGGGTCTGTGTGGTCGTGGGTCTGTGTGGTCGTGGGTCTGTTCGTGGGTCTGTGTGCTCGTGGGTCGTGGGTCTGTGTGCTCGTGGGTCGTGGGTCTGTGTGCTCATGCGTGCGTCTGTGTTGACGCTGTGTATTTCTGTTATTATGTGTTTTATTTCTGGGGCAGGTTTAGGCTTGTCAGTGTAGACATATGGAAGGTGAAGTCAGTCTACTTGTTGACCTGGAGAAACATAGCATATACTTTGTACATGTGTACATCATATACACGTGTACATATGAGGTATCTTACCTGATATATTTTATAAATCAGCTCAGGAGTAACGTGTGGTGTCTGCTGTTTTCTTAGGTCCTTCTGGAGTCGGTGTGAATGAGCTACGTAGGAGACTGATCGAGATCAACCCAAAGACCTACAAGGGAGCCACACCACGTCAGTGTGGCCACGCCCCCGCACCACTGACCCCTCCCACCAGTGTCTGAGATCCTGGCTGCTCAGGGAGCTGCTCCATGATGCCCGTCTGTCTCCCTTTGTCTCACACAGACACTACACGAGCTCCCAGGAGCCACGAGGAGAGCGGTCGGGAGTACCACTTCATCAGCAGAGACCAGTTCGAGAACATGTTGAGCAACAACAGGTGATTACACATCCCTGCAGTAATGCGTGATTCTGGAAGAGACCGGACAGCGAACCAACCCAATCGGCGTTCTGCTCTTTCCGACGCCGCTCGACTGCGTTCGCAGCTAAGCCATTCCTCATGGACAGCGCCACACTGTGGTTGGACTGCATTCCTGCGGCGCTGGGACAGGAGAATTGCTGATGCGCCTTGTTTCGTTTGTGACTCGTTTCTGTCTCGTTTCTGTCTCACCTGTGCAGGGAAATATGGACTGAGCCTCTGTAACGAGCCTTTTGGTTTTGCTCAGGTTTCTGGAGTACGGCGAGTACAGACGCCACCTCTATGGCACCTCCGTGGAAGCAGTGAAGACAGTGTTGGCTGCTGGGAAAATCTGCGTCATTGACATCGAGCCTCATGTGAGCCAACACATGTGGTCCTATAATTATAACAGGAGGCCCTATGACAATGAAGCAGGTATACTTGAACAGCAGTTCTTTATGCAAATCCAGGAAGGTTTATGGTAATATGCTCTTACAGGACACCAAGGTCATTTATCAATTAGTTAATACACTCTTACAACACTTGGAATACAAATACAAATACGTAAAGGTACATTACATTCAGCTCCACCGCCCATGAAGATGTATTAGGCATCAAGCTTAGGATCTGCTTGCCTCGTCTGTGATCATGCATGATATAAAGAAACGTGGGCGACCTCAGTGTATGTACCAGCGTAAACAAATTGGCCGAAATTTAAAAACGTAGAACGTCTACAGTAAGTGTTTAATGCTTGGGTTCCTAAGGTGTCTTGGGAGCTGCAAGCGAACAAGAACTTGGACTAGTGTGTCTTTAAGGACTGGAGCAGAAGCAGAACCAAGCAGAACCATGTCTGGGTTGGCGTTAGCGATTTCCTCCGCCTGTTTTATTCTTCCCAGGCCATTGAGTCAGTACGGACCCGTGAGCTGAAGGCTTACATCATCTATATTAAACCTCCTCCGTTTGATCGGCTGAAGCAAACGCGGACACACTTACAACTCATCACCGGTTCCTGCTCCAGACAGCCCTTTAAAGTGAGTCAGCAGTCAGCAGTGTTAAAAAAAAACATAATATGAAAATAAAATCAAAATCATTGTTTAAAACTAGTAAGACATTTTAAATATCAGAGATGAAGTTCTGGCCTGATCTTGGTCCGATATCACTATCAAAACTTCCTCTTTGTCTCTCTATCCTTCTCCCTCTCCCTCTCTCTCTCTCTCTCTCACTCTCTCAGGACGAGGACTTTCAGAAGATTGAGGAGGCGGACCGTAGGATGGAGCAGCAGTACTGTCAGTTCTTTGATCATGTGATCGTTAACGACGGCCTGCAGGCGTCCTGTGTGCAGCTGCTGAGCGCAGTCAGGAGAGCCCAGACGGAACCGCAGTGGGTGCCGGCCTCGTGGACCACACCGGCTGATCCGAACTGAGAAGGGGTGAGCAGATGGGAGACGAGACGAGATGAGACGAAACGAGATGAGACACGACGAGACAAGATGAGACAAGGACAGAAGGGTTGCCTCATAATTAACAGTGTTTTTTCTCTTCTCTAACACAAAAGATTTCACTCATAAAAATTATATTAAAAAAAACAAAAAATAAGATGACTCAGTTCAATGTTGTAAAAGAGAAAACTTGAGTTTCCTCCATGACCCTAGGGTGACCAGACGTCCTCTCTTACCCGCACATGTCCTCATTTTGAGGCGGAATTTCACAAACGTCCGGGATTTTGTTTTACTAGAGCTTACAGTGGTGAAGTACCCCCCATCCCCCTTTATTAAAATCAGCAAAATTAATTTTATTCCGAGTAATATGAAGGGAGTTTATGATTCAAACCTGGATTCACAAATGTAGTATTTATGTGTTAATAAAAATAATGACATATACAGCATTCCTAAATGTTTGAACCACTTTGCTCTAATAACATAAAACTCAGGATAAATCAAGGAGTAATTGGTATAATGATGTTGCGTCTATATTCGGGATTTTACGTTAAATAATCATGTGCGCGCCTAACAGGAGCGTTGTGACACGGAAGTAAATGGTTTGTATCCAACGACAACAAACAACGCCAACGTGCAAAGCGCAATCTCTGCCTTTCTGTTATTCACACGACGCATTCATTCAAATTAACTACGAAAATTATTTGCGGATTGAAACTGCTATGGAGATAAACAATGAAAGTGTAAGTAAGATGGAAGTCCTTCCAACATAGCTATTAAGCTGTCACGTTAACTTAATGTAGCTAATGAAAGCGTTGCTGACATTGCTGATTTAATCACCCAACGTTGGTTTGAATAGCTAGATATTTAAACAACTGCTTGCTCAGTTTTGAGCATTATTTTTGCTATGCCACTTAGTTTCAGAGCACAAGACGAAGAGACCTCCCGCCGATTTCACATGTACAGAAAGTAAGTCGTGTATGCATCGAAGTCCCCATATATGCATGCGTGGAAGGGTGGTCCTTTTGGCTGATAAAATACACTTTTGCTAATAAGTGGATATACCATATTACACACAGTCGGCAAACTCCGCTGGCTCGGTGCGTTATTAAAAGCCATTTACCCAAATGGTTTTGCATAAAAGTCACCGACTGGATCGGTAATGAGACCAGAACTCCAAGGAAATTTAGGAAAAGCCCATTACGAGTGAATGTGCATATATATGTAAATCTGCTTCAAACACCGTAAAGGTCGAGGTACACTTTTTGATCCTGTCTCCTAAGTAACTACTTTACTGGGTTAATCCTGCAATCTGGCAGATGCCTTACTCAGATTTAGCTCTCTAATCCCTGCTGTGTGTGTGAGTTGGAACTGCTATACTTAGGTGTGAATGGGAAGAAGGCACTGGTGAGTTGTCCATAGACACACACAGTATCGATGACACACACTTTGGTTTGACTGGTAGACGTTGGGAGTGTGTTCATGTGTGTTCTGATATATGACTACATCTTCTGTCTGCTTCTAAACATAGTTCCAGTGAAGGACAGTAATGGTACATGCTATCTAATGCTCTGATTCTTCTGTTTTTTTATTTGCTAGCGTGAACCACGTTCATTACCATCCTTGCCAAGGTGAGCATCTCTACCACTGACTACGGGTGGTGAGGTGATGGGGGTGTCACGGCAACACTACCCTTTACCCTAAGAGCTGCCTAACCTCTTCCTTTTCTCTCTCCTCCACCTTTGCACCTGTTCACTGAGGAAGTCAAGAGTCAGCAGGTTAGTACCTCATTGGCGATTAACTTCAGCACAGAGCAAAAATGGTTATTTAGGGCACAGTGTTTATTGTTTTGGGTCTGTGCAGTGTAAAACACTCATTAGATATTGTAGTTTAGTGACGTTAATTTGTGTTTTAAACGATAAACATTCGACCGACGAAAACCTAGAATTAAGTATGTCCTGCACTTGTCTTGAACAGACGAGATGCCGGTTCCAAAGACAAAGAAGAAGAAGCCCAAACGTGATGTGGACCCAGAGAGACGTGATGTGGACCCAGAGAGACGTGATGTGCCTCATGGTGAGATCCAGCCTCCTCAACTCCACCATGAAACACACGAGATCTCGCCCGAGTTAAGTGTCTTGTGTAGTAGCTGTGTGCGCTGTGTGACCTGGTCCTTTAACTCCAGGAGAAGGTGGAATTGAGATGGGAGGCATGGACATTCACAATCAGTCAGAGAGCAAAGATCGCTCGAGCCCTGAACGGCACGAGAACCCACCACAGAAGAAGAAAAAGAAGAAGAAAGCCCAGATTACCGGTGCGGCTGACGCCACGAAAACGGTTCAGTCTAACTCTCCAGAGTCTGCTGTTAATTCACCCATGTGGCGATGAGTAATTAGGGTGTGTTGTGATTGGTCAGATCTAGAAGGTGACCAGGCTGGCCTGTTCCTGAATGATGACGCCCAAGATCAGAACGCAGAAGAGGAACCGGCACGGAAACCCAAGAGAAGGAGGTGAATCATCAAATATTGATGCCTTGATAATCGTAGCCTCATTTCAGCGAGACTTTTCATTTCGGTGTTATTTATATTCTGTTATGCTGAAAAACACTGTCCACCCCCCCCCCCGTCTGATTCATTCTACAGGGTGAAACCTAAAGTGACAGAAACACAGTCAAATAATGAGTTGGCTGTGGAGGATGATGACATCCTCACTGACACACAGCCTCCCATCCCCCAGCATGCTTTGTTCTCCGCCCCTCAGGGTCCCAGTCAGCCTGTATCCAAAGTGTTCATCGAGAGGGACCGTATGTTCACACTGCTGCGTTTGCATGTGTATTAGTGAAGTGCATTTGTTAGGGCTCATAAACCACTTCTTCAGACCCAGACTAAGTTTAGGGGCACTTCTTGGCATTTCTTTTAATTTTAAGTACTTTTTTTAAGGTCCTCGTTCTAAAATAAGGCCTCATCTGTGTCCCTCTAACCTTAGATACAGCTAGGAGTGAGAGTGTCTAGTGTGAATATGAAGTGTGTTCGTTCAGGTCGTTTTCAGCCGGCTGAGCGCATAGACCGGAGCAAAGCCAGCGACCCGGTGGAGCAGAACTTCATGGACATCCAGTCCACCTGGACCACTAGAGACGTGTCCATGAAAGTCCACCGCGGGTTCAGGTGGATCCACTGAAAATGCCTCTAAACACGACACACTCATTTTGACTAGCGCACTTCTGTAGGACTCCCAGATTTCAAGGCGTCCCTCATGAATTGCACCCAACACCATCGATTTCATCCGTCTGCCTTTGCCAGGGGGAGTAGTAATCAGTCACGCGCTCTTAACTGCTCTCTGGTTTCCGCAGGGTGATGGGGCTTTTCTCCCACGGGTTTCTGGCCGGTTATGCCGTGTGGAACATCACCGTGCTGTACGTTCTGGCTGGGGAGCAGATGAGCACCCTGGTCAACTTGCTCCAGCAGTACAACACACTGGCGTATCCTGCACAGTCCCTGTATTACCTCCTACTGGCCATCAGCACAGTGTCGGCCTTCGACAGGTACGGCTTCCAAGACCACGCGTGTAGTGGCGCATTGCCACGTCTGAATGCATTCGAACTCGCGTGCTGATGGCATGAACGTTCCCTCCACCAGACTGAACCTGGCAAAAGCATCAGTAGCCACGCGGGGTTTGCTCACGTTGGACCCGGTAGCACTCGCCGCCTTCTGTGAGTGTGTGGGCATCTATGGCGCATGAACCACAACACACACACACCTCGTCCCTATTTGCTGCACTAACGCCCAACCTTCTCCTTTAGTGTACTTCTCCGCTCTGGTCCTGTGTCTCAGCCAGCAGATGACCAGCGATCGCATCAATCTCTACTCCAGCGTCAATGCTTCACTTTGGTGAGTCCGTCCCACCATGTGCAGAGAGCCGTCTGGTCAGTGAAGACACAAGTGTGACATTCATCTCCACCCCCCAGGTCGCCTGGCTCTGAACACACAGTGCTCTACCCCTGGATCATAGTGCATCTGGTGATCACACTATTGGTGGGCTTAGCCTGGGTCTTGTTGTCCACCTCCCCAGATGTGGACTACACAGAGGGTGAGTGTTAACAACGCCCCCCCCCCCCCTTGTGTTTGACCACTCATTACTAAACTAATATTCCTTGGTGCAGAGTTCTTGATGGGAATGGATATTGAATTCCCCAAAATGGAGAAAGGAAGCATCACGGCCTGAGAGGGAGCACAGCGAAGACGTTCGTCCTGTATAGTCCTGTCCACACAAGTGTAAATAAACTAAAACCACCATGTTGGTGCCACAAACCAGATTTTATTTTCTTTGGCGGTAAACCGAGATCAGCCTCTTCTAGTGCAGACAACGTCCATGTCTGTTGCATGGATGCAGATGGGGTCAGTTCAGCACACACAAAGCAGGTCTGAGGCAGGTCATGACAAACCATTTTATTGGTTATAGCGTTGTCGTGTGAAGGCAAGGGTGTCGTTTCAACCTTCTTATAAAAACAGCTGCCAGCAGTCCACAAACACCAAACGCAGCTAGAGCGGCTCCGGTCAGTCCGTATCTGAAAACAGCAGACACTACACACAAAGACAGCAAAGTCCTGTTCACCTCACTGGTTCTCGCCAAAAGGAACAGTTGGATTCAAAATTCGTACCTTCCCGCTCACAGCTTGCTTGGTGCTCAGCTGAAACAGGTGAATAACCAATAAGGAGAACCTCACTACTGGACACCAAGACCTCTGGATCCAGCGGTCTTGTAACGGCCCTTTCTGAGAAAGGTAGAAGAAATTAAAATGGTGAATTGGTCAAGAACAATGCAGACAATGGGTATTCAAGACTTGAGCAAGTTCATCTTACTCCTCCTTCCACAGTTTGGTGTACAAGTCTCTGTAGCGGAGATCTGGCATACTGCTGTGGTGCAGTGAATGAAGACCTACACACAAAAAAAATCAGTTATTATGCAGTCTGATCAGAAGGTGGTTAATGTAATGCAAGAGCCTTACTTGCTCCTGTAGAGGGAGGAGGGTCTTCTCTTCCATAAAGGCAAACATCTTCACAATGAAGCGTTTATAGTGAGTTGGGTACTGCACACCAGAATAGGAACCAACAGGGACGAGCGTAACCCTGTACTTGTCATCTTTAAACGGACACCTAGGAGGTTTTAAGAGGCACAGCAGGAGATGAAGTGCAGACGAGCAAAACAGGAGGGGAGCTCAAAACTAAAGCAACCATTCTGAAGTGAACACTCGGTCTGAATACCAAGCAGATTACCCGTCCACCATCAGATCCCACTGAGGGTTGCTTGACGGATCTGTGGAGGATGTGGCCCAGCACTGGTTCAGTACGAGGGCGATGTTCGGATCGGTCCGCTCCACCAGACGCACCTCCACAAACAGTGGATCCCTCAGCACCTTCGTCACGGGGTAGTCAGCCTCCGTGTAGTACGAGCCGTACATGTCCGCTAATGGGAAGACGGAGATTTTAACCCTATGGTGATCAGCATTAGCTGATCAAAGCTCTCGATTCACAACGCACAGTCGGCTCCACCAAGGTTCAAGAGCATCAGCGGGGAGAGCCAAGAGGTCGTGACCCGCGCCATTTACCGTCGGAACATCTTTTGGTGGTACAGGCACCATCCGCAAGCCTGAGCTCCACCCGCAGGGGGCCGAGCTGGGACACGGGGAGGGGGGGCGGGACCGTCCTCACGTCCATCACCAGACCTGCCACCGCAGTGGCCAGGTATTTGCACTGGAACGTCAGCCTGCAGGGAATAGCGCGCACATGCCGTCCGTTACCCACGCGTCACCCATACGGAGCGTCAGGTTGCAATCGGAGTACCTTCGCAAGGGCTACGTACACAAACGAACTGTCTCTCGTGATCGCTCCTCGAGCGCCTACGCCCACTTCAATCAAAGACACCATCATGTTCTCGTAAACAACATCACCCCCCTCCATCTGAAGAGGAGACAAAAGCATTACGAGAGGCACCTGTGCAGCGAAGAGGCATTTGAAGTGCTTGAAGGTAACAATTGTTCAGGAAGATCAACACCCTCAAACGCCTACACCTCCATTTCTGTTTAATTGTAATTATAGGAGCCCGTACATCCGACTCCAAAGCCCACATTGATGGAGCATCCACACCTTCATTCTGGTACCACAGGAAGTGACAGGAAACTGCCAGATGGTGAAGTCCGCGTTGCCGTCCACAGGCATGCAGGAGCTACCAGCAGCATCCGCCGTCCCCAACAGGCTGAGGGTGTCTGGGGCGATTCGAGGGAGGGTGGAATCTCTGGCCACTGCCACCACAAACTGGCCATCCTTGGTACACTGCACAGTGACTGAATCCGCCCACAGAAATGCAGCAGGTGAAGTTACAGATTTAAACTGTTTAAAGTAAGTCAACTTAAAAGCATCTCAAATCATGTATAAAATGCATTAATCCACCTAACAAAAAAAAAGTGCATGTCCAACAGCTTGAAGTTTAATGCACCAAAGGCTATTCAAACAAAAATGGTTTTAACAACAAAAGTTTTTAAAAAAAGGTGATGTCTGGGTAAAGCTCACCCGCCTTCGCGTAATAGCACATCGGTCCATAGTAAGGTAGAATAAATCGTCTTTTGTCATAACAGCAATTCAGAGCTTCGCAAACAGCAGGATCAATGCCTACTCCACCACACTGCACCCGCGAAGACTCGCCCACTTCACAGCGCTGTGTAGTATCGGAGGCGGCTGGGGCTTCCTGCAAAGTCTGATCATTCTCTGGGAGAGCTTGCTGGAGATTGTACACCCCTTGTTCCGCATGTTTTTGAGGTTGTTTATTCGGAAAACTCGATAACTCTCCAGGCCAGTATTGGGGCATTTGCAGAGCATTCGTCTCATGAGCATTACTAACGCTCGTGGAAAAGCTAAACAAAGCGAGTACAGTAGCTCCCAACATCTTATCTAACATTTAACACTAAACAAACCTACCAGCTGAGAAATATTTAAAGGGTCATTTAGGCTAATGAGCCCCACCCTGCAATTAAAAGGCAACACGGTAATTCATTCCACACTTATTAGGCAAAATTTGCTGAATAGATATAGTAATTTCCGCTTTTTAAGCACATTTAAATTTACTTTAATAAATATATGCATATATAGTTTTTTTTAGGAATATGAACGCACGAGCATCGATTCTCTCGTTAATCAGTTTTTTTGTCTGGTTTATTTAGGTTGGTTAGTCGATTGCCGAGTTTGATTGGCTGTAGACGTGGTTTACTGACGCTTCCTCAGCTAACAGCGAATACACGAAGTCTTCTTTTATTATCTGCGTCAGTGAATGGCAATTTAATCCATTTATGAAGAATTTTGGAAATTTAAAGGAGCAGATATGCTGGACTTCGCCATATTTGCTGTGACATTCGTTATAATCTTGGTTGGCGCTGTATTGTATTTGTATCCGGTAAGAATTTAAAGTTATCTATATATGTGATCTATAACGCTGGTGAATTGCTTCACCCTAGTCCCGCCATCCGCTAAATACATAACTATTTAGCTAGCACAGATATTTGTTTCAGTTGCTTGTTGTCGATACGAAGAAGGTGTTTGACTTTTGTTCTGCGGCCTGTTTGAGAGAAACTGAACTTTCTGGAACTAAAGCTAGCTATATTGACCTAGATACGTTATTAAGTTCGTAAAGAGATGCACGTTTCAGTTGCATTGAACTCTTAATTACACATAATCCCAAAATAAAGAGGTGCAGCCAAGATGCAGCACGCTCTACACTGAAGAGTTGTGTTTCAGTAGCATCTGAAACACATCAACAGTAGCATCAGTAACCTCAGTAGCGTCAAAACTCCTTTCATATCAGTAGCCAGCAATGCATCAGTTACACGGTGCTTCCAGTATTAAGGGAGCGTTTACGTTTATTGTATCTGCTGTTGCATTTCTGTAGTCCTCCAGACGAGCCTCAGGTGTACCCGGTCTGAACCCCACTGAAGAGAAGTAAGTAAAGTACAAACACGGCTACCTTCTCTCATTACACACACTCACAGACAGACCTGCAAAGTTTCTACTCTGTCTCTGCTCTTTGAGAGATGGGAACCTCCAGGACATCGTGAACAGGGGAAGCCTGCACGAGTTCCTGATGGGTCTGCATGAGCAGTTTGGCTCTGTGGCATCTTTCTGGTTTGGCCCGAGGCCGGTGGTCAGTCTCGCCTCCGTCGCCCAGCTGCGCCAGCATATCAACCCCAACCGCACCAGTAAGCACCAGGGTGGAGCCGCCGTTAACCCCGCCAAGGTCCTTTACTCCTGGGGATTTCTGCTCTTCTCCGATGTGATCTAAATATTTTGTTTTGCTTCCCCCCCCCCCCCCTCCCATAGCGGATTCTTTTGAAACGATGCTCAAGTCGTTGCTTGGTTACCATTCGGGAGCAGGCGTTGGAGGAGCAGAAGCCGTGATTAGAAAGAAGGTGTACGAAGGGGCTATTAACAAAACACTGGAGAAGAACTTTCCTCTTCTGCTCAAGGTATGATGTCAGTGCAGATCCAAATCTGGGTGGTGGAACCCCATCCTCCAAAATGTAAATACAGAGTGCAGAAGTAAGGCATGACAACGTGCTATATTAGGAGATATATTTTAGTGGGGTGATGTTCAAAATCCCATAGTAAGAAACCGGACACATCTTTATGTGCCTGAAGTGCGGAAAAACCCATGCAGGTCCGATGAGGTGGTAGCACAAGCAAGGTTAACACCTGTAAACGTCTCACCCCTGCAGCACCACTCCACACTCCTGTAAACGTCTCACCCCTGCAGCACCACTCCACACTCCTGTAAACGTCTCACCCCTGCAGCACCACTCCACACTCCTGTAAACGTCTCACCCCTGCAGCACCACTCCGCACACCTGACTCCTGTAAACGTCTCACCCCTGCAGCACCACTCCGCACACCTGTAAACGTCTCACCCCTGCAGCACCACTCCACACTCCTGTAAACGTCTCTCCCCCTGCAGCACCACTCCACACTCCTGTAAACCCCTGCAGCACCACTCCACACTCCTGTAAACGTCTCACACCCCTGCAGCACCACTCCACCCCTGTAAACGCTCACCCCTGCACCCACTCCACACTCCTGTAAACGTCTCACCCCTGCAGCACCACTCCACACTCCTGTAAACGTCTCACCCCTGCAGCACCACTCCACACTCCTGTAAACGTCTCACCCCTGCAGCACCACTCCACACTCCTGTAAACACCTGTAAACGTCTCACCCCTGCAGCACCACTCCACACTCCTGTAAACGTCTCACCCCTGCAGCACCACTCCACACTCCTGTAAACGTCTCACCCCTGCAGCACCACTCCGCCTCCACACTCCTGTAAACGTCTCACCCCTGCAGCACCACTCCACACTCCTGTAAACGTCTCACCCCTGCAGCACCACTCCACCCCTGTAAACGTCTCACCCCTGCAGCACCACTCCACACTCCTGTAAACGTCTCACCCCTGCAGCACCACTCCACACTCCTGTAAACGTCTCACCCCTGCAGCACCACTCCACACTCCTGTAAACGTCTCACCCCTGCAGCACCACTCCACACTCCTGTAAACGTCTCACCCCTGCAGCACCACTCCACACTCCTGTAAACGTCTCACCCCTGCAGCACCACTCCACACTCCTGTAAACGTCTCACCCCTGCAGCACCACTCCACACTCCTGTAAACGTCTCACCCCTGCAGCACCACTCCACACTCCTGTAAACGTCTCACCCCTGCAGCACCACTCCACACTCCTGTAAACGTCTCACCCCTGCAGCACCACTCCACACTCCTGTAAACGTCTCACCCCTGCAGCACCACTCCACACTCCTGTAAACGTCTCACCCCTGCAGCACCACTCCACACTCCTGTAAACGTCTCACCCCTGCAGCACCACTCCACACTCCTGTAAACGTCTCACCCCTGCAGCACCACTCCACACTCCTGTAAACGTCTCACCCCTGCAGCACCACTCCACACTCCTGTAAACGTCTCACCCCTGCAGCACCACTCCACACTCCTGTAAACGTCTCACCCCTGCAGCACCACTCCACCCCTGCAGCACCACTCCACACTCCTGTAAACGTCTCACCCCTGCAGCACCACTCCACACACCTGTAAACGTCTCACCCCTGCAGCACCACTCCACACTCCTGTAAACGTCTCACCCCTGCAGCCCCCACACTGCTGTAGCACCACCCCTGCAGCACCACTCCACCTGTAAACGTCTCACCCCTGCAGCACCACTCCACACTCCTGTAAACGTCTCACCCCTGCCCCACTCCACAGCACCCCTGCAGCACTACCCACACTCCTGTAAACGTCTCACCCCTGCAGCACCACTCCACACTCCTGTAAACGTCTCACCCCTGCAGCACCACTCCACACTCCTGTAAACGTCTCACCCCTGCAGCACCACTCCGCACACCTGTAAACGTCTCACCCCTGTATTGTAGAGGCCACAACCCTTTTACTGTTGCGTTTGCAGCTGGTGGAAGAGCTGGTTGAGAAGTGGCAGTCGTACCCCACGTCACAGCACACGCCCATCTGTGCTCACCTGCTGGGATTGGCCATGAAGGCCGTCACTCAGCTGGCCATGGGCGGCCGCTTCGCGCGCGACGGTGAAGTCATACACTTCCGCAAGAACCATGAGGCTGTGAGCAGATCCAAGGGCTTATTCTGCTTTTGAACACACTTTAGTGGGTTTTCTGCATATGTCACGTACAGCAACGTATGCTGGTCTTCACAACATGTGTGTGGTGTTTTTCAATGAGTAGATCTGGTCAGAGATTGGCAAAGGTTTTCTGGATGGTTCTCTGGAGAAGAGTCCCAGTCGAAAGGCCCATTATGAGAGTGGTGAGTCAGATGTTTTTATGGCTCAGTAAGGTGGCGTGGCTTTGAAACCTTTGCTTTTGTTTAAACATGGACATTTGTATAGTTAATTCAAGCAAAGTCATATTGGGTGTGTGTGTGTCCGCAGCACTGGCTGAGATGGAATCTGTGTTGAAGTCGGTAATTAAAGAGAGAAGTGCATGTGGTTCTGCCCAGTTTGCTTTCATGGACTCTCTTCTGCAGGCCAGTCTGTCTGAGAAACAGGTGACGTCACTCCCGTACACACAGTCTGTCACACCATAAACACTTAAGGGTTCGGGATCAGTGTAAAACATCAGATTTATGGTTCCGAAAATAAAATCCTCGCATGCTAAACGACCTTACATGTCACATCCTTGCACTGGTCTGCTTTTAATAGAAGAATATAATTTCTACTGATATGATAATATGCAATACAGACTTTTTAATTCTAAACCTTAGTTTGTTGCTCATCATGACCTTTCCGTAAGTCAGAGGTCAAGGGTCACTGTTCAGACCTTGTCGTGGCGTTCGGACGTCTAGAGCACCGTGGAGGAGGTTCTTCGTCTGAGTGACGCTGGGTGTGGTCTCTCCCCCAGGTGATGGAGGAGAGCATGGTGTTCACCTTGGCCGGCTGTGTCATCACTGCCAATCGTAAGCGGCTGCACCTCCTCACAGTGGGACCACAGTTGGCTTCCTGCTCCTGGCACTGCAGGGAGCCCCGTGGTTCACACCTCTACCCCCTGAGGCAGTGTGGCTACAGCTATGGCTACGTTTTTGGCTGTATTTCACTTCCACTTCAGTTCGCCTTCGCCATAATGCACCAGTCTTCAGGACAACAGAATAGCATTTAAGTATAACTTAGCTGGCCTTGAGTGTAAGCATAAATAGTAAGTAAAACGCATGCGATGTAGTGTAAAAAAAATAAATAAATACAACACGACATATATGCTGGACATAAGAAAGGGCTCAGGATGAAGATTATAATGTGAGCAGAGCAGTTGGAGCTTCTCCGGTCTACAGTCACCCTCACTGCTTTGATGTCCTAAAACGAGGCTGTTCTGTTCAACAGGCTCTGGGCTTCTCTGTTGCCGCTCAGGTTGCTAGGAGAGCTTTTGCTTCATGTGCACACCTCACTGTTTCTTGAGCCCTGCGCCTTTGTCCCCATTTTTTTTTTCCCAGTGTGCATCTGGGCCGTGCATTTTCTCTCGGTCTCGGAGGCGCTGCAGGAGAAACTGCACCAGGAGTTAACAGACGTGCTTGGAGACGGGCCTGTCTCTTTGGACAAGATCCCCCAGCTCAGGTCAGTTCTGAGCCTAATCTGTAGCCTACATGGGTGGATTATATCATAGCCTCGCACCTATAAACTCGGCCACTAGGGGGCGGTGGTGTGCTGCTGTTTATACCATAGAAACGCTCTCTGCAGGTACTGTCAGCAGGTGTTGAATGAGACTGTACGCACAGCCAAACTAACCCCGATAGCCGCCAGACTGCAGGAGGTGGAAGGGAAGGTGGATGGCCACGTTATTCCTAAAGAGGCAAGTAGCCCTCTGGGGCAAATCAGCTTCAGGGGGTTTGCAGTAGCTGCCCGCCCGGCTGGTGTGTGGAAGGGCTGACATTTAGAGGAGAGGAGGATGAAGGAAATGGAGTGTGGATAGCTCGGAGTGTGGAACTTCAGTCAGGATCTGATCATTTCTGTTTTCCTTTTGAAACAGACTTTGGTCGTATATGCTCTGGGTGTAGTGCTTCAAGATGCAGACACGTGGACATTACCATACAGGTCTGTGTGTGTGTGTGTCTCTGCAGATGGACGCATATAAGTGGATGTTACCATATAGGAGGGGGTATAGATAAAATAATATTTAATTCTGTGATTTTTGCTCATGTTCTGTGCTTCTCCAGGTTTGACCCAGATAGATTTACAGATGAATCCGTTATGAAGACCTTCTCTCTGCTGGGCTTTTCAGGAAGCCAGGCCTGCCCTGAACTTAGGTACACAGACAAGCAGCCATTTTCGCCATTTTCAGATTTGTAAATGGCAGCAGGTGTTCGATGAGAAGATTCACCAGTGTGAGAATTGTCTGGTGTGGTAATGGTGTTTTCCTCCCTGCCCCTGCCCAGATTTGCCTACACAGTCGCTGCAGTATTGCTGAGTGCACTGGTGCGGAAGCTACGTGTGCACAAGGTGGAGGGCCAAGTGGTGGAGGCCAAGTACGAGCTCGTGACCACACCCAAGGATGACACCTGGATCACAGTCAGCAAGAGGAAATGACCCAGCCGACCTCGGGCTCACCTGCGCCGTCAGAGGGTTAACCTTTGAGACCCTCGTGACCATAAAGGCCTGCAAATACTGTGCCCTTCTGGTTGTCTACAGACTTGGTTGAGTAATGGTTCTTTTGACCATGATGTCAGCAGTGAACTGGGTCTCAAAGGGCAGTCAAAAATGTTTCGAAAAACGACGTGATGTTTTTGATGATCAGAACTCTTTAAAAATAACCGAGTGATTCGCGTAAAGGCATCACATGCATTCCCATTTAGGAAAAAACAGTTTGCATTTAATCTGTTCTTGTGCGTTTTAAAACACTCAATGAAGGCTTCCAACTAATGAGAAAATGGCCACATTTTTCTAATAAAGAAGACTTTACCCGTGTTATACATTTTTGTTTGTGTAACATAATTACATCATAACATAACAGTGGAAGGAGTTACGTAATCGTAAAGCTGTTTATGAAAACTACCCAGGCTGTGTACTTCATGGCCACAGCTGTGTGAGAGAGGCGCAGGGAGGGAGGAAGTGGGAAGGTGATCGTTTCCTGTGCACTATTGAATGCATCGGCGAGGTATCTAGTAAGATGTGAAGATGGCGGAGTTACAAATGCTTTTGGAAGAGGAGATTCCTGCTGGTCGAGGAGCCTTACTTGACAGTTATGCAAATTTAGAGCGAGTTGCAGAATACTGCGAGAGCAACTACATTCAGGTAATTGAGAAATTGGCTCCGTTTACTGCGTAGGATAGCAATAATCGGTGTATTCAGCGAAACCGCGGCTTCCCAGCCGCGGTCGGTGGGGGTAGCGTAGTGGAGCTTGGCTGAAGTGATGGGACTCCTGCTGTTCTCCGCTGCAAACAGCCACTAAACTAGCCAAATAGCTAACTAGCGCAGATAAATCAACGGAGGTGTTGCGGTATCTAATGACAGGCTTGCAGAACGCGACACTGTGAACCACGTACGGTGCATGACACCACTGTGTTTTCCGTGATATTGACAGCTCGTTTGTGGGGAAACAAGTTGGATTAGCTAGCTTGTTTGCTAATGCTGCCCTAGCTGGCTCGCGCTCCTCTATGCTAGTACGGCTTAGGTTCGGTAGCTACCGGTGCCCCCGTTACGACTTTAGCCAATGGAGCTTACTGCTAATTCAAAGTCAATTGCTATTTTATTATAAATATGTGTATTACCACGCCGATGGCAACCCCCAGTATCCCCGACGTTATCTTACAGATGTTAAGGGGCTTACTGCTGTTGAAGTCATAGCGTTACGTTAGCCAGCCAACGTAGCTATCAAGCTATATCTGTAGCTAGGCAACTAACTTTATAATCATAGCTAGTTTGTGCTAGCCTATCTGTAATAATCTGGTTAAATACTTTTTTGTCGTAATCCAGGTAAACCAGTTGGGTTATGGTCGCAGTTATAGCCGATAGGTAGCTTCTTAGCTGGTTAGGCATTGCCGGAGAGTATCTTCTTTAGAGAGCAAGTTGGGCATTAGTCCCGAAATTGTTTATAAACTTTTTGGATTTATTACAGCTGTAGATGTAATTGGAATTGTTACAGATGTTGCTCGAAAGCAAATGCGAGGAGCACAAAAATGTAAAAAGGAGTATAAATACAGGACCAGTCGCCACACTTCGTATTTCTCGGTGCCTGTGCCATATGGCGCTGTGATTTTTTTTCGTGTTGTCTTTTAACCTAAAGAGAAAACAAACCTTTTTTTAGTAGATGTCTACAAAACCTTATACACAATGATATTTTTTCTTCACTTAAAAATAGTTTCTCCCGAGGATCTGTATGTCTAGGATAACTGACACGAACCTCAGTGAGTTTAATAGAACCTCACGGTTTTATTAAACCATTAATATACTGCACTTGTTAGCTATTTGGTCTTTATCCTTAAGTAGTAATTGAGAGCTTTTGGCAAGTAACTTGGAGTTTTACTAATTTGTTGTGGATGAGCTGCACATAGATGTGACCTACACCCTTCTTGACCTGTGGCCAGTGGTCCAAACCCATCGCAGATCACACTAGTGTTCGAAGCGATCATCTTGGTACCAATTTTGGTTGCCATTTCTACTCCTATATGCGTTATGGAAACCCAGTCACTTATCATATGCACGTCCGTAGCCAAGAAAGCTAAGCGCGGGGTTTTCAGTGAAGCGTAATTTATAAAGTGAGTCATTTCATTTTTTGTTGCGTTTATACTCAGGTGGGACCTGTGCTTTTTCCTTAGCCCCTTTTTAGCTCTTTGCTTGGATGTTATTTTCTCCTTGAGTGCGGTCTGCGGCTGCGGTCTCACTGAAACGGAATATTTCCTCTCTTAACCACTTCCTCACCTCACTGGTTCAGATTGCATTACTTGATGACTCGTAAGATTTTCTTTTGCATGTAAAAAGGATGGCATGCTTAATGAGTATGATCTAAATGGGGGGGGGCATTTTTGCTTTTTGTTCTATTGTCATGGTAAATACTGTCAAAGTAGGCTAGATTTTCTAGTTGGTTTGGTTTTTGCTATGAAATGGGAATCTAGCTCTAAAATTGAGTCAGGTGAAATCTAAGAGCTTCTAGGAATCCATCGAGGGGGAAACTGCTAGTTTAGCATATTTTGCGGTAATGTCTATCCACCAGTTTTGGCTGCAGTTGTTTGTCTACTGCGTCCACTACATAAAAGAAGAAAATAACTAATAATTATAAAATTATAAGAACATTACTATACAAACAATTACAGATCATAGCAATGAACAGCTACAGTTATTTTTAGCTCGTTGATATCCCTCTGAGCCAAGCAAAGCGGACCTTTGACCCAGTAGAATCTCCAGATGGGCGGGGTTTCCTCTTGAGTGATGGAGATAAAAGACTGTGATTTTTGTATTATTTTTTTAAGCAGAAACTGCTGCCTGAATGATACATTTCTGTCTCGCTGTACATGCGGTCAGTCGGCGATGGTGTTGCAAACTGAGAGGAATGGGGAAGTAGTTTAACGAGGTTGCTTGGGGGCTGGTTGATCAGTGCAGACAGGACCTGTGTTGAACTGTAAAGGCACATTTGGAAGAGTGAGATAGAAATAGCCTGTATGTACTAAAAAAATCTGTTCCTAAAATTGCTGAGTTTCAGAATTGGTTTCTATTTTTGTATATAAAAAGCATGTCTTCTACTCTGTTAGTGAAGAGGGTTCTTTTTATTATTTCATTATGTCTAAACTTTGAAATAGCAGGAATGTGTAGTACAAATATAGTACGAGTTCTGATCTCTTTTTAAATGGGTTTTCTGTAACAGCCCTCAAGCTTTCAAACACACTCATTCACATGCACACACTCTCACACACACACACACACACTCTCACACACACACACACACACACAAACACACACACATTTACACCCTCCTTCTATGACTTCCTCTCCAATTATTGTTGAGTCTTTCTCTACGTGACACCATTGCCATGGTTACGCCGACAGGAAATGATTGATGGCTTTAGGCGTCCAGTAAGGTGGAACCCTGAGGTTGTTTTGGTGATGGGTTTTTTTCTGCCTTCTGATTGGCCACTGCAGTGTCTGTCTCTCTGTCCTCGTGCGCTCCCTCAGCCAGAGGAGATGAGTTGCGAGCGAATGTGTGGGGGCTGAGAAATGATGGAGGGAAGGAGGGAGGGAGGGAGTGGGAAAGAAGGGAAAAGGAAGAGAAGAAATGAGCTGAAATGAGGCTGTTTATGATGCCATTTCTCGCTCCATGATGGCGGACTGGGCTCTGCTGCTTTCATTTGGTTGGTTGTACTTGTCTCTTTGGCATCGGACATCACGTTTAGGACGTAACTGATTGAGCCCTAGTCTGCCAAACTAGCGCTTGCCCTCCGTCAGCGCTTAGGACCCAGTTCCTTGGCTTGTTAATGGCCTCCCGCGGCATCTTTACACGCTTACCAGCGTCGGTCCTTTCCTGTCTTTGTTTGTCCCCCCCTCCTCTTGGGCGTCCAGTCCCCAGATAAGCACAGAGCGCTAGAAGAGACCAAGAACTACACCACGCAGTCTCTGGCCAGCGTCGCCTACCTGATCAACACACTAGCCAACAATGTCCTCCAGATGCTGGACATCCAGGCGTCCCAGCTACGCCGCATGGAGTCCTCCATCAACCACATCTCCCAGGTGAGAGCGCGCGCACACTCGCACGGCAGCACACGCACGCGCACTCTTCCTCCCGCACAGTCAAACCCTCTTCCTCTCGTCCCAGACGGTGGACATCCACAAAGAGAAAGTGGCCCGCCGTGAGATCGGCATCCTCACCACCAATAAGAACACCTCTCGCACGCACAAGATCATCGCACCGGCCAATCCCGAGAGGCCAGTGCGCTATATCCGCAAGTCCATTGATTACAGCCTGCTGGATGATGTGGGTCACGGAGTCAAGGTAGCGCTGCACGTCTCTGAATATGCAGTACACACCCATTTACATGTGTTTGAGTATGCAGTACACACCCATTTACATGTGTTTGAGTATGCAGTACACACCCATTTACATGTGTTTGAGTATGCAGTATAGAGACTGGGCTCCAGCTCTTCTCTGGGGCCTAATCATCTCATAGCTGTGCTGTGTGGACGCCTGCTGGCTTCCTTGTTGCGCCGTCTATGTGGGTTTGCGTGTGAAAGTTCACGTGCGTTGGCGTGCGTTGGCATGCGTGTGCACGTGCTCTTCTGAACTTCAGTATTCTAACACTCTGTTCCCCCCTCCCTCTCTCTCTGCCTCTCTTTGCTTCGTAACTGAATGTAGTGGTTGCTAAGGTTCAAGGTAAGGCTTGGATTGTGCCTGTGTGTGGGTTTAGTAGATCTGTGAATAAGTCCAGGATAACTGACATTTGACCTTTGACATTTGATAGGTCAATGCCCAGAACATGAAGGCAGGCACCACTCCACGCACATCTGCCCCCACCCAGAAACCCCCAAGTCCTCCCGGGCCTGGGAAAGGCACCCTCGGGTAGGTGTGTGTGTGTGTGGCAGGTGATTGCAGGTTTTCTCACCGTACCATGCGCAGTTTCAGTTTTAGGATGGGCGTGTCCTCCTGCCGACATCCCGCTGACCTTTGGCTTTAGGGGGTGTGTCAGTGCAGTGGCGGAGCCTATACCAGCAGTGCAGATGCCTCAAGCCCCGCCCCCACCCCTCCCTCTGCTTCAGCTTCCTCTGTCTGCTTCAGACACACACCCCTCCCTCCTGCTTTAATGCTGATCTTGGAGATGCACTCTGGCAGTGTGCAAATGTGTTCTGTTTCCTAAACACACCCTCTCTTCTCCCCCCGGGCAGCCACTGTTGAACAGAACTTGAAACCTCTGTCATGGTGTTGTACTTGATGTGTGGATTTCACGTGCTTGTGTTTTTAATTCTGTTGTTTTTTTTTCTGTTGCCCTTCCTTTACTGTGTGACTCCGCCCCATGCCCCTCCTCTAGCTCCGCCCCATGCCCCTCCTCTAGCTCCGCCCCATGCCCCTCCTCTAGCTCTTGCTTCCCACTATCAACACGGTAACACGGCTCACAAACACCAAGCCATGTTTCACAGTTTCCCCCAAATTTGTTTTTTTTTTGTTTGTTTGTTTCTTTCTTTCATTTTTGTAAACAAAAGCAAGGATCAAGCTCAGCGTTGTGGCCTGACTTTGATGTGACCGGAAGCTTAGTCTGCAGTTACTAGCTGCCCACGACTATTTCAGCTGTTGACTGAGCGCTGGTGTTCAGAGCGCCAGTCTGATGCGGCGTGTGCAGTGTTCAATGCCAGTGTCATTAGGGAGCAGTGTTGCTGCAGGTGGGAGGTGTTAAACTGTAACCCCGCCCCTGGCAGGCGCCACTCCCCCTACCGGACGCTTGAGCCCGTGCGTCCCCCTGTCGTCCCTAACGACTACGTGCCGAGCCCGACCCGCACCACAGCTCCGCCCCTCCAGAGCCCGGCACGCACCACAGCTCCGCCCCCCCAGAGCCCGGCACGCACCGCCTCCGTTAATCAGAGGACCCGAACGTACAGGTACCCACACACACACACACACACACACACAGTCGCAGTTCTGGTCCATTTGGAGAGTCCTAAGGAAGGTGAAACTTGCCCTCTGACCCCCAGGAGCAGGTCTAGCCCCCCCTCCTCTCCATCCTCTCCCCCCATCATGCTTTTGTTTTTGTCTGTCCACCTTTCTGTCTCTCTCTGTCGGTCTGTCTCTCTGTCTTTGAAAGCCGTTTGTCTTTGTCTGTGTGTTTCCGCAATAACGGCCACTCACTAACTTCCTCTTTCCTTCTTTCTTTGCCTTTTGCTCTTCCATCCTCGGAGCTCGTCTGAGTCCGAATGTCAAAAGCCTTTAGGAAGATCTGTCTTTTAGGAAGGATCCTAACCCTTTAGGAAGATCTGTCTTTTAGGAAGGATCCTTTTCTCTCTGTCTTTTAGGACTGATTTCTATTTTATGTCTCTTTTCTGTTTCAACTTTTCCTCTTTTCTGAACAACTTTTCCTTTTTCATTACAATCTGCATCCTAAGCTCCTCCCCCCTCAGGCTCTCAGGGTAACAGCCCTGAATGACCGGCGATACCTGCCCCAAAGCCCCCCGTCTCCTGCTGGGACACGGCGTCTGCGGCGTAGTTCACTAGTGACAAGAAACCAGCGTAAACAAACCTGAGTGCACTGGCACTGACTGACTTGGTCCTGAGACTAAGACTAGGATTAACCTGCCTGGAGTCCCTCCCCTCATCCGTGGAAGTAAACAGCTTGGTAAACCAGTGTCTGGTGGGTTGACGCAGTAGCATTTCGTGTGTGTGTGTGTGTGTGTGTGTGTGTGTGTGTGTGTGTGTGTGTAGCAGTGGCAGCAGTGGGGGAAGCCACCCCAGCAGTCGGAGCAGCAGCAGAGAGAACAGTGGCAGCGGGAGTGTGGGCGTGCCTATCGCCGTGCCAACCCCTGCCCCGCCCTCCGCTTTCCCAGGTAGGGGCTCCGCCTTCTTCGTGCTTCGGCGGGGAAGCTGCTCTCTGTAGTCCTAGACTGGGGGGGGGGGGACGTGATTCACTGTCCGGAATATTTACCAAGAGGACGGACGTTTAGGTCCCAGCTGTCTCTTCTTGATGTCTTCCTCTCTTTCGCTCTGTTTCTTCTTATTCCTGCCATCCTGTTCTTATCTTTGTCTGCTCTTTATCTCTCCTTCCTTCCTCCTCTTGCCTGCTCGGGGGGCGTGGTCTGTGGTGCGGCAGGCACCGCCCCTGCCCCTCCCAATCCTCCCAAGCCCCCTCCCACCGTAACCATCCCAGCTCCCCCAGCACCGCCCCCTCCCTCTACCCCCGAGCCCGTGCCTCCTGCCCCTGCGCCCCCAGCAGAAGTACCCCCTGAGGTCCCCCCTCCCCCACAACTGCCCCCGACCCTGCCTGTGGGCTCCGCTGCGAACAGTGTCTCTGCAGCCACCAGCCCTGTGCAAGGTGAGTCACACCACCTCCATCACCACCCCACCTTGTCCACTTCACATGGCTCATCTCCACCCACATGGCCTGCTTTGCCCCTCCTGTGCCTGGGTTGGCGGGCTGCTGGGTTCCTTCCTCTGGATCCTCCGCCATGTTTCCCCCCTCGTCCCTCCACCTTTTCCCCTGTTATTCCCTTCCGTGTCTTATTATTTTCACACTTGTACTGAAATCTGGAATTTCAGATAAATCAGTCAGGGGTCGTCTGCATGTCTGCGTGATTGTGACTCAACCCGCCGCCGTGAAATCTTGGTATTGCAATTGATTTTCACTTTTGATATGATTTTTCTATTTTACTTTTGGTCTGAGAGCCACAAAGATAAAGACCTGCGACCTGACCTCCCCTTTCCGCACGCCTGAGTCTTCTCATGTGCCGTCTCCCAGGAAATGGCCCTCAGTTCTACAGCATGAACCGACCAATGACGCGGCAGGCCACGCCCTCTGTGGGCGGCTCCCTGCCCTACCGCCGCCCTTCCTCGGTCGCCAATCAGCCGAACAGCGCGCCTCAGAACGCTCCCCTGAACGCGAGCCAAAACCAGCTAAACGGCGGGCCGCACTACAACCAGAACCAAGGTGTGTCTCTGCATATGCTCGAGTCCTCCCCTCCCCCCCCTGACTGAGCGCGCTCCGTGTGCCATGTGCTCAAGGTTAAGACCGGCCCGTGGTCTGAAAGGTGGACATTGATTTCTTTTTCCCCCTTTCTCCTTTCATTCTTCTCATCTGTCCATCCAAACTCCCCTCCTCCATCCTTCTATCACATGTTGCTGTGATTTCTCTTTCCCGTTTTCCATTCTTCCTTGTGATTGGTCCACTAGTCCCTGTGGCCCCTCCTCCCCCCTCCATATTACAGATCACCCCCCAGATCCCTCTGATGGGCTTTGCAGCTCGGGTTCAGGAGACCAGTAAGTCGGTAGTTTAAAAAGTGTGTGTGTGTGTGTGTGTGCGTGCGTGCACCTGCATGTTCCCTGTCTCCTCCTCTAGCACCGGAAACACTGTGGCTCTCGGAGTTGTGCAGTTAGATTCATTTGTGGCTTTGCCATTAACAAAACTAGCTTTGGTAGCTGCTGCTTTGCTAGTAACTAGGCCACCTTCAGTCCTTGTTCCAGATACCCTGCACAAGGTCACACCCCCGTGAAACCATGGGCACGCACACACACACACACACACACACACACAGCTCTGTCAGTTGCACGTTGGTGTGTGTTTGTGTAGTCCTGCATGTTTCTGGGTTATGTTTGTGCATGAAAGGTGATTCACTCCATTTGAAATTCACAGCATGCCGCTCTGAAACTCTGAAAGCGCACATGAGACTGATCTGTGGTCAGTGGTGAGGCGTTCCGTAGCTTCCATTCCCGCCTTTTTACTCTGCTGAACCTCCATGTTCTCTTGCTCTGCATGAGGAGCCCTGCTGATCACGCTGTGCTCGCTCTCCACTTCTCATTCGCGCCTCCTCCCCACCGCAGTCTCAGACGCACCTCCGCCTCCACCCCCGCAAGAAGAGGCGGAGTTCGAGGAGTCTGCCCCACCTCCTCCGCCACCACCAGAAGACTACGAGGATGAGGAAGGCGATGAAGACGAAGAGTCAGCAGTGGTGGAGTACAGCGACCCATACGCTGAAGAAGACCCTCCTTGGGCCCCGTGCAACTACCTGGAGAAAGGTTCGCATAGTGACTCCGCCCCTTTTAATTGTTGACGTCTTTGTAATGACCCAGAATGGGTAAGAAACCCGTTTCATAAACCACCCCCGTAATTTGTCACTTCTTTGTTTTTTGTCTGTCGCTGGATGCCGTCGTGCGGCAGTGGTGGCGATCTACGACTACGCGCGCGACAAAGAGGACGAGCTCTCCTTCCAAGAAGGGGCGATTATCTACGTCATCAAGAAGAACGACGACGGCTGGTTCGAGGGCGTGATGAGCGGCACCACGGGTCTCTTCCCTGGAAACTACGTGGAGTCAATCATGCACTACGCAGATTGAGCCACCAGGGGGTGCCCTAACACGCTCATACAATATCTCATCTGAACACCCTCGCACAAGCTGCATACACACATCGACATCACACACTGATTTGCACCCAACACCCACATATCTTCATCAAGACACATTTGGATGAACAGAATAAAATGGATGAAGGTCATTAGAAGGAAGAAGTGGGAAATCCACTGTACATTTGTAAGGGCCTGTTGGGTCCGTCCTGCACAGTTCTGTACATTGTAGTGTTCTACATTATGAAGTGTGTGTGTGTGTGTGTGTGTGTGTCCCTGACGTACACTGACAGTGGTTGAATGCTGCATGATACATGATTTCTAAGGATCATTTTTCATGTCTTAATTTGAGCCCCTCACCAGCCTTCCCAGAAACACTATATATTAATGTTGCTGTTTCTCCCCCCCCCCGTGGCAAAACTGCTGTGTCATCTCCATGCCACACTGGCGACACGGAGCACGGTGTCGACTTTTGCAAACGTTGCGACCATGGATAATTAATAGAAGTCGCCGTTTAGAAGGTTTTGTTTTGGTTTAGTGTTGCATTTTGTTTTGTTTGTTCCTTTTCTCTTCTCCACATGGACGCCATGGCTTAAGTTTGACTTCTTTAGCCGTCGGCTACACCAAAGGAATGTTAAGGGTTGGAATGTGGAGTGGTAATTTAACTGAACACAACCTTCTTACATTCTCATCATTCCTTTACATTCACATTTTTCCCATCGGTTTTTATTGCTGAGACTTGCAATTATCTGTATTCTTTGTATGTATGTATGATAACACTATTGAAATTAAGCTTGTGCCATAAGAAGTAATCATTATAGTCAGAAATGTTTATGAAGAAGATTCTTTAAGGTTCCTGCCACCACTCTGTTTGTGTTCTAAGCTCTAAGTGGTGGATTCCCTTTTCTTTCGTCATTTTGACCAACTCGAGTTAAAAAAAACAAAAAAAAGTACAAAGTTATGTATGTTCTGTGTTGATTTCTCTGATAGTGTTGTATGTGAACTAAGAAGAAACCAGAGAATGGGCCTCTTCTCTGCAATAACGATAGCACACTGGGGGGGGGGGGGTGTTAACCCTCCGTAGGCCCTGGTCTTGAAAGCACAAAGGGTGTGACGTACAGGCCTTGAAGGTAAACCACGGACACAATGAGGTTGGAAAGGAGTGAAGACACAAAGAAACAGAAACCAGCCCAAACTTCAGAACATTCTCACAGGTGTGATCTGTTCCCTCATTCAAACCTGTGCCAACAGCTGTTTTTTGCTATGAGGTACACTGATGTCTACATATTTGTCTGTGTTTGTGTGTGTGTGTGTGTGTGTGTGTGTGAGAGAGATGCCTGGTTTTCACTGTTTGTGGACTGTTGGTGACTGCCTGGCTTATCTGTGCAAACTTTATTTTTGATGGATGGTCCGTGACAGTGTGTGTGAACTGAGTCTTGCATGTTTATCATTTCTGTGAATTTTCTTTTTCTTCCCCCTGCTGATGGAGAATAAACTGGATTTATCTAGCCTGCACAGCCACGGTGTTTTGCATACGAGATGCTCTGAGACCTGAATGAAGTGCTTAGCTGCTACTAGGGTGGGCGTGTCCACTACACCGGGGCAGTTCTCTAGCCACCTTTGAACCCATTTACTGCCCTCAGCAGCACTTCTGCTCAGTTCAGACTCCGTTTCAAGTTCAGCTTATCTAAGGGCTCCAGGCCTCTTCCACTACGTTCCCATACTCCTCTGGTTCAGCTCAGCCATCACCGCCCCTAAGAACTTACATAACCCACAAGAACTTGCCTGAACAAAGGTGAGCACGTTTTAGACAATTTCTTACAGTGAAATGCTAAAATTACAGGTCCTAAATCTGAGCTTTGTTGCACTGCAGCCATTAGTCATCCCTCCCCTCCCGTTACCACGACCCACACTTACACCTACGGCAAACATGTTCAGGTGGAACAGAGCGGTGCTGATGATCTCTGCCGTCAGGAGGTTCCAAATATCGGTACGTTTTCTGCAACTATGAACCTAAACCATTCTAAATCACGTCAGGGCTCTAACGCTTGTGTCACAATTTCCATAAATACACAAAACGATGAGAAAGAAGTAGACAATCAATGTTGGACCAAGTTAATCCTGTAACATTTATTCTTTTGTTATTTAATGTTAAGCACATTGTATCAGTCAATACAACTGTTATATAGATATCTGGTGGAACTTAGATATAAACCCCTTACATATTCAAGTTACACATTCTAAATCTTATATTGTGCAGTGATCACAAATCAATATGAAATCTGAATGCTCTTAAAATTCATTTCTTCTCATCTTGTGGATATGTCTTTCAAAGCAGATAAACCTAGAAAAAAGTCCCTGTATATCACTAAGTCCAATTATCACCTGAAGAAACATTTTAAAGCAGTGTGCTAAAAGCTACAGCAGATAAAACAGTTAAAAAATGAAAACATCCTAGACTAATAAGTATATCTAATACAAAAAAAAAAGTTATATTCCATTATATGGTCTAATTTCTTCCAGTGTATAATACGGTGAACTGGCTGTGACAATCCTTCACAGTTTTAACACGTACAGAGCAGTGACTTTTATTGCCTCGTGTTCAAACATACGCCGTAACAAACATTACGTCGGTCAAATCGCATTTCCCCAAATCTTGTAAAACTACAAAAAATAATAATCCCTACAAACATGGAATTGTTAATCCAGGAGAGACAAAGGGGCCTTGAATCTGCTCTTATGCTTCAACACCCTGTATTGCTTTGGGGTTTTCTATTGTGTTTTTGGTCCCGTCCTCTAGGTATCCTGTTGCTGTACAGAAAGGGGAAGAAGACAAAAGAAACGAAGCAGAGGAACGTCACACAGGAAACAGGAAGAGCTTTACAAGGAAAGACGAGTGGGCAGGGTTTCCCAGAATCCCACTGCTCTCGAGTGGAATTCGTCAGGAGTGGTGACTCTTGCGTGTGGCAGAGGCTCTTCGCCCTACGGTTCGCAGATCAGCGTCTCCACCACGAACTTGTTCTCAAAGTGAAGAATCTTGTGGCAGTCGAGAGCCTCGCGCTTCTGGATGCCTGTGGAATCCAGACGGGAGGAGAGGGTTACGTTTAGGACCGGCGGACTGCTGAAGGGAGGGAGACGATGTCTCTCAAAGGCGACGGAGCATTTCAATGTGGTAGAACATACATCTCATTCAAAACGGCGTATCTTAAGATGGACAGACTGAGGTCACCTAAGGTCACTGGGTAGAAGCCTGAGGTTGGATGTCTGCTTATTTCTGGGTGCAGCGTAGTAAATTAAGACGATCTGAGTGAGTGTGTCCATCCATATTCAAAACTGAAGCAATCTGAGCTGAATGCCTTTGTGCTCTCTCCGATCAATGCCATTATTTCCTCAAGAGACAGTGTGTGTGTGTGTGTGTGTGTGCACTCACCAGATACAGGTTCCCTGCGCTGCAGTCTGTAAGTGTCTCTGCCTCTGCACAGACTGTAGATGAAATAACCCAGCTGCTCCACATGCTGCACCCTCTCCGTCACCTCCATCTGCTCATGCACCAGGTACGACTGCGGCAGGTAGGTCCCAGCCTACACACACACACACACGCGCGGACACACACGTGCGCTCTTACTGTACGCAGCAGTCAGCAGAAGCACGTGCCCACACGTGTGACACACGTGACGAGCACACAAAGACCGTCTGCACTTGCCAAACCCGGAACGGATGGTCTTGAGGTCGCCTCGGTTACCTTTATGTTGGCAAGCAGCTCCAGGAAGTCCTTCGGGGGCATGACGATGGACGTGTTCAGAGGAATGACGTAGCACTTGTTCAGATTCAGGTCCAGATAGGCAGTCAGTCTCTAGAGGGCCACAGCACAGAGGAACATGTCTGGTAAGGACTGTGTTGGTGTCTCAAGACGCAGAGGCACCGTGTGTTTGTTTACGTAATACAAGGTCACAGTCTGCATTTATTTGAGTGTGTGTGTGTGTGTGTGTGTGTGTTCCCGTCCTGCGGTACACAGGCACCGCCCACCCGCTCCCTCTCACCCTGTTGAAGTCGTGGACGATGTCGGCCGGGTCGCTGTCGCTGAACTCGGGCACGGGGACGTTGATGAACTCCACCTCCTCCTCCTCCAGGATGCGCACGCGCTCCTCCAGACGGCGCAGCATGGCGGGCACCTCCGCCTGGCCCTCCTCCTCGCCGCTCTCCTGCACCATGTAGCGCTCCTCCTGGTAGCTCACGCCGCAGAAGTACGTGTCCCCCTCCTGGGAGGAGCGGAGAGCCGTCAGCGCCCACCTCCTGCAGACTGCTCAGGGCTCTGCTGAAGGTTACGTGCTCCAGAAAGCTGCTTCTGCAACTGCCCGTATGTATGGCTGTCTCTCTGTGTGTGTGTGTTTTTACAGAGTTCTCACTCACCTCCAGGACGTAATACCTGTACAGGTAAGCTCCGCCCACCACCAAGCCCGACAGCATGAGGGCCAGACCCAGACACATGCACCAGCACCAGGCCCGGGACTGCTGCCTGACCCGCACAACCTCCTCCACATCCTACACACACACACACACACACACACACACAGTGAGGCTACCACAAACCACACTCCTCCACTGACTGGTGAATGCGTCATGCTGGGTCAGCTTAAAGGCAGGCGTTAGCCGTCAACTCTAAACGCTTCCGTTTCAAGCATCAATGCCGATCACGTTATTTCAAGGAGAAGCTGGTTGTAATTGGAAAGCGCTGACTCAGGAGGGGAAGTCATCTCGCACTTCTCCGTCGAGCTTCTGCTTCGCTCTGGCTTCCCGTTCCCAGGGTTTCTCGGCAGCCCTCGTTAACCGTACACAACCCCGACGGCCCGACAGCCATGACAGCCTCAGAGCGGCGGGGGGGGGGTCCTGACTTCACCCCCTGATCCTTCTGTATCATTACTACGGAGTTTGGACATTCACAGTGTGTGATGCCTGTGCAGATGCGGAGTGTGTGTGTTCAGTTTAAACATTGCCTGGGTGTGGTCATTTTCTAGACAAAAGTGCTGGGAGCAGAGAATGCTGGGAGATGTCCAAGCAACACCCCCCCTCCTTCCTGAGACGGGAAAGAACAAGTATGTTATGCAATCACGATGCACCCAGCAGCTGTGCAGTTAGCAGCAGGGAGATGGAGGAAATAACTCCAGCAGCTGTGAAAGTGCACCTCCACCCATGAGGCGCACGCTGAGGTTAACGCCGCCTGCCAACAGATGGCGCCGTAGGAGCGGCGGTGGGAAAACACAGAGGCAAGTGCAGGTGTGTTTACAGGTGTGTTTATGGGTGTGAAGCCTTAGGGAGCTGCTCTACTGCGTTCTCCCATGATAATGACGCAATGCTACAAAGAACCAGAATCATTCCTCCCTAAAAGAGAGAGAGGGAGAGAGAACTGACCCTGGGTACGAAACCACTAAACCAAAACTATGATGCCAATCGATGCGGGCTGAATCGGACCTCTTCGGATGTGGGACGGGCCAGAGTTCTTTTTGTCTATGAGCCAGCAGTCACTTAAAAATTAAATCCTATCTGGGGACTTGGGGGGGGTGAAAAGCAGTGGGAAAACAGATGCGATCCAAGCACCACAGTCTGCTATTAAAACGTTTTACATAGTCCATTGACCAGGGCTTCCAATAAATCCAGCCAGACTGGGCAAATGATACTGGTGTTGTGTAATTCTGCCTCATATCAGCAAATTCCTGATTTTTCTTTTACTTTTTTGGTGGGAGGTTCTTTGAGGTTCATTTATGCGTTTCTAAGTGCGCGCGCACACACACGCACACGCACACGCACACACACACACACACACACACACACACACACACACACAGCAGCTTAGAACTCACAGAGGCCGCCTTTGTTGAAATGATCTGAAGTGGTAAGGGATTAGAAGGGGGCCGTTATAAAGGATCAGCTCCAGCTAGACAGGTTCAGCTAGGCTTTGATCACGTGTGTGACAGAGAAACGAGTCTCTGTAATAGTGCAATCAGATAAGACCACACACACACACACGCTTATCTTAGGGACATTCCGTGACAACACAACGCAGTAGTCGATAACTGGTCTCTGTATGACCAGTGCAATCAAATGAAAAGTATTTAAGCAGCATTACTTCCCGTTCACTTTATATGGCAAGCAGCATTCATTTATAGCTTTCCTTTACCCGTTGACTTTCGTGCTTAGGCTATTTAAGACACAGGAAACAGACAGGCCGTCTAGTGGACCGATTCCAGCTTTTCAGCACTGTACTTAATGATTTACGGCGTTTCAATGTGAAAGCGCACTTCGCCGTATCGCACTGACTCATTAGCAAACGATCGGTGCCAACGCGCAGGGTTGGCGTGACGCGACCTGCCCAGAGCAGGAGGCAGACACTTCAGACGAGACTCGCCTCGCACGTCGGGCTTAAACACACGGGACAGACTGTCAACAACACCTACACATTCCCACGACGACACTGACAAGCAACTACATCGAGATGTGTGCTGCAAAAAATGTGCCATATTATAGAAGAAAAATATTCTGTGCACGCAATTTTACACTAGTACGGTTGGCTAGAAATGTCTTATTAAAGATTAAACGGTGTTATTAAAGATCGCAAGCCAGCTGCGTTTGGAGAAGTCAGCCATTTTACTACAGCCGAGCTTGTTCATGGAGTTTAACAAGGTCGTACGGCCACAAGAACAACATTTCGTGCCTATCCACGAAGCCAGAGCAAAACTGACATTCCACAAAATCGTTTCCGTGCCGTTTTAACCAGTGAACACGCGTATGTGGGACGATTTCGATGTTATTTATTCAGCTTAATTCGTTATTGAAAAGAAGATAAATTAGCATACTAGCTAGTTAGCTAACGCCCCCCCCCCACCTACCTAGTCGTTTTCATTAACACGTTTAGTAACACTATTATATATCAAATACATGTTTCGACTACAGCAGTTAACGTTATTATTATTTAGGTGTCGTTGCAGATAACGACATCTGAAGAATTAGCCAGAGCCCGTTAGCCAGGCTATGCTAGCTGGCTAACGTTAGCCGGAACTGCGGTCCACAAAACTGATCTCGCTGGCGTCGCAAACTCACCCCTTCTTGTGGGATCAACGCCTCGTCCTTTTCCCCTTTCTTCGCGTCTTTTTGACCAAGAGTGGTGTTAAACGCTAGTTTAACCATAGTTAACTCTGGTTAAATGTGCAAGAACAAGTGTAACGCTGTCTTTTTTTTTCCCCCCCGAAGTTTGTCAACTTGACTGCTCGCCCAGCTTGGACCGTCTGCTTACAACTTGATGTGACGCATTTAGACCAAAATGGCGTGTCGATATGTCATCGGCGCTGGGGGCGTATATACGACCAGGGAATGAACAGTCCCATATGGGGAAATAATTGATTACGTGAAATAATAGTCGAATTTAAACAACAAACGGTCGAACTAATAACGTTCATACTGGATGGAACATGTGCCAACATCTGCGGAATAAAAAAATATCAAGTACATGTAATTAATTTAGTAAAATACATTACTGACACTGTAAATGTTTAAATCATTAGGCATAAGCATACTTTTAATATCACATTAGACAAAGAGACGCTATTGGATCGCTTAACTGCATTTGCGCGTTTGACTGGGAAACCCACCTGTACCTCAACTGAGTTTCACAGACTCTTCCTTTGGTAACTCAAAGCAGCTGGAGAATTAATTCAAGCAGTTCTCCACACAATACAGAAAAAGAGTCTCTTGATTACACTAAATCGTTGCTTGTTTTGCGAAAGGCTGGAATCCCTGCTGTCTTAAATTAGCCAGTGGCAAGAAAAGTTCTTTCTCTTGGGGGAAGTCCTCCCAGATTTTCCATGTCCAACCTGAATGTAAAAGAGAAAAAAAACAAACCCTTAGTGAATGGGATAACAATCCTAAAAGCTCAGTGAATCACTCACTGCTGAAGGAAATAAATCTCAAAGGAAAGATTCACCAACTTGTCAATATTATACATGGATCTATTCAGCGGGTGAGGTCAAGAACCACCCTGGAGTCGTGTGTTTTCGGACACTTTTTTAATTTTAATGTTTACTGGTTTCCCAAACATGATCCCATGGAAGAGAACAGGAGCGAAGTTCAGATTCACAAGCCCCAGTTTCCAAAAACAATTACCCTCATTTTTCTCAGGCTCCATGTTTACTGGCTCAGACGAGTAGGTCCTATCGATTTCTCCCTGCATGAATACTGTAATGTAGTGATAGTTTTCATCCAGCTTTATGGAGTTCACTACAGAGGCATACTGGACGTTCTTCAGCCGGACACCCGTCTCCTCCATCACCTCTCTCTGCGCACACTCCTCCCACGTCTCCCTGCAACAAGCGCATGCAGATTTTAGCCGAAGGCAAAACGTTCCAGTTTAGGCAAAGTAGATCTGTGAGTTAGTCTGTGGAATTAGGCAGAACATATGAACACATGGAAAAAAAATAAAATGTTTATAAATTAATTGAGATGTGTTATTTATATTAAGGTCTAGTTTAATTAATATTAATATCTAATTGATATTAATATGCCTAGTCACTATTAAATATGTCTCATATATTGATCACCATTATTGATTGGTATTGCTTGTATAATCATTATCTTATAACCACTGGCTATTGCTTCCTGGGAATTAGTAAAATTGGATGGGTTCAAATGTATAGAATTATTTTTAAATAAGCATACGATGATCATGTATAGTACAAATAATTAAAACAAACGAAAAAAATCAACGTCAAATCCTTTTGTGTCTATAGTCCATTAATTTCCTAATTAAGAATGTGCCGTTTAAGTAACTCACCCAAATTCTATGTGACCTCCAGGTAATTGGTAGGTACCTTTACCCACCGCGCTCTTCCGCCTTCCGAGAAGAACACATCTTGGGCGGGAGGGGTCGGTTACCAGGACTCCCAGGCCAACACCAGGCCGCTTTGGGGTATGGTTCTGCACAGCTCTTGACATGATTTTCAGGCTACGATATGATGGTTATTTGATAGGGAATATGTGCTAAGTATTCGCTCATGCAAGTCTGAGTAAGTTTTTTCGAAAGGCCAAGTTGTTAGCTACTTACTGTTGTCTGTCTTGGCAAAGGACCCTCCTGACCAAAAACATATTCCCAAGGTGTCAATCAGGACATTATGAAATTTGAAAATACAGTCAAAACCTTTATAGCTCGGGTATATCGTGCATAATACCACATAAAAGCCCAAGATCAGGCACTCTGACTAGATTAAGAACGATGAACATGATATGCCGTACGGTGAAAAACTACAGCCTTTCACAGTGCGCAGATGCGCAAATGACGTAGGTTTGCACGTACGCAGGCGCGTCTAGTGATTTGTTTTTCTACAGAGCTGCTGGTGTAGAGAGGAACATGGCGACGTCCCTGATTTGTGGACGGTTGTCCGCCGGACTGAGAAATTCTGGGTCCCGGACGACTTTAAACTCGGCAGCCAAGGTTAGTTGTTGCAGAAATACATCAGGTGATTATGTCAGATGTGTATTGTTTATTTAGAAACTCTCCTAAGTTACTTGGGAGGCCTTCAAAATAAGAGTTCCATATTTGACATTAGCTAGGTTAGCTAGTTATCCTTGCTAGTTAGCTAAAAGCTAGCCAGTACAGTTAGCTCGCCCGGTCTGTCAGCGTCACTAACCCCTAGGTAATTAAGCAGGTGTTAAGTAAGTGTTGCAAAGCTAGTAATAGTTTGCTTAAAATGTTTTAAAAACAATTACTTCGCATGCCATAGAACATAATACAAAGCATAATCGCACTTCATCTTGTATGGATTAGTCGGCTAGCTAGCCGGTCAGCTGTAACGGTAGCGCTCGAGCCAATGCGACGTTGCTTCCTTGATGTTATTCTGGCTCAGTTTGACCTCGGCGGAATGTTTCGCCCCAGCAGATGGTCTTGCTACACAGTTGAACAGTCAGCACGGTTAAACAACGGGCTCAATGTCACATGGAAACGCGGTCATTCAGCTGTCCAGTGGTCACAGATGTCAACGCACTTGTCAAATTGTGAAACATTTTAAATTTCTTGAAATTCCATTTTTTTATATTTGGATATGGACACTCCTTTAAATGTCTCGGAAGTAACTTAGTGACTAAGGCCATAGTTCTGTCCTCATAGGTGTCTTTGCAACTCTTGGTTTTGTTCTGTTCAGTATGCATTAGCAAAAATGCTGACCAACTGACCCAGTCCAATGGCTAGAAAGACATGTATATATTTAGGGGGAGGGGTCATCTGCACTGCCACGCCCACCTCACCATGTCTCATCATGTCTCATCATGTCTCACATCTGCCCTTCCGCTCCAGGTGCTCGCTGGGACGTCAGGGTTGTTCAGTAACCATGGCAACCAGCCATTACTACCGGCGACGGGGCAGCAGAGGCGGAACCTGTCTCTGCATGAGTACATGAGCATCGGGCTGCTGAAGGAGGAGGGCATCTCGGTGCCCGTGGGCATGGTGGCCAGCTCGCCAGACGAGGCCTACACCGTGGCCAGGCAGATCGGTGAGAGCCCCGAGCTTGGGAGGCAGGAGCGCCGTAACGCTCAGCTGACGCTAACAGATGAGTGACACTTCCCAAAGAAGCGCAGGCTGAAGGCGCCTCGTCTGTACATGTTCTCTGCTGTGAGCGTATTACATTTACGAACCCCTGCAGTCCAGCTACAGTGCTTTTGTGCGCCTGTGATTCGCTCGGGAGACGCAGATCGCAGCCACGGAAGGTGGTTTTAGAGTTTGTGGTGCTTTTGCTGAAAGTTTGCTTCTTTGGAGATCGGAGGTTTTCTTGCAGCGGTGAAGATGAAGAACAGTGAGGACACTGATGAGTGTGTGTGTGTAGCTGCTCACTACTCATAGCTACGGGCCTCTGATCTGTGCAGTGGCGGGTTCAGAACCACTTCAGCACCGGGCCTTTTTGGTCCCTTGCTTTGGATTGTGATACGGTAGAAACTTCCTTGGCTGCTTGTGAGAGTGAGTGTATGAATATTTGTTTCTCATGCACACTTGGGTCTATACATAGGATGGTGCTTGCACTTCTCTGTGTGTGTGTGTATGTGTGTGTGTGTGTGTGTGTGTTTAGCTGTCTGTCTTTCAGCAGCCATCGTACCACCAACACTTACTCTGTTTGGCTATCTTTATGCTAGTGAATGAAAGGGTTATTATAATCCAGTCCCAATACGCTTGTGCATTTTAAGGAAATTACCTTGATCCAAACAGACTGGTTTGGTTAAGATTCTAATGATCATTTTCTAGGAAATATGAAGGGAAGCCAGCCTCAGAAATGTGAAAAAAGTTTGTTTGTTTACAAAATAGCCACTCAATGAGAATGTCATGCATAATGTAGGACATGCGATTGTGATGTTTCTTACAGTCATAACACTGTAATGTAAAATCTGATGAAACAAGAATAAAAATGTAGTAATAATTAATGTATATAGTATAAAAACCTTTGCAGTTCTATAGTGCTTTATGTTCAGATGTACTGCATCTTTCAGCATTCTAGGAGCAACACGTAACATGACATTTTGGTTTAATGATGGGCAGGTTTTCAGGTTGTGTTTTTAACACCAAGCTTGTGATCTGTGCTATTGACAAAAATGAAGACTGGATGTTGTTTTCCTGCTTTTATTGGTCATTTGTTTTCTGTTGTAAAGAGAATTCTAGATTTGTTGTTTATATAGATAAACAACTCTCTCTTTCTCTCTCTCTCTGTATTTACTATATGTGTTTGAGATGGGGGCATATGTGAGTCTAGTGAGAGACACTGACAGGGCGTTGGCTTCCACTACTCTTGTTTACTCTTAGTGGAAGTTCTCTCCCTGCCAACCTAGTCCATGTGGAGCTCGTCAACACTTTTCATAATCATGTTTTAGAGGCATAGACCACCTGCCTGTGTGTGAGTTAAATAACTTGATAAGTGTGGTTGTTCTTACTTGAGACTGTAGTTCCTTCGTTATAGTCACGTCTAGTTTTATTTCTCTCTCTTTCTCTCTCTCTCACGTGTTTTCTCCCTCCTTCTGTCTCTTCTGCAGGTTCCAAAGACCTGGTGGTGAAGGCCCAGGTGTTGGCTGGAGGCAGAGGTAAAGGATCGTTTGAGGGAGGCCTGAAAGGAGGAGTCAAGATTGTTTACTCGTGAGTGCCAGCATGTGTGTGTGTGTGTGTGTGTGTGTGTGTGTGTGTGTGTGTGTGTGTGTCACAGAATAGCCGTCTATGAAGTACATTCACTTCTGCATTACGTTTGCTATTGCTTCATTTTGTTTCTGTTACAATTACAGTTTCTGTTATCCCCTCTCTCTCTCTCTTTCTCTCTCTCTGTATCGGCAGACCTGAGGAGGTCAGGGACATCTCCTCACAGATGATTGGCAAGAAGCTCTTCACAAAGCAGACGGGGGAGGCAGGTCGCATCTGTAACCAAGTGTTCATCTGTGAGCGTCGCTACCCCCGCAGAGAGTATTATTTTGCCATCACCATGGAGAGGTCTTTTCAGGTCAGATATCATTCCATCAGAAGTATCTGTACACAGTACGTACCCCAAAGGAATCATGCACACAAAGCCTTTTTGTCCTGAGAAGCCTCCTGTATTTGTTTGTGACATGCTGTTCATGTTCAGAATAATTAGAGGGTAATTCAGCTAAAGCCTCTGATCCTCCCCTTGGAAAACTGCCAGTATGGAGATATTGGATTCCTGGTTTATTTTTTGGCAAGCACATTTGTTATAGGTGCAAAGGTGTAGTGAGCTGAAATGCAGTCTGAAGACTATTGTACATAGAAAACAATAAAAAGACTATAAAGACAATATAACAGTGGGAGGGAGGGAGGAGGGGGGGGGAGGGGTGGAAGACAAAACCAAACATACAGAATACACACATGTATGTACCTATATATGTTTATGTATATACACTAAACATAATAATGAAAATCTTTATTTGTATAGCATCTTATTAAAATAATAGAAGAAAACAACAGCAATAATATAATGTAATAAAATGGCAAAACTATTAAAATAATCAAACATAAATATAACAAACATTAAGTAAAATAATGTGATAAAGTAATAAAATAATTAACCATCAAAGTTCCTTAAGTAAATGCCGATCTAAACAGGAAGGCTGTTCTTGAAGCTGTACAGGGATGAAATGTCTCTGAGTCCAGAGCTTTGGGCCATAGCGGCTAAAAACACCCTCTCCGATCTTTAACCGGGTTTTAGGAGTCTGTTTGAAGACCTTAGAGACCTGACTGGAACATATCGAACAATCATTTCACTAAGATAAAGTGGAGCAAGACCATAAAGGCATTTAAAAGCCTTCAACAGAACCTTAAAATCTATTGTAAAACTGACAGGTCACCAGTGCAGTGAGTGGAGTGCAGATGTAATATGATCCCTCCTGCTCCTCCGGGTCAGGACCCTTGTGGAAAGATTCTGAACTCGCTGTAGGTGTGACATAGAGCTCTTTTGGAAGAGCAGATAAAACAGTGTTACAACAATCTAGCCTCGATGAGATGAATGCATGGAGAGGTTTCTCACCATCAGCAGGAGGGAGCATGTCTGCATGTCTCCGACCGTAGTGATGTTTCGAAGGTGAAAATATGCTCTCCTGCACGTAGTCGTTATGTGTGATTTAAAGCTGAGCTCATTATCAAAAGTGACGCCCAAGTTCTTCACACGTTGTTTGGCCTTCAGATTAATTAGATTTAAATAAGTCTGAACATCATTGTGAATCACTACCAGGAATAAGAACCTCTGTCTTCTCTTTATTCAACTGCAAATAATTGTCAGACATCCATGTCTGTATATCACCTATGCACTCAAACAATTTGATTTTAGGGCTTTAGGTTCTAGAGAAATGTAAAGTTGAGTGTCATCTGCATATTGATGATAACTAATACCATGTTTGTTAATGATATGTGGTAACGGGAGCATATATAGGTTAAACAGTAAACGCCCAAGAATTGCTAGATTTTGATAGTAGATAGATTTTGTGGTAGATAGTCGTGTGGTGCGTCCTCTAGAGGGCACCAGAGTGTTGCATTACAACGGACCAAATTCAGGCAGGCACATTGCTGCATTCCAACCTTGATGATGATGATGATGATGATGATCACTCAGGGCCCAGTGCTGATTGGCAGTTCTCAGGGGGGCGTGAACATTGAGGATGTGGCGGCTGAGAATCCAGATGCCATCGTAAAAGAGCCAATCGACATTGTTGAGGGCATTAAGATGGAGCAAGCAATAAAGGTGAGATGGAGAATGTGGAAATTACTCCGCTAGAATACTGACTTAAGTTGTCATTTGAGAGGCCACAGAATGCCGGTGCGTAATAAACGATCCCATTAACTCCCAGTTATCATACTCAAAATGTTGTTTTTTTACCTTCCATTTTTTTTCTTTCACTCTTTCAACCGCTACTGTCTTCATTTCTTTGACAAATCACGTGGCAAAAAAAACATAAGCTTCTTCCTAATGTTCTCCCATAACACATTATGAGTCCTTCTGAGAAGACATACCCTCATGAATGTGGCTGTGGCCCTTTCAGGTAGCTGAGAAGATGGGTTTCCCGAAAGCTTTGATCAACGAAGCTGCAGAAAACATGATCAAACTCTACAACCTGTTCATTAAATACGACGCGTCCATGGTGGAGATCAACCCGATGGTGGAAGACTCCTCTGGCATCGGTACGCCCCCCACACCCACATCTACACCCACAGTGCCTGAGTATGTTGAGTAGTTACTTGCAGTCTGCCATCTTGTCCTGTTTGTCAGGAACAGACTCCTCGACAGAGTTTCTGAAAAACCTCCAACAGTCCCTGAATCCAGTTATTTTAGCTGAACTAGTTAATAGTCTCCAGGCTGCTGGTGAAAAATTGCTACATGCTTGGACACACCTTCATAGCTAATCCTTTTCCTATCATTAGTTATGCTTTTAGTCAGTGTCTACCTTACAGGCCGCAAATGCCTTAGCGAACACGTCTACGTCTTTTAACTGATGATCTTGTCTAGTGTTTGCACTGGCGTCGATAATTTCATCTCCCGGTGGTTCTGTTCTGCAGTAATGTGCATGGACGCCAAGATCAACTTCGACTCCAATGCGGCCTACAGGCAGAAGAAGGTGTTTGAGATGCGCGACTGGAGTCAGGAGGACCCCAGGGACAGACAGGCCGCTACTGCGGACCTCAACTACATCGGCCTGGACGGCACCATCGGCTGCCTGGGTCAGTGCCGGGGGTTGCGCTTCATTCCAAACGCGCTTCCAAGAGTGTTTGGAACTCTGCCGCTGTTGAACTCTGGGAATTGCACAGAGGTTTTGATCATGCTCATTGGGCTAAGCAGGATATCTTTTTGCTGATGGTTATTTCCAAGTTGGCCTTTGTGAACACAGAAGGCTGCAGTATGTAAATGGTGTGTGTGTGTGTGTGTGTGCGTCCTGCGTCTGTATGCATGGATGTGTGAGACACTTCTCACCAGTCTCCGACATTCCACATGAGTGTTTTGAAAAATTATGACTTTCATATAATCCAGTGAGCGTAAATGATGTTGGCTAAAGTAATGCAGAACCAACCTTTTCATCGAACAATTGTGAATTCCCGAACTGCGCCTCAAATTTGACAGTTCCATTAGAAGACCTAGATTTGGGTGTGTAGGTCAGCAAGTAATTCGTTGTGGTGGAAACAGTAGAACGACTCTCACGCCAAGAACAGAAGGCCAAAAGGCCACAAAAAGTTTTTTGCTGAGAAAAAAATAATAAAAAATATATATATTTACCACACTTGTTGCTTAAGTGCAACGGTCATCTGGGGATGAAAAAAGCGTGGTGAGCGTGTCACACGCCTTCAGATGGAAATCTGGTGAGACGGGACTGAGACGTTTGTCATTATTATTAAGTTCGTATTGTGGTTGTATTAAGACTTAGTGTGGACTTATTTTGCTTAGTCGTAATCAAATATTGAATTTTGAAAGACATTACAGTAATCAGTTAGTAAAATGGCAACCTTGTTACTTCGCTAGTAAGCCCTGGATTCTTGTGGCTTATTTAATAGAAAATACTGTAACTTAATATTCCCTCCAGTTTCTTTGCTTTTGGATAGAGAAATATATGCTCATTACTACAAATATTGTTTAAAGACATAATAAATGTGGTTAGAAAACCCAGAATTGTGAGTTGTGTGTAGAATTCTGAGTTTTCTCATCACCACTGTGATGACCTCTCGACCTCTCTGTAGTCAACGGGGCGGGCCTTGCTATGGCAACCATGGACATCATCAAACTACACGGTGGAATTCCTGCCAACTTCCTGGATGTAGGGGGCGGAGCCACAGCGAGTCAGGTGACTGAAGCCTTCAAGCTCATCACCTCGGACAAAAAGGTAACATGGCAACCCATTGTGGAAAGACTGGACAGAACTAAGCTGCGAGCGTTAACTCCTGCGCGCTCTGATTGGTCTGCTTTGGTTGCTGTGCAACAGGTGCAGGCCATCCTGGTCAACATCTTTGGAGGAATCATGAGGTGCGATGTCATTGCTCAGGGCATCATCATGGCTGTGACTGATCTGGATCTGAAAATCCCCATCGTAGTGCGGTTACAAGGTGAGGGGCAAAATAAACAGGAGCAAAACAAGGTGTCCTTGCAAGTGAGGGATCCGACGAGCCGATTGGCTGGGTGAAACACTGCGGGTGATGTAAGCGCAGAAGGCAAAGGCATGAAGTCACACTCAGCAACACGCCGCGCGAGCCTGATGTGGGTTCGTTGTCGTGAGCCTCACTGTGTCTGGCTGTTGGTGTTACCGTAGGAACGAGAGTGGATGACGCCAAGGCGCTGATCGCCGCCAGCCCTCTGAAGATCCTGGCCTGCGATGACCTGGATGAGGCTGCTAAGATGGTACAACCAGCCAGCAGCTACGCTAACGTTTATATCAGCACTGTGTCACTTGCTCTCTGCTCCTGATTTGGACTTTCTTGATTTCTCTCTCTCTCTCTGTCTCTAGGTTGTAAAGCTTTCTGAAATCGTATCACTGGCCAAAGAGGCCCAGGTGGATGTGAAATTTCAGCTGCCCATCTAAACATCTCCCGCCTGTGAGACACCTTCTCTTCCGACCACGTCCCTCCCAGACTAGACCTCAAACCATGAACTGAGTTTCCAGCTGCCCGGGCCCCCTCGTCCTCCACGTCCAGCGTGTTCCAGCTTGTGTCTATGGTTCATATCTGAACCTCCTGCCTGTTTTCACGCATTGCTACCATCCCTTGTGTTCCATCAGTGCTTCCAGAATGTTCCAGAATGTACAGACACACTCCTGCTTTCTACTGATTCACTCCTGTGCCCCTCCTACCTACACGCCCTTATCCCAGGTAACCACCCCACAACCAGCTTTCACTGGTTGCCTTGGTTACTCTGATTAGAACAGGTCAGTGTTGTAATTGGTTCTTTACCCTTATTTTTTGTGCTGTTGACATTTTTCCCCCTATGTATTAAAAGCCGGACCTATTTATGCAAGACTGTATTGATATTGTGGACATGTACACTGGGGCGAAGCTTGCTGGATGTAATATGTGTTTGACTCCGGTTCTGTATCTCAGTACACACACACACACACAGTCTCATTAAAAGATGGCTACCTTCTCTTTCTCCCTCCCGTGTGTGTTGTCCCGTCGGGAGTGGGTATAGTTGTAGAGAGGCTCGCTCTGCGCTTCTGTGAAGACCACGGCTCCGTTTCCCTCCCAAACGCACAAACACTTAGGGGAACCTGTGTTATTCCAGTTGTGTTGTTTTTACTCCCGTATGGGAGCTGCGGATTAGTGAGAGGGATTCAATATTGTTCCAATAAAACATGCAGAAATGATAATCCTGATTATGATGGTGAACTTCTGTACCGTGTCCCTTTTGGTTCGAAGTCTTGCTTCCTTTAGACTCGCTGAACCTGAACTAGAACTTTAAGACCAGCAACTTCAGCAACGTGAAGAACCGTGTCTTGAAGCTTGATTTGTTTATACTGTCCTGTAAACAGTGCAACCAAAACCCCATGTAACTGCCTTATAAATAGGGGAGCCGTGCAAAAGAAATACACTACACATGAATGTCTATTTACTACAGAACCGATGGGAAAACATAAATGAAGCAAGATGTTTAATATTGCTTTAAGGACGTCAATGTATTTAATGGATCATTACCCAGTACATGCATTGGAATAAAATGTATTCTCACCAAGGCTTATGGCGAAGTATAAACAGTGTATTACATATAATAACACCTTTGGCTGAAATCAGAATGTGACTACATAGATTGTCCTAAAGGGCTTTCCGTAGCTTACTGTTGTTGAGTATGAATGGTTCACAGCTGCTCTTGTAGAACTGAAATACCTGATGCACTTGCAGTCTGGCTGTTATTATAAGCATTCATTTGAATGAAGCCTCCACCGAGACCCCAGCATGATTATTTGTGTATTACAAAATGAAAACAATAAATACACTTATAAAGTCGCCTATTATTGGCCATTGGTAAAAGGGGGAAATACATTTCTTTCTTTCACTCTTTATTTTTCTGAACTGGCTACACAGCGAGCTTAAAGTCTGCTCTTTAAGACCCTTTTAGGAATAGCCAGGTAGTCCTCCATTTTGTGTGGGTGGTTTGTTAAGAGTTTTTGTCCAGGGAAAATGGGGGAGGGAAATTTATAGATATGCCCTTAAAATAGACACACACACACAGTGCTGTCTCAGTGACCTTTAGAAACATGGTCTCAGTGAATTGTTGATGTTGTTGCTCTACTTTGATGTAGGACCCAGTGACCATGTATCCAGTAAAAGCCTAAAAAGCCATCACATAGTAAGGGACAGGTGATATTTGTTTGTCTCTCACCTCTATCCACTCCCCACTATCTGGCAAAATGAGTTGGTGTATATTGTGTATATCTTGTTAGGCTCCCCCTACCCCTTACATACAAACACTCTTCTCAGCTTCAAATTGCTGTCATGACAAAGTTGAATCCTATAGGTTTCATGATATAGTACCTAATTTATTGCTTAGAGGATCATTAGACCTTTAGATAAAAAGCCTTTCACAATACGTACATTTCTGGGGCTGTGTATAATAATAAGAATTTTGATGGAAAGATTTACAATTCATTTTCTTAATTCATTCCCACAATTTTCAGTCGTTCTCTCGTTTTCTTGAAAGTATTTGCGTTTTCTTTTAATTACAGATGTTTTCTTTAATTTGAGCACATCAGATAAATAATAGATTTAGGCAGTCTTATCTGTCCTATGTTTAAAACCCTCACCTGCCATATGATTGTGTGTGTTTGTGTTAGTTCTGTTTCCAAGGCAATAAGTGCCATGTGGTTTTGTTCTGTGTGTTTGTCTCGTGTCACGTGACTCCCATTGCGTTAATGTATTTGTCTGTGTCTCGTTTTCCCCTGAATTGTCTTTGTATTTAAACCTCTTGCTCTCATCTTTGTTGTGTGTTCTTTGTTTTGGTCAGAGTCATTTTGTTTACTTGTTCAGTATATGTTGAACTCACAGTCCTGGACTCGACTGTGTTTCTGTTTAATTCCACTTGCGTTTTTTTGTGTTTGGTTTTGCTTTTACTTTCTACCTTTTAATTAAATTAACTTGCACTGGCCTAGAGTGATGTAGATGTAGATGTAGATGTAGACGTAGTCCTCATCCATCTGTCTGTGTCTGAGACTATTCAGACTAAAATTAGTTTGCAAGTATTTTTAATATCGGCTTAGTTTATATTTTGTTCCAATTATTTGATCATGATACACATATGCTTGTATATATAGTATTACAATTTCACATAACAATTTCAAACCAATGTTTTCTAATTTCAAACCAATGTTTCAAACTAAAGTCATATGATAAAATATATGTAATCATTATATTTACAGCTGATCTTATGTTTATATTTAAAGATTTATGCTTATTTTTTATTTTCTTGTTTGTATCCTTCATATCCTTCATTCATCATGGTAATGTTCATAAACATGATATTGTTATTTGCATCCATCTGGGTTATATTTGATGTTCTTCACATCAAATAAGATATTTGCTTAACAATATACATAATTTACATTATTACGTTTAATAATGTACCTGTGTAATAAACATGTTGTAGTTACTCCTGGCCTGTGCATGGTCGGCCAGACCAGCGGACGGCCATGACGAATGTCAGCTGCTCACTTCTTTCTCCCTGGTTCTGTGTTCCTGATCTCCATCACTCAAAAGCGAAGAGCAGAGGGCTGTTTGTGGAATCTGTCGCTCCCAGCTGGTGGGCGGCCGTTGTAGCTCTTTGTTATGTGTTCTGCTCTCAGCGCTGAAGCACATAGTCAAAACACACACCTGGGTGGAGTGTGAATTAGCATAATCACCCTGGCACGGTGCTGTTTGCTTTGCTCTGTTTGTTTTTACTGTGGCGCCCGTGTGCACCTGTGTGAGGTTGTGACGGTGAAGCTAACGTCCTGGTCCGATGACACCTGGAGGCTGAATTGAGCGTTTTCGATGGAAGAGTGTGAGGAGTCCCACATATCAGCAGAACTAAATGAAACGTCCGTTGTGCAGCAGTTGCTACAGATTACCATTTGCCTGAGGGATGTCGGAGAACGTTGCTTAAGGCCAAAGTGAGAAGGTTCAGGTTTTCCTTTTTAAGCCTTCAACATGTTAGCCTCTATCATTCAGTAGTTCTTTGCATTACGTGGTCATTACACAATAGATAATGGTCTATGGTCATTACACAATAGATAATATCTTCCTCCCATGACCAGACTACCTATTGCTTCATACGGAGTTGCTAGCCTTGTAGTTATCGATTTAATAATAATAATAGCCAAGGCTAAACTTCTAGATGTCCACGTCATGTTCCTCCAAACTCCCCTAGTCCCAAACAAACTCCCCCTCTAACCGACAGTTCGACTCCACTCCTCTGTGCAAATGCAAAGTCTTTATTACTTACTCTCCTTTTATTCCCCACGGTCTTTTCTCCATCCATTCATTCATTCTTCTTTCCCTTCACCCCATCCCTCGTTCCCTCTCATTAGTCGTGATGTCCTGACGGCAGTTCATAAATCTTTGGCTGGGTGAAGTGGCAGAGTGGATCTCGGAGAGCTTCCCCCAACCAACAGCTATTAACCAGGTAGCACAAATAGTCACACGATCAAACTCGGGGAGGCAAAATCTCATTATAATGAGCAAGATATCTCCCATTACACATGCAAATGTTTGTAGGCTTTTGGTGAATTTCTTATTGCGAACTCCAAGTATGACATAATCATTGCAAACAGTCCTTAGACGGAGTTAACACTCTTACACGTGTTTGAGTGTGTGTGTTTGTGTAAATGTGTGTGTGTGTGTGTGGGAGGTGAGCAAGAGAGAGGGGTGATGTGAGTTGTGTTGCCATAGGGGTGAAGAAGTTTGCTGAGGACTTGCACCCTGTTGCCATGGTTACTTCATACCGCCCCCCCTCCCATCCCTGATGCTTTGCTGTTTTATGATTGTTTTATGTTGGTAGGTTTGTTTTGTTTGTATGTTTTTTTTTCAGTTTCACTTGCTGACTGGATTGATGAACCTTTAGGCTTTATGAACCTAAACCTAAACATAAAGCATGTGCACCTCCCTCTGGAAAGTCATACCGTAATATGAACATATGTACATATATGTATTTTACAGCATTTTATAGCATCACCCTTAGTGAATAAGGCCAGTGGTGGGAATAGGACTCGACCTGAGGCTGTTGTAGTGATTCAAGGCCCTTTGTGAAATATGCCCTACTGTCAAAAACTGCTTTTCAGTGTCAACTCCATCTCAAATCTCGCTGGTCATTTGGCTGTCTGTGTGGTTTAGTCGGAGCCGTGCTGGTCGAGTCACTCCACACATCGCTGACATTCTTCCTGTGAGCCCCCCCCCCCAAAAGTAACGTCCTCCCCCGCCCGCACTCCAAGGACGCCCTGGAAGAACAAATCCGTGAGAATGAGATGCAAATGAGGCCTCCCTTCTCCACCAGTCTCTGCATCGCGGCGAGGAGGGGAGGCGGGGCTTCTGACATTACCATGTTCGGCTCATGAATATCGCCTGTGTAATGATGATAACCTGGACGCACATGAACATGTAGCTTTCCCAACGTTCATCTTATTTGTGGTATCAACGGCGTCGGGGCCTCCGGAGTACAAGTGCAGCAGCCCACACTCACTGTTCACTGCCTTCTCTTCACACAGAAATTGTCTTTTTGATTAACTTTCCCCTCTGGGCGGACTTTCTTCTAGTTCAAACGTTTCGGATAAAGGGGCGTGGCCTCTGTGAGTGGCCTGGACAGCCAGTGTCGTGGTAGCATTTTGATCTGATTCCAGGAGCTGTTCAGCTTCATTCACGGTGTTAGAGCTCGTGAAAAAGCGTCAGCGCCGACCAACAGACCCTTAACGGCACGAAACGCTCCGACAGCAGGCCAACGTCGACACGCTTTTCACGGCTCAAGAAAAGCTTTTTATTATTTTATTTCATAAATAACAAAACTCAGATGGACACAATCACTACATGCGATGTTATCCTAGCAGGGTGCATCATGAACTTGTCTGTACTGGAAAAAACTACAGGAAGACATTTGTACTGTTTTTTTACTTCAGTACAATTTTTGTGTTTTTCATTACAAGAATACGTCTTTTACTAATCTTCTTCAGACTTAGATATACATATATAATATCATATAGGCTTCAGTAGGTGTCTGTCATTCATACTCAATTTGAAAAATAATTGTTCAATTTGAAAAATAATAATAATTCTTCATTGTTTCCTCTGAAGCAATGTACAGAGACATCCTTGAAGATTTTCTGCTCAAGAGCGCTCTGGACCTCAGACTGGGGTGAAGGTTCATCTGGCAACAGGACAAGAACCCTACGCACACAGCCGAGATGACAAAGGAGAGGCTTCAGGACAACTTTGTGAATGGTGTTGTGTGGTCCAGTCAGAGCCCAGACGTGAACCCGATCGAACATCTCTGGAGAGATCTCAGAATGGCTGTGCAGTGGCGCTCCCGATCCAACCTGCTGGAGCTTGAGAAGTTCTGCAAAGAAGAATGTGAAACTGGCCAAAAATAGGTGTTCAAGCTTGTAGCGTCATACCCAAAAAGACTTGAGGGTGTAACTGCTGCCAAAGGTGCTTCAACTATTGAGCTGTGAACACGTGTGAATTTTTTTTTTTGGTTTGCTATTTTTAATAAATTGGCA
>JAGXOD010001402.1:2490000-2565000 GCA_020368025.1 Brachyhypopomus occidentalis | reverse complement strand
TATTAGGATAAAAACATATACAGGTGCATTGCCTGTTTCACATTTAAGAGTTTTCACATTTAAGAGTTTCATATTGACAGACTGTCAATTCTGTCACTTCTGCTAGAAGTGTGTATATGTGGAGGGAGTGTGTTCAAGTGGGAGATGTAGAAAGTGTGAGTGTGGTAGACCTGTGGGGAAAAAAGGATCAAACATTAATAAAACAATTAACTAAGACGAAAAAGTGATAAGTCACCTGCAGACTACACTGTGACTGACATTTCATCGATATCTAAAAATCTTTCAGGTTTTATCAATATTTTAATAAACGTGTTTTAGTTTTTGTACTCAAATTTCGACATGCGGTGCCCGTCTTGTTTACCCAGACAAAGCAGGAGGCACAAACATATAAAGGTTTGTTCGTTCAAAGAAGAGCGCGCGGACGTGTTTGAAGTGTGGACTGGCGGCATCAGATTCACTGGAAAGTGGATCACTCTCGAGGTTTGTCGCTCCAAAATGTCCCACGTGACAGAGCAGCCTCAGCTCTTCAAACTGAATTGTCTTCTCACCAAAACCAGATTTGAGCGAAAGGAATAACGTCGCGTCTTAGTGGAAGATTTGGTTGCGTGGATAAAGTATATGGAATTCGCCCGGCTGTGCTCTCGGATTGCGGATTGGCGGATTGCTCTCTCACCATGTCTCCCCCGTTCACTTTGATGTCGGATTAATTAAGATGTAACGATGTTCCTCAGTATTCAAAAAGCCAACGGGAGGAAAGCAGTGTCACTTCTGGTTTGGTGTTGATAGAAACGCTGCATCTTTAAGTTGTGAAATGGGGTGAAGTGACCTATTGGCGGATTTGCCTTAGCGTCTGGATAAATCATTAATCAAGTACCTTTGGGTGCGTTTGTGAGTTTCTGTTGTGGCATTATAGTTGTGGACCTTGAACTAAAGATAAGTGATATTTAAACTTCAGCTCCTGGTGACAAGAGGTCACGCTCACAACACAAAACGAAACATTTCAGACCAGTTTGCTATCACGAATCTCTTGTATTGATCCTTTTCTGTCATAAACATTGTTCTGAAACGCACGCTCTTGTCTGCCGTGCTCGCTCACGAGGACGCGTCGCGTGAATTCTCTCACGGAGGAGCTGCCGGTTCCGTCTCCACTCAGTCACTCGAGGGCTGTAATGAGCTCGATAGCTGTGCTCTAAATTTGACCCTCCTCACTCACGTCTTCACAGCCAGTCTCCCTTGACACCTCATCTTCGGAGTTCAAAGAGGAAAAGAGACTATCTTGGATTCCCCTATCCAAACGCTTCATTTTTCTATTAAGCGGTGTAGTGCCGTAATCCTTTGAGCTTGTTTTGTCAGCGAGGGACACCAACCTCATCTCAGATAATGCGCCGTCTCTATGGGTAGCTGAGAAGAAGCCATTTTACATATTTTACATACTCGGACACCGTGTACCTGTGATGTAAGATGCCCTGACAAAACAGAACCATGCATCAGCAAAGTTTGGATATTAACCTGATTACAGCACAGTCGGTTTCTGGAGGCGTGATTGCTGCTTGTAAACAAACAATTTTTTTATTTGCTTTTAATTTAAATTTTGAAAAAATAATTCCTTCCACTCATCTAATAATAAAAAATAAATTAAAAAAACAGCTTCCACTGATCTAATACAAAGACCAAAGAAACACCTTGTAAATCCGGTCACGTACATCTCAAGGAATGAGTTCCAATTTAAAATGAATACTCATGAAACATTATCATCTAAGTAATGCCATCATTCATTCACAAACGAAAACAGACATGAGAATCAGATAAAGACCCGCAGTCATCTGACAATTACAAAACCCAGCTTTACTGCTAAAAACATGTGATGAAGCGAGCCGCAATCCAAACAGTTGCAACATGAGTTGAAAAGATTCAATCTAATATTGGGGGAAAAACGTCCACTTTTAGATTGTGAAGTCACGTGTGCTGATCACACCTTTGCCAGTGAACAGAGAAAAGATGCGACTGGTTTACAAAAAGGAGCCCGGAAATTGTCTACAAGTCAAAACGAACTCAACAGAATATCGAGACTTTGTGGTAAAGCGCCCTCTGCTGGATCAAAACTCATTTAGGTTGCTTTAAAGAATGATTACAGGGTTTTGGGGTGTGTGTGCTCAATGTGTCTGAAACAAGGAAAGGGGGATTTAGCTCTATCGTACCTTAGATTGCACAAAAAAAAGTGATAGAAAGCATTGGAATATTGCTTTAACGTGCTAACCATTTATCAAATCTGCCTGCTGGGATCTGAGCTACAGTCCGCTCTTGCAGATTACACCTGGCCCTTTCCGAACGCTCTGTGCCCAATCTGGATTTACCTTGACGTGCTGTTCTCCACGGCCTCCATCATGCACCTGTGTGCCATCTCCCTGGACCGCTACATTGGCATCCGTAACCCCATCCAGCACAGCCGCACCAACTCCTGCGCCCGAACGCGGCTCAAGATCACAGCGGCGTGGACCATCTCTGTAGGTGAGCACAGACACGTTTCCTCACCTGCTCCTCTGCTCCTCTTAGCCTTTATGCCGGTCCACTTTACAGTACACATAGTAAGTGAGGTTCCTGCAGGCCCTCGATGTTTTTACATACTGCCACCAAGGCTTTTATTGTCCCACTTCTCACTACGTCTCTGGGTTTCTGTAGGTATCTCCATGCCCATCCCGGTCCTTGGCCTCCACAACCACTCGAAGGTGTTCCGGGGCTGCAGCTGCCAGCTGACAGACGACAGCTTCGTCCTGGTCGGCTCCTTCGTGGCGTTCTTCGTCCCGCTGGTCATCATGCTGGTCACGTACTTCCTGACCATCAGCAGGCTGCGCCAGCAGGCCACACTATGCCTGGACCAGCTGGTGTCGCGTCCGAAGTGGCTCTCCATGCTGGACTTCCTGCCGCGGGCTTCCTTCTCCTCCGAGCGCCTCTTCACCCGGGGGTCGCTCTGCCCCGATGCCGTGGTCACCGCGGCGCCCGCCGCCTCCCGGTCGTTTGGCCGGCGTGCCGTACAGGCCATTGGGAACGAGCAGAAGGCCTCCAAGGTTCTTGGTGTCGTCTTCTTCCTGTTTGTGGCCATGTGGTGCCCGTTCTTCGTCACCAACGTCATGGCGGTGGTGTGCGGGGCTTCTTCTTGCGACCCGGCGCTCATGGACGGCCTGCTCAACGTGTTCGTATGGGTGGGCTACCTCTCGTCCGCCGTCAACCCGCTCGTCTACACACTCTTCAACAAGACATACCGCGCCGCGTTCGCACGCTACCTGCGCTGCCGCTACCAGGAAGAGCGGAAGCCCCTGCAGGCCATCCTAGTCAACACCATCCCTCCCCTGGCCTTCAGCTCCACCAAGATCCCTCTGCAAGGACAGGCCACCTCGCTTAGATGCCCTGCAGGGGGCAGCACATCCGCCGCCTCCCCCAGAACGAACCAGCCAGGATTCCCTTGCACAGCAACCACGGGGGAAGCGGATGACAGGGTGAGTTATGTGTAAAATCAGAATGGTGGCTTTTCTTCTACAGACATAATCGGCAGGGCATTGTATCACCCTTTTTTTAGTGGAAGCAATCTCGAAGCAAAGAAGCGAAGGATGAAACGATTCCTGGGGCGTTCTGACATGCTTTGTGTTAAGCAATCAACATCAAGGGAACCCTAATGTTGCAGGATTTAAAAGAGTTTCATGAACTCTTTTGTTCGATAGTCTGGGAGCCAGATGTTAAAATATGAATGCTGTGTAGTGATATAAAATGTTTGTGCAATGTTCAAATGTATGTTTAAATAAATGTACTAAACTTTATGGCAGAAGTCTGTTTTTGAACTGCGCCATCTTGTGGCCTGGTGAAGGGTAACTGAGAAAGACGGGGTGCAAAATACTGAGTGCTAAGATTTGATACGTGGTATTGGAATTCCAAACATCATATAGTGCATCAGTGATCTAGGGAAGCAAACTACAATCAAGATCAATAAAGTGTCACTGAAGTGTCCGGCCCGTTTAGCAGTGTCGTCCAGACTAAGATAAAATTATACTATAACCAAGACTATGCTTTATAAAGGTTCGCGCATTTTCATACGTTTAACCGGACAGAGACTGCTGGACGTCTGTCAGCGTTATGCGTTAATACGTTTGTGGTGGAAATACTGAAATCAATCACACCTAGACCAATAATGATATATCAAATCAATCACACCTAGACCAATAATGATATATCAAATCAATCACACCTAGACCAATAATGATATATCAAATCAATCACACGAGAACAGAGAAACAAGAATTGTGCGTTTCAGATGCGCGTTTCGGTTTATTGCCCGTTTATGAAATTTCAGAAATCTCATTCCATAACGTTTACACTTAAAAGTAGTTTGGTAAACTTGTTAGCTGCCTAACGGTGGCGGCAGCTGAGGTAGTCTTCTGCAGACGTTAGCTGCCGTCTTTTAGCTAACTACCTCATGGGCATATCGTTGTTTGTGGCTAACAGTTAGCCTAGCACGGTGAGCTACCACGCTCTGTTTCAAGACATTGTTATATTACGATGCTTGATGAGCAGGTTTAAGTTAATACACAGCTTTAAAGAAATGGGAGTTTTGTTAGTATTAAGGATATACTGGTTTAAATGTATAAGATATGATTAAATGATTGTAGATAGGCATAGAAATATATTTATACTTTTATTGAACGGTTTATTTGAAATACACAATCAATAGAATAATATAAATACATGTTTAGGCTATGTGAATATGCTATGTAATGGATGTATGTGTTAGTGAACTACATGCAGCTTTTCACCCTGAGCATGTTGATGAGAAATTGTTTTGATAATATTTTAGTTTGGTTTGGTCTATGTAAGTCTGTTCAGTATGAATTTAAAGTTTATGTTTAAAGTAAAGGGGTAGCCATTTAAGACTGCACAGTTCAAGCAAAGTAGCCTCTGATTCTTTTGGGTGAACATATAAATGTGATATTTCGACAGTATTAGTATTATTGTTATTTAGGGGTGAATGTAATGTTATGTATGAGTGGTTTATTACTTGTATGAATAGAATTGCATTTGCATTGTTTATACGATATCAAGTTTACATTGGAACTGAAAGAATTAGCTGATGTCTAATTTGTTGATTGTTGTTTAATAAATACAGAAGGAACTTTGGGACAAAACACCAAACATCTTCGTCAGTGTGCTCCTCATTTATTGTACCTGTTTTACAGGAAACCTATCTTTTGTTACCACGATCTCCGTGCTGTGACCCGTAACAGAAACTTTGGGGGCTCATCTGGGACGTCGGAAGGCTGTTTTCTGCAGAGGGAGTCAGAGTAGATCCCAAGGCTCTGGAGGCCATCCAGGCACTGAGAGGTAAAACCTCCAGCACAGTTGGTGAAGTCCGTAAGCTTTTCGGATTCCTCGGTTACTACCGGATGTACATTCAGGACTTTTCTAGAGTTGCGAAGCCAATGTATGAGCTTCTGAGCTCCACTGTCATGCCTCAGCCCAGAACAAAGAAGGGGAAAGGAGCCCAGGAACCATCCAGGTCACCAGTGCAGTGAAGGGAAGAGCGCCAGAGAGTCTTGGGTCAGCTCATACACATCCTTTCAAACCCGGCCAGGTTGAAAGCTGTTGGTCTCCTGTAGGTGGGTGAGCTTGCTGAATTTTACGTGATGTACCGCCCAGGAAAAGTGAATGTTGACGAGGACACCTTGTCAATGTTGCCTATGGACATTGACAGTTATGTTGACACCTGCACTGAAGAGTTGTCCAGAGACACTGTTCTGGCAACGTGGGAAGGCAGTAGAGCCGCAAAGCAAAAGGGCGTGTCTTATGTAGCGGCCCTGAGCCTCTGAAGGTCCATCCTCACAACCACATGGGCTGTTCCTGACCATTAGTCACGATAAACTCCAGAAGACCCAGAGAGATTACCCTGCCACCAGCCAAGTCATCAGACTGAAAGAGGCTGGTACCACACCTACCAATTATATAATTCAGCAAGTTCTGAGGCAGGCCAGATAACATTTTTACTGGCCATATATGAAGCGGTATGTATTAAGCAGAAGAAACCCGTCTCACAGATCAGACCGCTAATTGGCAGCATCACCACCATCTCACACTTAGAACTCCATTGAATACCTTCATGTCGAACTCAGCAAGGGAGGCTTTGAATACATCCTGGGGACCCTGCAGAAAGGTTCAACCGCACGTTACTCCAGATGCTCAGAACCCTGAAGGAGAAAGAAAAGGAAAGATGGAATGAACTCTTGCCACAAGACGTCCGCGCTTACGATTGCACCCGGCATGAGGGAACAGAGTTTCCCCTTCTTCCTCATGTATGGCCGTCACACACGTCTGCCTGTGGACCTGATATTTGGCCTGATGGCTGATGAAGAAGCTAATACTCCCAGAGGATATGCAGGAATATGGGCCACTAGGATGAAAGAGGTGTACAGACTTGCTTCACAGTCAACAATCGAGTTCCAAAGGGAAGAAATATGATCGTCATGTAAAGGGTAAGATGCTTGAGTCAGGTGACTGTGTGCTGTCTACAAAGTAACCCAGACAGACAGTATCTTCGGAGCGATCCAACTACAGCCGGTGACCTGCACCTGAAAGGGAGGGCCGTTGGAGTGAGTCTGAATATGAATATAATGAATACAATATATAATATATGTAAATGTTAGTGAGCTTTTCACCCTGAGCATGTTGATGAGAAATTGTTTTGATAATATTTTAGTTTGGTTTGGTCTATGTAAGTCTGTTCAGTATGAATTTAAAGTTTATGTTTAAAGTAATGGGGTAGCCATTTAAGATTGCACAGTTCAAGCAAAGTAGTCTTTCGTTCTTTTGGGAGAACATGTAAATGTGATATTTTGACAGTATTAGTATTATTGTTATTTGGGGGTGAATTTAATGTTATGTATCACAGGTTTATTACCGGTATGAATAGAATTGTATTTGCATTGTTTATAATATATCAAGTCTACATTGGGACTGGCAGAATTCGCTGATGTCTTTATTTGTTGATTGCTGTTTAATGCATTCAGAAGCAACTTCTGGACAAAACACCGAACATCTTGGTGTGCTCCTCATTTATTCTGTTTTACAGTAAACCCCTTTTGTTTTTACAGTAAAATCTTTTGTTACCACGATCTCCGTGCTGGGACCGGTAGCATAAGTTAACCACAGCATGTAACCGCAATTGCTTGTTTGTGAAGTTATCATTTCCTTGTTCTCATAACTAGTTTCACGTTATCAGCGCCAATCTCATGTGACTGGCACCGGCGCTGTTCCTTTTAGTCGCACACATTATTCTCAGCAACAATCGCTAGCCACAATCCTTTGTAATGTCCCGCGACAACGTTGTGCTTCCATCCTTCTAGAGTAGTGGCTGCTTCTGGAAATTAGACCAAGCCTGCGCCAGTCATGTACGGCTCAACGTGGTCCAGCGAGTGGGTACGTAGTTGTTACCTTTTGCCCTCTTGACACTTAGATGAAGCTGACTCGTGCCCTTGAGATCTGGAGGTCAAGTAACAGGATGTGCTACACTCCAAAATTAATTAATGACAAAAGTTATAATTCAGAGTTTGATCGTTAAAAGACATAAATAGTATGACTGTGTCCGAGATGGTCAAATAAAGTGCAAAATCAACCAATTATGCGGTTGTTAAGATAAGGTAGTGATAGAGTTGGGATCGCTCTATTCTAGCCTGTATTTCAGAAAAGACAGATAATTTTACTGCCAGCTACTACGTGTGTTGGTGCGCCCCCTTGTGGAAAGTTGTAAGTACAAATAAAAAGTTTTTTTTTGGAGTTTGTGTGCTGTTTTGTATATGATGCATCATTAATCTGTAAAGGTCACAGTGACCTCTTTCAAGAGTAATAGTTTGCTATGTAAGTTGCTTTGACATTATTCTATCAAGGCTGTGGTTAATATAGAGGAATTAAAAGAATATGTTTTATAGAAACACCAAGATCACGCTCCCGGACTCCGATCTAGACAGCTATATTCGAAGCTGTTTATCTCCAGTCACCCAGAACACAAATTAGTAAACACAAATGCTGTTGGATTACGTTTATTGTTTATTTTTCAAAATTCGTCAGGCAAAAATTCCAAACATGCATAGACTATTTGTATGATTTAATCTAACTGCATCTATACATTTACTTTGTTGTGCACACGGCAAAAACGTAAAAGTAAATGATCAACAGCTAACGTGACGTTACTGTGCAGCGGCTGGGTTGACATTTGGTACCGTGTGCAAAGAGTGAATGCACGCGCAGGTAATATACTCGGACGTCACCCTGATGCTGAGCGCAAAACCTGGCACGATTTAAACTCACTCTGCGCGGTCCGCTGTCAACTCTGTCGCCGCCGGCGTGGAGACCACAACAGTCTTTCCACAGGAAATTGTGAAATAACTGCAGTGTGAACGCTAGACCATAGTCGAGAGAAATAATAATAATAATTGTAATACAAATAATAATCAGATAAGCTTGGTCACCGAGATGAAGCTCGCCTCGTTTAACAACTTCACTAAACGCGTATCAAAGTCCGCGCATAACGGGGAACAGGTGTGCATGGTTGATTGTACGCCTCTGTGTCGCTGCTTGTCGGATCCATGTGTTTGTCGCTCCTTAGAAGACAGAGATGGACTGAAATTACTTAAGGTTAGTGTACCCAAGAGAAGAGCAGAACGGTAAAATAAAGATTACTTTGAATTATGTAAAAGTAATTCCAGTTACTATTTATTATTAAAACTGCATTGACATAATGTTGAATCATTCATCATACGCTGTAGTTTTGGTGTGTGTGTGTGTGTGTGTGTCTGCTGAAGTGTTGTTTTTTTGTGGGGTGGAGGGGTTGCAGTAGATAATGTATGGCATTCATCACACTCTTTAGTTTTGGTTAGTGTGTGTTTGTGTGTGTGTGTGTGTGTGCTGAAGTGTTTTTTATGTTTTTGTGGGTGCGGGGGTTGCAGATAATGTATGTGTACTGACATTAATGCTAAGCTATCACATTTCACAAGTCTCACTAATCTTCATAGTGCTTTAGCTACCAAAACCAATACCCATGCTAAACCAATACCCATGCTAAACCAATACCCATGCTAACCCAATACCCATGCTCTGAGTGTTCAGTGATGCACACTACTATGTGCCTTCTGATTTCTATAATGTTTCTATCCTGTTGTTTTACCCCTTATATACGTTTCAAGTGCACTAAAAGACTGAAATGACCCTCTTCCAATTAGTAATATAACAAACATTAATAAGGTGTAATAACATAGTCACCACTATATTTTTTCTGCCTTGGTGTGAGGGCCCCCTATAAGCCGAGGCCATGTGATAAGTCTGTGAGACGTACTGTGTGTATAATCAGCTCTTTGATATTTGCTGGGGGACTTTAGCACTAACACTCCAGTGTGTGTGTGTGATTAGCCTTTGCTAATGCACTGACCTGGGTTGAACATGGGTTCATTCAGTCCAGTTCATTTACCAGACTCCGCACAGATTGTGCATGTTTTACAACATGCTTTGCAAGGCACTGTAACTCATGAGGACAGACTGGCCTTTCTCATTTTATGTCTGTTGTTTCAGCAGGAGAATGGAGAACCTCACGACACACGCGCTTCTACGAAACATGCCTTCGATAATCTGGCGTATGAGTCGGGGAGCCTTAGTGATCTTAGGCCGAGTTGGGGCCACCTCTCTCGGGTATGTTTCCACCTCAGTGGCCCTGGATCGCATAGTACTCAGGACCTCCATTCTCGGCTTTGCGCTCTCAGCGGCGTCGTGTCTGCGTCCGTGCCTTTGTGTGATGGCCGAGCCTGGGTAGACCACCACCCCTCAGCGGTCACGGTCGGTGGGATCCTACAGGAGATCCAGGGAATGGGATACGGGGTGGAAGACGTGACCACCACGTGGGTGGTTGAACACGGACATCCAGCAGCAGAGGGAAGCTGTGTGAGGATCAGGGTCGAGGGGATGACCTGCCACTCCTGTTCTCAGTCTATTGAAGGAAGAGTTGGAGCACTGCAAGGGGTTCTGGGTATCCAGGTGTCTTTAAGCAAGAAGGAAGCTGTTATACAGTTTAAGCCCTCAGAAGTGAAACCTGAACAACTTAGGGAATATATAGAAGACATGGGTTTTGATGCCTTTCTAAAAGACTCATGTGCACTGGACTCGTCACACACTGGAGCTCACCCAGCAGCACTGGTGGAGGTTAGGTTAGGTTTGGAAGGGATGCGTTGTGGATCGTGTGTAAAGAATATAACAGAGAGCTTATCAAGAATGCTAGGTGTCCAGTCTGTGCTTGTGTCGCTGGAAAACAAAAGTGTGGATTTGAAATATGACATGTCTCTGATCACTCTGGACACAGTCAAAGGGATGTTGGAGGGTCTTCCTCCTGGGAATTTTAAGGTAACCCTTCCAGAAGAGATTCCAGAACTATCTTTTCAGCTAAGGAACAACGGTTCAGAATGTGCTCGGAAATTTGGAACTCATTCCGTGGGCAACACTTCCCTCCAAAAAGTGACAGTAGGAATAAAAGGGATGACTTGCAACTCCTGTGTGCAGTCCATAGAGGGGCTCGTATCTCAGAGAGATGGTGTGCATTCCATCACGGTGTGTCTGAACGAGGAGAAGGGGATAATCACATTTGACCCCCGCCTGACCTGTCCTGCAGAGCTCAAGGGTGCCATTGAGGACATGGGTTTTGAAGCATACCTGAAGGAAGGTATGTGCATTCCCAACATCTAGCCATGTAACGTGGCCACATTTCCAACCTGCATATCGGGGCCACACTCTTATTCTCACTTAAAACCATCAGGCAAATATATACGTACTGTTTCCATAGACACCTGGTGAATAATAAAGGTTATTTACAGATATCAGCATGACCTGAAAGGGTTTTATCACAAACCACAGTACAGCCAGGTTAATGTTTCTGGAAAAGTACGTAAAACATATGTATAGTTCTGCAATGTGTTATGGACAGATGATTGAGAAGAGTAACAGTGATGGAAGAAGGTAGTGCAGTTTTATCTATGGGACATAAGTATGATACACTGCTCTTACGCTTCATACTGCTCATATCCAACCAAATGTCTGGTGCTACATTGGACTCCAGTAGGACAGTGACCTGAAACCATGTTTTGGACAAATAACATTAATAGTGATTTTACAAAGATGTTCTTGAATGGCCAAATCAATCACTTGTATTCTCTGAAAGTGACTAAAACTCATGTGACACAATAAACCAGAAATGTTGCTCTTCTCTACGTCTGTGAGCTCAGCTAGTGAGACCAGCTAGTGAGACCAGCTAGTCAGAGGTGGACTCGAACCCTTGATCTTATCAGCTCTACCAGACTTTGTGGAGTCTTGTCAGCCAGTAGATTCTGAACTTAGACATGGGTTTCCATGGTTGCCATCCAAACGGGCATTCTAGAATAACATGAAGAGTTCTTGAATGTCTCAGACCCAGACATGGCGACATTTAAACAGCAGACCAGTGCCAAGATCTGGAGTGAGCGTCCTAATCGGATTATCACAATCGCTCCTTCTCTTTCCTCTGTATGTTAGACAGCAGAGGCCTGTAGTAATTCTAGCACTAACAGATTGCAGAAATGACTTTCTACTGAGTTATTCTTTAATCCATTTAATTATGGTAGAAGAGCAGGAAATGGATTTCACGTGTCTTTTACCGACTTCTGTCTCTCCATTGAAGATTCTGGCATCGGGGATACCTCAACCAGCAGAAAGGGGTCACATAACAGCACGCCCTCTTACCTTGGAAACCCGACTCCAAGAGCCAAGCCCCAGACACGAGTTCCTGGGGAGGAGACCCAGAAGTGCTTCATCCGTGTGACTGGGATGACCTGCGCTTCATGTGTGGCTAATATTGAGAGAAACCTGCACAAGCACAAAGGTGTGTGTGTGTGCACTATAACCTGTTACACCGTGATCTCGTAAGCAGTTTGTTTAGAAGGTGCTTTGGCATTCTTGTCGATGCCGTGTTTGTGTGCGCAGGGATTAAAAGTGTCCTGGTGGCCCTCATGGCGGGTAAAGTTGAAATAAAGTATGACCCTGGGGACCTGGACCCGGCTCAGATCGTCCAGCTCATCACTGACCTGGGCTATGGAGCCTCGCTAATGCAAGACGGTGCAGTTAGTGACGGCGTTCTGGACCTTTCCGTGAGTCGGGGTTCTTGTGCCGTTTAGCTGACACGTGAGGCCAAAGAGACTGTGAGATGGTTACAGAGCAGCTGCATAACATGAATGAATATAGAGCCCTCACAACGCACTTAGCCTGGGAATAATCCAGTTATATGAGGACATGTCAAGTAGTGATGATGTATTGTTATATAATGAGGAAGTGGAGCTGGCGTGCTGTTCAGTAACGTCCTGTGTGCAATTCTGACAATCTGCTTTTTTTTTTGTCCTGGTACTGATCGCTATGACAACAGGTGACGGGTATGACATGTGCCTCTTGCGTCCACAACATCGAAACCAAACTCCGCAGAACGGGGGGTATTTTAGAGGCCACTGTTGCCCTGTCTACCAACAAGGCTCACGTTAAATTCGACCCAGATGTGGTAGGAGCCCGTGACATCATAAGAGCCATAGAGGTAAAGTACGGAATGAAGCCGTGTATCGGCAAAACGCGTACTACAGCTGCCTGCTCTCGGCAAAAAATGTTCCTGCATACGACACAAATTCGTCCAGCGAGAGCTTTGATCGTTTTGATCAGTGCCGCATCTTCTGGCCAAAGCTTTGATCCCACACACTTCATTACTGTCGTGCTAAAATAGGCTGTGCTTGTGTATTTTTCCACTAATTAATTCTGAGTTGCTGGTGGTTGCTGTTATGGAACTGAACCTGGGAGAACAAATTTGCTCTTTACATGTTATGTTGATGCTGTAAACAAGTAATGTAGCAAAATGTTATTCAGTAATATGTATCAGAAAATATGCTGATTATTATTGTGATTAATATTATTATCATGATTAATGTTGATTTTCTAAATCATTGTCATTGATTTTGAATTATATTTTAGATGATTAAGCAAATGAGCAAATCAAATGTCATGAGAATCAGGCCAGTCACGACATCATGAGAATGACACACACACTCTCTCTCTCCCCTGTAGGGTCTGGGATTTGGAGTGTCCTTGATAAAGAATGATGCCCTACGGAAGAATGAGGGTTTGGCCCTCCACGAGGAGATACACCAGCAAGTATCTCTTGCTTTCTGCCACATTCCCTATTTTAATAAAGTGATAGCAGTGCAGAGTAGTAAAAAACCCAACAGACTGAGGCCCCTGAACTGGTCTTAGTGCTGAAAAAGTGCAACATTTCATATCAGAAATAAGCACCCAGCCCACCTACTGAAGAGAGCATGGTTCCAGTCAGCTGGGAGTTCAGCGTTGCTGGTCTTCTCGGCTGCAGGTGGAAGCAGTCTTTCCTCTTCTGCCTGGTCTTCGGCATCCCCGTCATGGGCCTGATGATCTACATGATGGTAATGGACAGTCAGCATGGGGAGCATGGTGGCTCCATGCCCGAGGACCAGAACATCCTGCCCGGACTCTCCATCCTCAACCTGGCCTTCTTCCTGCTGTGCACACCTGTCCAGGTGACATTTAATATATTTCAAGATAATACAATTATTATTTAGAGGTAGAATGTTAAATATTGCTGAATGAAATGTGCATTTTTTATATAGCTGGAGCATGATGATCTTAATATGATAATTTAATATGGTATTTCCCGTGTACGTCCTGAGTCTGCACGTCCGTGTATGTCCTGAGTCTGAACGTCTGTGTACGTCCTGAGTCTGAATGTCCGTGTACGTCCTGAGTCTGAATGTCCGTGTACGTCCTGAGTCTGAACGCCCGTGTACGTCCTGAGTCTGAACATTTGTGTACGTCCTGAATCTGTCTCTCTCTCCACCATGTCAGATTTTCGGAGGCCGTCACTTCTACATCCAGGCTTACCGTTCTCTGAGGCACGGCACAGCCAACATGGATGTGCTCATCGTCCTGGCAACCACTGTCGCCTACGTGTACTCATGTGTCGTGCTTCTGGTTGCCATGGGTGAGGGCGCCTCACAAAGTCCTGTCACGTTTTTCGATACGCCACCCATGCTGTTTGTGTTCATCGCCCTCGGACGCTGGCTGGAGCATGTTGCCAAGGTGAAGAGAAAAATACTCTACCCAGAATCCCCTGGAAGCTGGGTTGCTAAGAAAAAAAAACCATTTGAGCTGTATCAAATTTTGAAAGCTATTTAAACAGAAGACATCAAAATGACTATCCATGGAAGTTTTAAACAAGAGGCCTGTCATTCAGATCAGCTCAGCTAACTCAGATAATTACCTGCTAGTTGAAGTAATAGCTAAAATGAATTATTTATCATTCAATATTTTCATTCAACAACTGTCTTCAGTATACATTAAAATGAACAGCATTTTACAGTTGTGTATAAACTCAGGGTTAGTCGATGCTTTGAAGAGCACAATGATAAAATATATAGTCTATATTAGCCAATATTAAAAATCCTTGCAGTGTATGAAATCCAGCTGAGTCATGCTCTATTTTTGAGGTTGAAACTTCATGCTGTTCTCCCTGTTTGATGTCTATGTAAGGTTAAAGACATGGCCTCTTATCTATACTTAGTCATTCTCTTGCTGCATGCCACCAAGGTGTATCACTGTCATAAAAGCCTTCAGTGATTTCAGTGGCAAAGCTTACAGGCATTATGGAGCCTGGGTTGTAGTTTTATAGCTGGATTTAATCTGGAACTACTGAAACTTAATGATGGACTGTATATGTTTTGATCATAAGTTCAAACTACATTCTACATACATAAAGCCTTGAAATTTGTTATTGTTTGAAATTGTTAATTATTATTATAATTATTATTATGCCGTTGTAGAGCAAGACTTCAGAAGCACTGGCAAAGCTCATCTCTCTTCAGGCCACAGATGCAACTATTGTGGTATTAGGGCACGACAACTCCATTATCAGGTACAGGTTATTATGACATCACAGAGCTGGTATTACTACATCACATAGCTGTTATTACGGCATCACATAGCTGTTATTATGACATCGTAGAACTGTTATTACTACATTACATAGCTGGTATTATGACATCACATAGCTGGTATTATAATAATAATAATCTTTATTTGTATAGCACCTTTCATGCATACATGCAACTCAAAGTGCTTTACAGATTAAATAAATCAAAACATTAAAATGAAGCAAAGATTAAAAGAAATAATAAAAAATAAATAAAATGAAATGAAGTAAAATAAACAAAATAAACAAAATAAACAAACAGGTAATAACAGGTAATAAAATAAAGGTAATAAAATGACAAATTCTTAAGATAATAGACAAAATTATGTAATAAAGTACTTTGGTAAATAGAACTATTAAAATAATTAGAACAAACATAAAATGTAACTAAATAAAATGATGAAGAAAGTAAATAAAATGGAAACCTAGTACAACAGACATAGATTAACTAAAAGCAGATCTAAACAAGAAGGTATTAAGACTCCTCTTGAAGCTATGCAGGGATGAAATGTCTCTGAGCTCCTCAGGAAGAGAGTTCCAGAGTTTTGGGCCATAACGGCTGAAGGCACCCTCACCAATCTTTAATCGGCGTTTAGGAATCACCAGTAGATTACTGTTTGACGACCTGAGAGACCTGACTGGAACATATCTAACTATCATTTCACTGAGGTAAAGAGGAGCAAGACCATGAAGACATTTAAAAACCACCACCAGAACCTTAAAATCTATTCTAAAGCTGACAGGTAGCCAGTGCAGTGAGTGGAGCGCAGGTGTAATATGATCCCTCTTTCTCGTGTGGGTCAGGACCCTTACAGCAGCATTCTGAACTCGCTGTAGCTGAGAAATCGAGCTCTTTGGGAGAGCAGATAAGACAGCGTTACAATATTCAAGCCTTGATGTGATAAATGCATGGACAAGTTTTTCACTATCAGCAGGAGAGAGCATATCTCGGACCTTAGCGATGTTTCGGAGGTGAAAATAAGCTGTCTTGCATGTGTTTATGATGTGTGATTTAAAGCTTAGCTCATTATCAAAAGTGACGCCCAAGTTCTTAACATATTGTTTGGCTTTCAGATTAATTTGATTTAAATAGGTCTGAACATCTTCCCTTTGTGAGTCACTACCAAGAACAAGAACCTCTGTCTTTATTTAATTGCAGAAAATTGTCACACATCCATGTCTGTATATCACCTATGCACTCAAACAGTGAGCTAATTGATTTTAGGGCTTTAGGTTCTAGAGAAATGTAAAGTTGAGTGTCATCCGCATATTGATGATAACTAATGCCATGTTTGTTAATGATATGTGGTAATGGAAGCATATATAGGTTGAACAGTAAAGGCCCAAGAATTGATCCTTGGGGTACCCCACAAGTTATTTTTTGATGTGTGGAGGAAGAAGTACCTAATGCAACATAGTACTCGCGCCCAGTTAGATACGATCTAAACCATTCTAAAACTAAGCCACTAAGGCCTACCCAGCTCTGTAGTCGATCAAGAAGTATTTCATTATCAACAGTATCAAAAGGGGCACTTAAATCTAGCAGAAAAAAGACTGAGAGTTTACCTGCATCTTTATTCAATCTCAGGTCATTTACTACCTTAACTAGTGTTGTTTCAGTGCTGTGGAGAGCTAGGAACCAGACTGAAAAGTGTCATTTATTTGGTTTATTTTAACATAATCATTCAACTGGGTTGACACAACTTTTTCAATGATTTTGCTAAGAAAAGGAAGGTTAGATATAGGTCGACAATTATTATAATTGAGAATTATGGGATCAAGATTTCTATTCTTTAGTAGTGGTTTAACCACTGCAGTTTTAAGAATATTAGGGAAATGTCCCAGTTGGAGAGACTGATTAACAATCATTAGAACATCATTAGATAATGAGCTCAGAACCTGTTTGAAAAAGTATGTTGGTAAAGGGTCCAGTTCACATGTAGAAGATTTTAGTGATGAAATCACATCAATTAGTGTTATCATGTCAACTTCTTGGAAATCAGACATATAACAGTTAGGTTGCGTAACTGGTATCAAGGTTGATGGTGTATTTGTGCTTGTTGCTATGTTCTGCCTTATACTAGTTATCTTGTCTCTAAAAAATATTGCAAACTCGTCACATTTTTCAACTGAGACAGATTCAGGGAAGACACGGGAAGTGGGGTTTACTAGCCGGTCTATACTTCTGAATAAGACAGCTGAATTTTTGGATGAATCGATCAAAGTAGAGAAGTAGTTTTTCCGTGCTGATTTTACTTCACTGTTATAATTATTCAATGTTGTTTTATAAATATCAAAATGTACTTCCAATTTTGACCTTCGCCTCTCTCAGCCTGCCTGCAATCTTGCCTAAGTTTTACAATAGATGGAGTGTTTCTCCAGGGCATCTTAATTCTACCAGAAATAGTTTTAATTACCTGCGGTGCCACAACATCAATACAGTTCCTAACTCTGTGAGTGAATGTTTCAACTAGTTCACTCCCTGTTTCTAAGAGGGGAGGGAGGGGGGGGTATTATGACATCACAGACATGAGGCATAGCCCAAAAACGGGTCTAGCAGTCCTGAAAATGCTTAGGAGTGGAAAACTCGTGGTGTCACCAGATACTTTCATCCAGGTTTCAACTCACTGCTTACGGGACATTTGTACGCGGTACTGATAATGATATGCTACAAGATGTATATTTATTGTCATCTTAAAATGTATATTTTGTGACTCTATTATGCCATAAGTAATTTCGCAGTAATTAGAAATCTATTGTTTTGGCTCTGTGCTCCATTTTGTCCCCATTTTGTTGGAGACATTGAGTGTGAGGTGTGTCTTCCCGAGTGAGGAGCAGGTCTCTGTGGAGCTGGTCCAAAGAGGAGATGTGGTGAAAGTGGCTCCTGGAGGGAAGTTCCCTGTCGACGGGAAAGTGGTCGAGGGAAGCTCCATGGCTGATGAGTCGCTGATCACAGGTGAGAAGCTCTGTGGGGCATGCTGGCCTGCCACATGCCTGATGATAAGCTCCACTGCTGTGGTATTTGATGGATGTATATGTATGTATAGTATTTTGTTAACAAATCACATTTTCGGGGGTAATGAATTTAACCTCTTACTCATTTCCTTCTGTGGAAGCTGATATCTCAGTTTGTCCCACAGGTCAGAAATGTCCTTTATACACAGCTACATGGATAACTGTACATGACTCTCTCTCTAATTTCATCACTGACCACTAATATCCAGTTAAACCATTATGTCTGGAAGTGACCATGTGCAGTGAGGGTCATACGTAAGCTTTGATGGCCATGTTACCCCAGGGGAGCCGATGCCAGTTCGCAAGAAACCTGGTAGCTGTGTGATCGCCGGGTCCATTAACGCACACGGGGCCTTGCTGGTGGAGGCCACACACGTCGGCGCGGACACCACGCTCTGCCAGATAGTTCGACTGGTCGAGGAGGCGCAGACGTCCAAGGTAGCTCACGTGCACACGCACGGGCACATGGTTTATTAAAACACACAAACGTGCACGTGCACGCAGGCAGACGGCAGGCACAGATATGTAATGTCATAGAACACGATCGCACACATTCAGACGTGTACTGTAACAGACACAGTGTCATTTACAGAAACACATAGATACAGACATACAGTGTCATTTACAGAAACACATAGATACAGACATACAGTGTCATTTACAGAAACACAAATACAGACATACAGTGTCATTTACAGAAACACAGATACACACATACAGTGTCATTTACAGAAACACAAATACACACATACAGTGTCATTTACAGAAACACAGATACACACATACAGTGTCATTTACAGAAACACAAATACACACATACAGTGTCATTTACAGAAACACAGATACACACATACAGTGTCATTTACAGAAACACAGATACACACATACAGTGTCATTTACAGAAACACAGATACACACATACAGTGTCATTTACAGAAACACAGATACACACATACAGTTTCGGCCACAACCAAAGGTGTGCTCCACTGCTCTGCCGGTTTAATGTGTTTTCATGTGTTGCTCAGGCACCGATCCAGCAGTTAGCCGACAGGCTGAGCAGCTACTTCGTCCCGTTCATTGTCGTCGTGTCCGTGCTCACGCTCGCAGCATGGCTCCTCATCGGGTTCCTCAACTTTGCCATCGTGGTGAAGTATTTTCCCGTGAGCGACCGCAGGAACATACCCTGCTTTTTTTGTGCAGTTCCTTAATGAGTTTTCCTGTGCAACTATGTATTGGCGTTATCAGGCAAGGCCAAAGCATTTAAAACCTGCCTCTCATAAACACTGAACCTGAATATCTGTGTGTGTGTGTGTGTACGTGTGTGTGTGTGCGAGATGTGTATGAATGTATTTAACCATGTCCGACCGACGTGTCCGCGCAGGACTATGATAAGAACGCTCCGCGGGCAGACGTGGTGATGCGATTTGCATTCCAAGCCTCTATCACGGTGCTGTCAATCGCCTGCCCCTGCTCTCTTGGCCTGGCAACCCCGACGGCTGTGATGGTGGGCACGGGGGTGGGGGCCCAGAACGGCATCCTCATCAAGGGCGGAGAGCCACTGGAGATGGCCCACAAGGCAAGACTTACAGGCTCCTCTGGTTTTGGGACATGTTTAGATTGGGACACGCAACATGTAATCCTAAAACGATTCCAACATGTAATCCTAAAATAATGCCAACATATAATCCTAAACTGAGGCCAACATGTAATCCTAAACTGATGCTGACATGTAATCCTAACATGATGCTAACATGTAATCCTTAAATGATGCCAACATATAATCCTAAAACAAAGCCACCCTGTAATCCCAAACTGATGCCACCCTGTACCCCCTGCCTCCAGCAGATCAGAGTGGTGATGTTCGATAAAACGGGCACTATCACCAACGGTGTGCCACGGGTGACCCGGGTTCTGGTTCTGTGGGATCGGGCACGGTTGCCCTTGCGCACGGTTCTGGCCGTGGTGGGGACGGCAGAATCCTGCAGTGAACACCCACTGGGCACTGCTGTTGCCAAGCACTGCAGAGAGGTATAACACATACACACACACACACACATATATATACATACACATCATACATACACACCAACCTCATGTTGCTTCTTGTAATATAGATGTTCAGCACAATTTAGTGTGCTGTGAAAGGCCCCCAGCTTCCTCGGGTCACTCATATATAGGCGTCTAATGTGAATGCCTGTGTAAATCAGAATGGTTTGCCTGAGCCAGCTCAGCTGATCACAAAGTGGAAGTATAACTTAAAAGAGTTGTGCTCCTACTCCCACTGGTGCCCTCGGGCTTGGAGGACGTCCCGGGCGGGTCGGAAGTGCTGGCGCTGGGTTAAAGCTTTTCTCTGGCACGTCGCCCCCTTGTGGCCACACAGGAGCTGGGCAGCGAGACACTGGGCTACAGCCTGGACTTCCAGGCTGTGCCAGGCTGTGGAATCAGCTGCAGGGTTTCCAACCTGGAGGAGCTCCTCTCCGCCGAGGTCAGCCCGGACCCGGAGGGCCAGGGGGCCACGACGGATGAGAGCAGCGTCCTCACAGATGCAGACGCAGGCCCAGGTTGGTGACGTGTGCTTACGCTGCCCCCTACTGTGCGGTCCCACCGTTGCAATGTTGCTCATCGTGTTGCATCTGCCGGAAGGTTGACAGGACGGTGTGTTGTAGCGGGCCTGCTGCTTATGACCCATCTCTTGCTGTTTATTTGCGACAACTCTGTTTATGTGCTGCCGCCGATGAGAGGCTGCGTTTTTGAGGAATGTCGATGTCTCCTTTGCCCACGTGTTTGCGTGTGCGTGTACAGGACAGATCTCTTACTCCGTCCTGATTGGGAACAGACGGTGGATGCAGAGGAACGGGATACAGGTCACAGCCGACGTGGATGAAGCCATGAGCAGCCACGAGAAGAAGGGCCAGACGGCCATCCTGGTGGCCATCGATGGTACAGCTACACCTGGACACACCTGGTCGCGTAGGGCGCGTGGGCGATATGCGATTTGCAGGACTTGCAGGACGAGTTTTTCCCCTCTGGCTTCAAGAATCGAGATAAAACTCAGAGTTTCAGAGAGACGCTGATGAGAAAGATCCAGTACCACTTGTCCTTCACTCCACCTCACTCTCCCTCCACCTGTCTCTTTCTCCCTCCATCTCTCTCCACATCTCTCTCTCGCCACCTCTCTCTCTCTCTCCACCTCTCTCTCTTCATCTCTCTCTCTCCCTTCCGACCATGAATTAAAAATTAAGAGTTTAGGCTGAGTATGATATTATTTGTTGACTTAGCCCTGAATTCTTACTTCTCCATTCGTCTCACGCATGTCTCACTCCCTCCTTGCCTACCTGCCTGTTGTCCCAGGTGTGCTGTGTGCTATGCTAGCTATAGCAGACACCGTAAAAGCAGAATCTGCCCTGGCCGTGCGCACGCTGAACAAGATGGGGATCGATGTTCTCATGATCACTGGAGATAACAGACGCACCGCTAAAGCCATTGCCACTCAGGTACACACACACACACACACACACACACGTGCATTGGCAGTGTGCTTCTGTCACCTCACTGCGCTCTGAACTGCAGGTGGGCATCAGGAAGGTGTTTGCTGAGGTCCTGCCCTCTCACAAGGTGGCCAAGGTCCAGGAGCTGCAGGAGAAGGGTGTGAAAGTGGCCATGGTGGGCGACGGGGTGAACGACTCGCCCGCACTCGCCCGGGCCGACCTGGGCATCGCCATCGGGACGGGCACCGACGTGGCCATCGAGGCAGCGGACGTGGTGCTCATTCGGGTGAGGACACCTACAGGGGGTTCGACCGCGTCCCTCATTCCCAGCCCGGGAGAGTTGTACCCCCCCCCCCCCCCTCCTCCACCGCCCCACGCTGTTTATGGCCTTCCTGTCACAACACTGCTAATCCACATGAGACCTTCACCGCTGGGACAGCTGGAGCAGGAGCAACGACAAACCGTGACGAGGAGTGAAAAACGCAGCTATGCAAAACACATAGTACAACGCAGTACAGCTGCAGTTCAAACCGCCCCCCGTTCTTCCATATGAAGAACAGCAGTCCTGTGTACGTGGGCATGAAGGTGTGTGCTGTTGGCGTGAGATGGCTAGCGCAGCGTCTGTTTCAGCGTGAGATGTTTGTTGTTCACTGGGGTTTTCCACGTTTGATGTAGAACGACCTGCTGGATGTGGTGGCCAGTATCGAACTGTCCAAAAAGACGGTGCAGAGAATCCGAATCAACTTTGTTTTCGCACTCATCTACAACCTGCTGGGCATTCCCATTGCAGCAGGTGTGGAAAACACACACACACACACACACACACACACAATTTGACATTTTTCTGTTCTTAGGGCATTGTTTATTGGTGTTTCTATAGAAACCTCAGTGTTAAGTGCGTGTGTGTGTACCTGCCCAGGTGTGTTTATGCCTGCTGGTTTGGTGCTCCAGCCCTGGATGGGTTCAGCAGCTATGGCTGCCTCTTCTGTCTCCGTGCTGGTCTCCTCTTTGCTGCTACGGCTGTGAGTTGCACACGCACGGCTCGCAAAACATTCTAAAGCTGCGCTCAGTGCAACTTTAAATGACCCCGCAAAACTATTCCGTGACCCTCACCTCTCCCTCCCCATGTTCCAGCTATAAGAAGACGTCGGCAGAACAGTACGAGTCTCGCGCTCGCGGACGTCCGTGGAGCACCAGCTCGTCCCAGGTCAGCACCCACGTGGGGCTGGAGGATCGCGGACGCAGCCGGTCCCGATCCGAGGACTCCTCCTGCTCCTCCTCCCAGAGTCCCGGCCCCTCCGGCCTGGCCGGGCCGCTGCCTTATTCTGACCACAACCGCTGTTCACTTCTGGACTACGACCGGCATGGACGAAAGCTCGTAGTGTAGGAGGCCTGTAAATAAGTGCGGAAGCTTAGCCAGACTGGCACGTCCGCTCAGAGATGCGGTGTGTGTGCCGACGTTCTCACATGGAGCACAAATGGAAATAAATGGTTTGTAAAACACTTCATTTTGTGCTGCGTGCACTTATTACATTACGTCTTTTATCTGTCGAGATAATAATAGTCACTTTTCAACTCAGAAATCTTGAGACTGTGTTACAGAAAATCACAAAGGCATATTCTGTTAAACTGACAAGCACTGTTAAAAAAATTGTCAAAAAATCCCTCAAACTTCATTTGTTTTACTTCTGATGAGCTCCCTGTCCTAACCACTGACGCAGGGGTGTGGCTGGGAAGCTGCAATTCCTACTGTTGACCAACAGGTGTCAGCAAAGTGCACCAGAATTAAAAAAAGGCTGACCTTGGCACTTACTTTGTCCACAAAGCCAACCCAAACCCGTTTTGCTCAGGCAGAACCTTCACACAGCACTTCACACAAGATGCCTCCACCTGGCCCGAAAGTGGAGAATCCTGCTGAGACCTCCAGCTTCTCATCATCGCCTGTGACCTTTTCAGACACATCCCACCCTCTACCGAGGAACATTAATGCAATGTACACGTGTACAACCAGAGAAAACAAGACTCAGACTGACTAGGTAGAGTCATCAGCACTTTTATTTGAAAAATGGAGAATATGTTTAATTAGATCTTGAGAGATGACATCACTCAATACATATCATTCTTTGCTTTTGTGCACCCAGTAGCCTTTTATTCAGTTTAAAAGACAGCCTTTTATTCAGTTTACTCATGGGTTATGTATTACTGCGATGTCCACACACACACACACACACACACACACACATCCTCATAACACACATCCTCTCTCAGCCAGTTGTGCTATGCCTTTTGCCGAAAGCCACAAACAGGGATTTCAGAGCGGCAAAGAAAAAAATATAAAGAGTCTGTCTGTGTTCGAAATAGCCTACTACATACTGCATACTGCGTACTGATTTGGCGCCCCAAGCAGTACGCCAGTAGTATGTAGTAGGCTGTTGTCGAACACAGCCTCTTTCTCAGTGTGTGAGGGAACGGAGACCACGTCTCATTCTTCGCTCATTAACGTTGCTAGGAGAGATCAGAACACAAGAAATCACACACTTGTGTTGATTCGACACAAAACAAACACAAGACAGCTTTAAGTGCTCAGGAAGTGAAGGCAGCAGAATCACAACAGCGCACTGTGGCCCTGGCGTACGAATCGTCTACGACACGCTGCTGAAGAATCGACGGTTTCTATAAAATGGCACCAAAAGCAGTTTCAGGAATCCCTGACTGTGGCTTTGCTGTCTGAAGTAACACATTCGCTCCCAAATGGCTGTCCGCTAACGCACCCAGGAAACACTGCTGAAGGCAAAGATCGTACATTCAGCTGATGGCAGCTAATATTATTGGGAAGATTATTATTACTTATAGATAATTATTGGCATATCATAGAAGCTTGCAGGCTTGGTTCCTGTCTACTGTAGTAAAATTGGCAGGAGAATTTTTGCAAAGCTTCATATGTTGTGTAAGATATACAAGGTAGTCCTTAAGTACTTACTACACTTTAGGTGTTTGCATTATTGTTGTATTGGGTGTGATGTTGGAAGTGAACGTTTGTGTTTGTGTGTATGAGTAGTACATAAATTGTTACGTGTACATATTCTCTGCAATATACCCATAAACCAACGCATTCGATTCTGTGAACTGCTTCTTTCAGGGTTACAATTGAGCTGTATTCTCCTCAGCCAATAGACTCAGAAGCACACAGCCAGTGTTAATGGCACAGCGTTGGTTAATACCGCAGGGGTTTCTGACGAGGGCAGGACGTTTCAGGACCAGTCCAGAACAGGACACCTCAGCCTGAATCACTGGGAAGGTTCATTCCAGAGTGGGCTGAGACGAGATGAATCTCACCAGTGTCTCTCTGTGCTGTGTGAAAACAGAGTAGTAGTCGTGTTTTTGTTTTGATAAGTTAGTTGAATGCCCGGAAGCACAAACGGTTCTAGCAGGACATTCAGACAGCGGGACGTGTGAGGAGTGCTCTGGTTGTGGGTGTGGCTAAGATAGCCTCAGGACATTCAGACAGCGGGACATGTGGGGAGTATTCTGATTGTGGGTGTGGCTAAGCTAGCCTCAGCAGGACATGTGGGGAGTGCTCTGGTTGTGGGTGTGGCTAAGCTAGCCTCAGCAGGACATTCAGACAGCGGGACATGTGGGGAGTGCTCTGGTTGTGGGTCTGGCTAAGCTAGCCTCAGGACATTCAGACAGCGGGACATGTGGGGAGTGCTCTGGTTGTGGGTGTGGCTAAGCTAGCCTCAGCAGGACATTCAGACAGCGGGACATGTGGGGAGTGCTCTGGTTGTGGGTCTGGCTAAGCTAGCCTCAGGACATTCAGACAGCGGGACATGTGGGAAGTGCTCTGGTTGTGGGTGTGGCTACGCTGTTTTGATCGTATCGTATTCAGACACATAAAAATGGATTAGCTTGCCATGTATCAGAGCCTCCAGGCATTAGCAGATGCTGACAGAGCACAGTATTGTAGTCTCTGAGACGTCTTTCCTTGCTCCAGTGTAGTTCGTGCTGGTGGGTGTTATCCTCACATAGCCTTTTAGCGTGGTATTCGGTTGGCAGAGAAGCAAAATTTGAGATATTGTGTATCGATCTCTACATAGTGTGTTGACACCGTATTAACCTGTCAGGCTCGGGGTCTGAGAAGACCCTGTGAGTGCGGTGTTGTTTTGCGCTGGTCACCTCTCTGAGCCGAGGGTGTGTGAGAGGACCTGCATGTATGTAAAGTAGCTGTGCGCGTCTGTGCGACTTCGTTGCGAGTGTGTGTGAACGAAGCCCCTCCCACTTCCCCATCCCCCAACCCTTGACCCTTGTTGTGCGATTTGACATTCAAACTCAACGACCATGGGAACGGACGTCTTCAAGAACACCTGCTTCATCAGAGCTCCCTCAGAAACGTGGTGTTGCGTGTATCTGACTTCTCTGGACAAAAGACCTGAATTAGGATTCGTATTTTTTTTCTTTTTACCTTATATGTGCCACAGATTGTGTGTGTATCATATAGAACACGTGTGTGTATGTGTGTGTACTGTATAGAACAGGTGTGTGTATTGTTTAGAACAGGTGTGTGTGTATGTGACTAGGTGTGTTTCATACACAAAGGCTCTGAGCATTACTCCAGAACCACCAGGGAACAACTGAATCTTTTTTAATCACAGTACCACTGCTGTGAAGTCCCAGGTGATAGAAGCAGGTCACCCTCAGGGGTTTGCGGACAGCAGCGTCTCCGGGTTCGGCCTTTCGCTAACACTTGAGATGCTTCTTGCTGGCCATGTCGTTCCAGATGCGGTGCATCTCCTCGGGCGAGATCTGGTGCACGGTGTGCACGCGGCGGTAGCGGCATAGGCTGTAACTCATCTTCCAGTGGTTGAAGCCGCTGTTCTGGACCGGGTGGATGCCCAGCTTGCGGAGGCAGAGGCCCACGTACACGTCCTCCAGGTAGATGAGGCGCGTGTGGAGGGACGTCTTGTAGATGAGATCGGCCATGTCTCCCGAGAAGACGTAGCCTGTGCCGGAGCAGAAGGGAGGGTACTTGCTTTCGGGGTACAGCTCGCGAGACATGTACCACTTGCTCCGCGTGTCGCGGATCGGGCCGCCGTTGATCACGTGGCCCGTGAAGAAGTGCTGCCTGGGCTTGGCGTCGGGCCGGAGCAGGTTCAGCACCAGGTTGTCCATGTTGACGAAGATGTCGCTGTCGGTCTTCATGACGTAGCGGGCGTTGGGGCAGAAGGACGACGCCCAGCGCATGCCCATCACGGTCTTGAGCGTCAGGTTGTGGTAGGAGTCCTCGAAGTCTTCGACGATGATGTCGTGGAACACTTGGCTCTCCTGCTCCACCATGCGGTCGAGCACGGGCTCGGAGCTTCGGCCGAGGAGGAAGAGCGTGACGAGGCGGACTGCCTCGCCGTACGCCCCCTGCTCGCCCCACGTCTCCCGGATGGCCTGGCGCGCGTCAAACTCCTTGTGGTCGGTGCTAACCAGGATGAGCAAGAAGGGGGCGGCGCCCTCGCACTTGGTTGGCTCGTTGATCAGGAAGCGGAAGGTGTGCGGGTTCAGCGCGCGCGTGCGGATGTTACTGAACGTGCTGTTGAAGCCCGCGCGGCTCGGCTGGCGCCGCACCGGAATGGACATCTGGCCCACGTAGGCGGTGGACGGCCGAGAGCCACTCAGGTACCACAGCGCACTGGCCCAGCAGAGCACAGTCAGCAGGTACAGACACGACACCTTTGAGAACATCTCACCACTGGCCCGCTTGCCTGCCAATCACATGCGGCCGGCCTACTGGCCAATCACACGCAGTTATTTAAAGGACATCACTCTGATCACAGCAGTCCATTCACCGGTCAGAGTCCAGGCATCCTCAGTTGTATTTGAAGTCATAGTACTGACATTGCGTCATTACTGACGCGGCAGAGACGCTGGGGCCCTCGCGCGGTCATCTCCGTTTGCCTCGCGAGGACGTCCGTGTCCGTGCTACGCTCGCATGCTGATGTGAACGCGACCCTCAGGCCGGTCGACAGCTGCACTCTTTCGCTCTGAAGGAAGCTTGGTGTAGCGCAGGTCCCCGTCCAGACCCGCTGCGATCAGTGTGCCAGTGTCATGTCTGCTGGGGACCAGTGGCGGGGGGGGGAGGGTCTCTGTGCAGGGTGCAGCAATCTGCCCGGCGACGTCAGCTCAGGAGTTCAGTCCTGTCTGCTGGTCTTTATCCTGCAGGAGAGACGGGATAAAAAAAGACACTTTATGCGGAAGGAGTTACAGAGTGAAACATGAAAGAGGCCAGAGAGTGAGAGAGTGTGAATTAGAGGTGAGAGAGTGAGAGGTGAGAATTAGAGATGAGAGAGTGAGAGAGTGTGAATTAGAGGTGAGAGAGTGAGAGGTGAGAATTAGAGATGAGAGAGTGAGAGGTGAGAATTAGAGATGAGAGAGTGAGAGGAGAGAATTAGAGATGAGAGAGTGAGAGAGTGTAATTAGAGGTGAGAGAGTGAGAGGTGAGAATTAGAGATGAGAGAGTGAGAGGAGAGAATTAGAGATGAGAGAGTGAGAGGAGAGAATTAGAGATGAGAGAGTGAGAGAGTGTGAATGTGCCTGTATTTCTGAACCTGTTCTGTTTGCAGGGTGCACTTTAATTCCAGTTTAACAGTAACATCAATACTTGCCTCCAGCTCAGACACTTTCACTCTTCATTCAGTACAACTCATTCTCGCACACTCATACACACACACACACACACACACAGTATCTCATATCAGATCTAAAGTACTGCATACAAAGGCTTATTGTGTAAACTTACTCCATCCACCATCGTGGTCTGTAGATGAACAGATCCAGTGAACTGGCAGACTGAACTGTTCCATTCACTCATTTGCCTCAAGGCGCAATAAGCACCGGCTGGTGTTTGTATGAACAAGGCCACCTCATGAAGAATGTATTGAACTTATCCGTGTCAGATTTCAGAAAAAGACAAGATATCATATTTTCCATGAAGAAAAACATTTTGAGTCAAAAGTTTGACTTTTCATGAGAATCACGTCCTCTGAATTCCCCAACACCCACAGTGATGAATAAATAACTACTATATAACTACAGTGTTGAATTTACCCTCAAAGTACTGAATTAATACCCTTCTTGCTGAATTAACTGACACACTGAACCCATAGTTCCGAACTAACAACCACATCATTGAATGAATATCCACAGTACCGAATTAACATCCACATTATCTTTTAAAGTCCAAATGAGCACTTTAAGTTGACGCTGGAGGATTTGCGTGTGTGTAGCGCACGTACTGGACAGTTTTGTGGTCAGGTTGTTGCTTTTCTGCCTTAATGTCTTTGGTTTTCATCTTAATGCATACAGTGCTGGTTCAGCAGTGTTACGCCGAGGCACCTGATCCATATGGGTTCTGATCCCAGGTCAGTGGGAGCGGTCCGGTTTCAGCGCCCATCTCTGGAACGCTTCCTCAGCACACAGGAGACTGTTTGGGCCATGACTTCAGTTTCGATCCCAGCACTGATCTGATAGCTGCTGTACTATAAGTCGTGCAGAGCTTTCTCAACAAGCTGGAGACAAACATGAACGCGTAATGGAACCCAGCACGTACGTTCCGGCGTCGGTCTAAAGCATTTCACACGGCCGCGTTAGTTTTATGCAACAACTGTTTTTCGAAACCAGGACTCGGGGCTGTATATCACAGGAGAAAAGTGTGAGTTTACGGTCACGGACTGAAGGCAAGCTGTTTCACAAGCTGCATTTATTTGCTGGTGTGATCTGGTGAGTAAATGAAAGGTTTCTCTGTCCAGAACAGGGAGGACATGATGAAGAGTCAACTGTTCATGATGAAGAGTCCACCGTTAGAGCCCTAGGATGTGAAGAGCTGGCTGTATATACACATTAAGTCCACTCTTAAACTAAAGATGTTTTAAATGAGAATGCTTTAAAACCTTCATCAATGCTTTATGAGCTAAAACCATTTCATTTTCGCTTGATGTCCTTTGAGAGAAGACGGGGCCTCTTTTTCAATCAGACCCTACGACACCAACAAAATAACAACCATAAACATGACAATTTTTGCTATTATGAAGAACCTGCTCAGTACGACAGATACCTGTTGTAAGGTATCCAGATCTGAGAGCTAGTTGCTCCACCACCTAGGACTCCATTTCCCAGCATCCACCAGCCAGCAGCCTGACTGTCACTCAAACCCCAATCCTCCAATCACATCTCCCTTCTCCATCCAGCCTCTCCTGGTTATTGAATATCCTGTTCTGTACACTGTATCCTGTTCTGTTACACTGTACTTATCTTTATAGACGTTTCATTTCCACTGGACTCCTATGCAATGTATTGCTATGTTCATCGTGTACTGAGCAGAGGTTATTTTTGTTGTGCTGGCCTGTCTGTGTAATTATCTGATATTTGCTTTTGCCTTTGTCACATTTCACATTTGGGCTGCCTTCTATGGTATTAGACACTGGACTGGTATCTATTTGACAATGGACTGGTATCTATTTGACATTGGACTGGTATCTAGTTGGCACAGGACTGGTGTCATTTCCCCTCTCATCTCCCCTGCAGCTCCTTTCTCTCGGGTCAGACGCCCTCACCTGGCTATTGGCTTTGGATCGGCTCCTTCATAATAAAACCAGTGTGTTCATGCCACTCTGAGTCTCACTATTGGCTGTAGCGTTTCACAGCCTTAGATTTCAAGTGGCCTTTTCACAGTGTATGCGACACACACGCGCACCCACACCTTTCTGTGAAGGACACAGCATCTTCAACACACGCAGCAATTGCATTGATTGAGTGATGTGAACACACTACACGCACTACAATGTACAGAGGGGGGGAAGGGGGGCGGCGATCAACCCACCTCCTCATGAAATCACTCGACACCAAAGGCATGACAACCTCATCCACAGAGTGGACCTCCTCTCTGCTCGAACACAATTACAGCACAGAACATTCCAGATGAACACTTTTTCTGAGCAGCACATTTCAAAGCCCGGCCAAGGGTCATTGCAAATTGCAGTCCATCTTCAAGGTTCTACGACAACGGATGGTTTCCGATAACTGCAGCAGCCTCTATAGTGCCTCCATCTCCCATAACTCCACAGGGCCAGAAGGCCCCAGTCTGAGAGCCAATGGCGTCCTCTTCTGTCTGTGCTCTAACTCCCGCCCCATCTCACTCTCCCTCCCTCAGTGCGACACCAGTGCCGTTTAGCTGGGGTCAAAGCGCAGGACTGCCTTAAGGGATTCTGGGAAGTGACATTCGGATCATTATCATCACATGCACACTTACAGACACAGCACAGTTTGTGGACCTTTGCCCTCTTGTGCGACCGGTCACCATGTTGGAATTCATTGCATCACTTCAGTTACCATGGGACACATAGTTACCATGGGAGACACAGTTACCATGGGAGACACAGTTGGGATTTCTGGCTGAACAGTGTGAAGCCAGGACAATTAACCTTCAGGTCTTCATTGTCCTCATCTGCCACCTCACCACTGTATACACCTGTGTGTGTGTGTGTGTGTGTGTGTGTGTGTCTGTGAGAGTGCTTGTTTCTGCATGTTGTGCTGTTGATTACATTATCATTGGCTAGACCATCAGAAACAGATGGCCTTAAAAATGTGTGTGTGTGTGTGTGTGTGTGAATGTGTGTGCGTGTGTGTGTGTGTGTGCTTCTCCTCCCACGTGAGAAACACTGCTGTGTGGACATTTTTCTCCTGTCCTTTCAGAGCAGGAGGTCAAACATCTCAACTGTGCTGGGGTGAAATTTTCATAACAAAATCTCAACATTTTACACAGTTCATAAGATATTTGATTTTTATGTTCATTCAGGCAAACGCTGAACATGAGGGTGAATTTGCATCGCGGTCATGCTACACTGCTACGGCTCTTTTGAGACATTTCACACTGCTAACTGGTTCTAGTTATAGAAACACACATCCTGCAGCTTTTGTCAGTGTTGGGTCAGTGTTGGGTCAGTGTTGGTTCAGTGTTAGCCACTGTATTCCTGTGTATGTGAAATGGGAGGTGCTTGGGCGTGAACATTGTGTCGTGTAAGATGTATCTGGTGAACAGAGTTCGTACACACATGAAGAAGCTCCTGGTATCAGTTGTTGCTTGAAGTGTGTTTCTGTGTGATCAGACACTGGTCTGTGTGATCAGACACTGGTCGGCACTGGTCTATGTGATCAGACACTGGTCTGTGTGATCAGACACTGGTCTGCACTGGTCTATGTGATCAGACACTGGTCTGCAGTGGCCTGCACTGGTCTTTGTGACCAGTGATACTGGTTTGCTGTGGTCTGTGTGATCAGACACTGGTCTGTGTGACCAGTGATACTGGTTTGCAGTGGTCTGTTTGATCAGTGATACTGGTTTGCTGTGGTCTGTGTGATCAGACACTGGTCTGTGTGGTCAGACACTGGTCTGCAGTGGATCTGAGATAAATACATGAGTGAAGCAGGGAATAAAAGTGGGTCATGCTGGCCTACATCTCAGAAATGCAGCAAACGCAAGAGCAAGACGGACAGAGAGAAAGAGAGAGAGAGAGATAGAGACAGAAAGACAGAGAGAGAGACAGAAAGGTGTTTGTCTTTGTTTGCTTCGCTGATCAACAGGAGGCGTTTGGCATGGCTACTACTAAAGATATGAGAACATATTCTCACCGTAGCAACAGAGGCTTACTAATTATTATTAGATTCTTTGAAATTGTATATAAATCTGAACACTTTTTATTTGATTTATTTAATATCTTAATGAGCCTGGTCATACAGAGGGTATAGATAAAATAATAGTTCAGTTCATGTATTTGAGTCTTGCTAAAGACAAGAACTAACACCTCCTAAGTATGATGCAACAAAGGTTGACAACTTCTACACGATGGCTGCTGACACCTCAAGAAATGACAAATTACACATATCCGATGTGGACCACTCAGCAAGACCAGCGCAAAACAACAACATTTGACTTTGACCTTCTGTATATGCTCCCTTTAAAAGCTGTCCTGGTTTTGACATGTATAAAGCTTCCGACAACATGCATGCACATATTCTATACTGAGACCAGGAAATATTTGCAAATTTATGCAAATCTTTTGCATAATGCCGGATACATGGGTCATTTTTATGGTTATGCTCTCCTCTGCTGAAGACATAAAGAGTGACAATGAGCCAAGAAGGAGGTAAAAAAAAGGCCCGCCCCCTCCGTCGCTGTAATGGAGATCGATCAGCAGTAAGGCCCGCCCCCTCCGTCGCTGTAATGGACAGTGACCAGCAGTAAGGCCCGCCCCCCTCCGTCGCTGTAATGGACAGTGACCAGCAGTAAGGCCCGCCCCCTCCGTCGCTGTAATGGACAGTGACCAGCAGTAAGGCCCGCCCCCTCCATCGCTGGGTACACGAGCCTTTAATGCTTTCTTCTGGGCACTCAGCGACTACTCATCAATTACTACTACTGTGCAATGGAAGAAGATTGAGTTACTTAGGTCTTTGGGGAACACCAATTAGCAATTTGCTCTAACTTAATTTAGCTGAGTGTCTTGGACTAATACACTGAAGACACACTATTCATACAGTAACAGAGCTGCCTGCAGCCCTTCTGTTCAGACCCAGCGAACCACGAGATAAAACTGTGATGACGTGAAGCGCAGAGGAGAAAACGAGTGTGTCAACTTCAGCTGGAGGGCAAATGCTCTGATGCTTCATTTGTGTTCATTATTAATATGAATATGTTCTTAATATCTAGTAATAATAGTAATCATTATTAATATTAATATATTCCAAGGGAGTACATCCTGGCGTGGTAGGACTGACTGAACTGAATTTTTTTGCCTAATTTATGCTTATTTTTCAGTTCTGCCTAATATATGTAAGTATATGTGCAATCATGTGTCCTGCTATTATAACTGCAATTTCATTTGCGATCAATAAAGTTCTATCTATCTGTCTCTATCTATCCAACAGCGATAATGCAAAGACTGATGGCCCCTAAAAGAAGCAACAACTCACCTGTTTGTCACTTGGCAGAAATGCAAATTGAGTATTGTACGTCTCTTTTTGTGGCCAACTGGTTAAGGCTTCTTTGTCTCTGGTTGAAAAAAGCATGCTCTCTGGCTGTGAGCGCTACACTTCACTAAGACCTTGGGTGTTCCTTGATCAAGGATAAAGCACACTAATTGTCCCACCACAGTTCTTTGCTGTAGTTGGCAGGATTCCAACGTCCTAGGAACCCATGAGGACCTCTGGGACCCAAGGCAAATTCCACATCAAAAGGGGGCCATCCAGGCTAATATTAGCGAGCCACTTGCCTGTGGCCCTGAGAGGCACTTCTGGCCTGGGTGACCCGAGAGGCACTTCTGGCCTGGGTGACCCGAGAGGCACTTCTGGCCTGGGTGACCCGAGAGGCACTTCTGCCCTGGGTGACCTGAGAGGCACTTCTGTCCTGGGTGACCCGAGAGGCACTTCTGCCCTGGGTGACCTGAGAGGCACTTCTGCCCTGGGTGACCTGAGAGGCACTTCTGCCCTGGGTGACCTGAGTCACTGGAGCAGTCTTTCCCTTGATCAGTTACCCAAGGTGGGTTAGAGTCCCACATTTTTGTCAGACCTACGAGTTGGAGAGGAAGGAGTCGCATATCTCTATCGTTTAGAGTTTTCAGAAATGGCACTTGGATTGACAGACCTCAAAGAACAGCTGGCAACCCATGTGACTCATGGGACATTTGAGAGTAGCTTTCCTGGTCTCTACAGACAGGGTGAAAGGTCAGCACCATACGAAAAAGACAACATGCCTAAATATGTATTTGTGGCCAGGCTCTGGCAATGCAGGCGTGGAAGATCGCACAGCACGTGACGACTACATCAAAATGCGGCTCGCTGAAGGACTTTTTATCACCAATCACAACACAAGCCAAGGTTTCCAGCACTGAGTGGAAGGACGAACCATCTTGTGAACCTATTGTGCATGCTAAGCATACAGAAAAACAGCTGAGAGGGAGGATGAGATGCAGCATAAGCTCCAGTGTGCACAGCTACATCCATCAGGGAGGCCACCGAGAGAAACAAAGGGGCAAAGGAGGAAGTGGAGGAAGCCGAGGGAGATGCAGAGGCCACTCCATGAATCATGGGAAATGTTTCAAGTGTGGCCAGTTAAGTCACTGGGTTAGGAGTTGTCGGGAGCTCACGCCGGGGGACTCGTACGTCAGGTCAGAAGCCTTCATTCACAGTTTGTAATCTGAGAAATGGTCAAGTATTGGAAAAAGCGGGAACAGAAGGGAAGACGTCTTAAACCTTTCTTAGACTTAGTTTCAGGTTTGCTGGCCATTGAACAACACAGAGTTCCACTGGCTACCAAACTGTGTAATAGGACCTTACAGTGTAAGTTTTTTTATTTTAAAAACATGTCCAATTAATTTGCTGGGCTGAGATTTACTATGTCATTCTGATATCACTCTGAAAATGTCTGAAGACGGATCCAGTGGGCAATGGAGGGTCCCTAGTTAGAGCGTCTAGTGCACTTGACTGGGTGCAGTGTGAAGTCTGCATGAAGGGAGCTGGCAGATCCTCTAGTTTAGGGCGCTGCGGTCGCCACGCTGTGAACGAACCTGCGTCAGCAGTCTAGTCTCTCCAGAAACACTTCCCCTCCCATCTTCTGGCCTCCACTGTAAAACTAGTTCGAGTTTGTTTTGGTATTCCTGTCTCCTGACGTGGAACCAAAGGATCGGCGGACATTCTCGATTCGTTAATCGAGCACGGGACTTGCGATTCCTCACCAGCGAATTCTCCACTCATAGTGATTAAAAAAAGCCAATGGTGCCTGCAACATGGTGATGGCAGAGACAGGAATGATCTAGGTACAGGCTCGGTCAAATGTTTTAATGTATATACATGGGTGGTCAAGCATTCCAGTGAAGTGCTAACATGAATGCTGATGAAAATACCTCAGCCTTTCCTAACAGAGCTCGTGGGAATGGGTCCCTAGAGAACGTAGTAGACAAAATGATTGTATACATGTCTAAATTATGCAAAATTTGAGTGTGCACTCACAGGTGGGAACAGCCCTGCCCATGGTGGCTGCAGGAGCTACTGCCATCCTGCAGGTGGGAGGCTGGCTTGTTAAGAGCTACAAGAGAAAGATCTGGAAGGATCCAAGATGGCTGAGCCCAAGGGGAAGCTCTCCTGACCACACTGACCGATGTTAGAGTGATAGAGACGAACATTCCAGAAGGGCAGGGAATCCCACTTCCTGCAACATCACCACGAGGGCAGGGAATTATCCCTTTTGAGGGAAACAAGATGGCTTCTTCAAATACACACCCATCCGCGTCTTCTAGTGAACCAAATGGACCTGGGCAGTTGCTCATACACATTCACTCTACTCATCACCACTGCAGTGTTTGACGCTCCGGCCCCTGGTCTACAGCCAACTCCTGCTGCTGGTGTCCCAGACGAAGCACACACCCTACTGCATGTCCCGCCTTGCTGCTTATTTTACACATCATTCTGCTGTTTGTGAGATTTGATATGAGCAGAGCATTGCTGGTATACTGGTCTCGGTCTCCTAGCAATTACACATTCATTCAAGAGACTTTTTAAAAACACTTTTCTAAGAACATTTGTTTAGTATGCGTATGGTTTATTCTCTGAACTACTAGCTTTGTTTGCAAGTAACTGCACATACCAGCTATGAAACTCACTTTGGAAATCTTCGTAAGGAAGCCTTTGCGTGATAAATCTCTGCGACAACTTTTTGTCCTGAAGATGTAGAATGCTGGGAATTAAACACCTGATTTGAAGCTTTTCTAATAGAGATCATGCCAGCTGGGATCTTTTTCATGCACTTTTTCTTCTGTATCCAAACACCTTGTGATATTCTTCTCATCAAGAAGGCAGAACGTGACCCTTCAACTACCAAATTAATCAAATTAGGCCTAATTCTTACAAATCTGATTACTCCTTATTAGGTACCAGTAAAATAGGTATTTTTCTTCCATTTAAAATACATAACCCTATTGGATGTGCTTAGTATGATAGCAGCTTCGTCAAGCATACAATAAAGCATACGTGCCTATCACAGCAGCAGGGGGAAACTAGGCTAGAAGCTATACATGTGGAAGGTTATGGACACATGGTTTCAAACTGTGCCACACGGACAAGAGGAGGACACTTTACACCTCACACCCTAGCGCTCTGAACACAGCCCAGGCGGAGTTGCTACATTGCCTGTGAAAAAGGGGTTCAAGCCAAGTTTATGCCATAAATACTTCATGCAACAAAATGTCATTGTAATACCAGAATGCTGTTTCAGAAGCAACAACTGCTCCCAAGAGACCTTGACACTTCATGAATTAGTGTCATGTAGTGTGGATTTTCAGAAGCTCTGATACTGATGCTATTTTTCTGAGATCAAGAACAAAAGACAGTAGGATGTCAACAACTCAAGCAATGGCCACCATTAGCAAAGCGTACGATTCATTACACCATCTGATGTCACACACTGTCATTGTCATTTCATGAGCCTATTACAAACCCAAGGTCCTGCAGGTCTGTAGCCTGCACCCTGCGCAGACAGACACAGCATTGAGGCTTGATTTTATACCCTTCATTCAGATTTGTTAGAACTATATTCCTACTGCTTATAGCCTTTAAAAATGCTCGGAAATACTCCCACATTGCTCACATAAGTGTTTAAGGTCAATTGAATTATCCACTGATCCATCTGGGATGCAAATGCTTAGCTTGTAAGACCCCATACTCACATTCATGACCACATTCTGAATATAATAGGAATCAACCAACTGTTCTCACAAGAGGACATCACTTTTTTTTTTTTTTGCAAACTACAGTTCAGGAAGTTAAAAACATTACTTTTATTTACTGAAATTCCATGTGAAATCGACGAGGTCTTCTGGAGCACCACCAGGAGTGACTGGCTGTATCCCAGGGGCCCAGGGTGCCCAACGGTGCAGCTAATCTTAAAGTCTTAGGCAAGCACAGGTTCTCCAAGATATTCAATCACGTGGGAGCTAATGATATACACTTTCGTCAGTCGGAGGTTGCTAAGCATAATATTGCAGAGGTGTGTCAATTAGTGAAGGCGACATCTGATGCTGTAATGTGCTCTGCTTCCATTCTAGTGTGGCTTGGTGATGTAACATCCTGCCCTCACTCAACTGCTGTATGAGTGGTGCTCACAGAACAATTGGACGTACGTTTGAGGTCAAGCCTGGCCTTTTAGTGCAGGACTGTTACCATCCTACGAGGTAGGGGGCACTGCTCATCCTACCTGTGGCATAAGTCATGGTCTTATGACAGACTTAGTTAATCAATGACAATCCAACGGAGGTCAGGAAGCAGCGGCTAAACTGTCTGCTGATCGCTATGAGACGTCACCCAAAGTGCACCATGTTGACACTGTGTCTGTTCCCCGAGCTAAGCAGAAATGCAGGAAACCATGGGGAAAATGTCTTAAGCCACACATACTGTAGCATTAATTGAAGACATCCTGATCTCAGCTTTGTACACCGCCCTGGTTTAACTGGCCATGGAGGCGGCATTACCGTTATTTACAATGACACATTAAAAGTAAACAAGAAAGCTGGTTATGATTTCAAATGATTTGAAATTCTTTTCATTAAAAATAGCAATGCAGCCAGCAAAAAGAAGCTCACTGTGTCTTTTTAACTAATTGGTATGAACAGGCCACCAGGACCCTACTGAGAATTTATGAATACAGTTTCAGATTTCCTCTCTAATCTAGTCATTTTGGTAGTTAGAGCCGTTATTGCTGGTGATTTCAACATTCACTCTGACAGTGCTCAAGACCCGTTGAGATCAGCCTTCAGTTCTATTCAAGGATCAATGGGTTTCACTCAGTGTATACAAGAACCCACAGACGGGTGGACATACACTTGATTTAGTCCTGACATATGGAGTAGACATAGAGAACACGGCCATCCTTCCCCAGTGTGAGGAAATCACAGTCCCTTCCCTGATTCCATTAGAACTACAAATCACCAACAATACAGCATCCTTGCCACTGCACCTAGATTTATTGCAAATCTCCAAGATTGAGCTTGGAGTGGGATACCCTCAAACCCAACAGAACTTGATCAAACGACTGGGTGCTTAGAACCAGCGTTGCCTCGCACACCGAATGATGTTGCTCCACTTAAGAATTTAAAAAATTAGGGAACAAAGAATTGGTATATAATGATCACATTTCAATTTCAAACAGATCATTCGAAATATGAAATAGAAATGGTGGTACACTAAACTTATACACTTTCAGCTTGCTTGGAAGGAGAGCCTTCTTAAAGGCATTGCTCATCTTATCTCTATACCCTAAAACAAATTATTTATCCATTATTTATCAATTATTACGTAGAGTTTTCCTCACCACTGTTGCCTTTGAATAGGACATGTGTAAAGCTGCTTTTTGACAACTGTTGTAAAAAACACGATATGAATAAATTTGAATTTGACTTTGACTCTGTATAAATTCTGCACTCAAATTATGAGGCTAATTTATCTAGCAAGTACTGGAATTCAGAACACAGTGGAATTCACTGTAAAGACATTGCTAAATCTTCACAAGTAATTTCGTGGAGATATGCTGACATGATGCTGATTACCAAATATGTTTTAGTTGGCTATATTTTGAGCAGATGGAAAATTATTTCTTTTTTGACAAACTATCCATCTCTCTGTCTCCATCCAAACAAATGAGGAATAATAATACATAGTTCTAAAGGCCAGAGAACTGTGTGAGGCCATATCTTCCACTTCATGTAAAGAATAGATGTGTCATATTTTTTTCCTACAGAACACAAACTTGTTTGTTGTATGTCAGCCCAATAAAGCATAACTGTCACACAGACAACTAGTACTAAGAAAATCCATGAGTATACACACACACACACACACACACACACTAGTTTTGTTTTTCTGCTCCCTGTCCTCTGTGGCAGACACCTATTTCCCTTCTGGAATAAACTGTTAATTGCTTTACTTTAATCAATATTAATATTTAATTTAATATTAATATTTAATTTAATATTATTTTGCATGTCTCTCTGTCACAGCTCAAAGCAAACGCTTTGTATTTGTATACCTCATCTACCAGCGGTCTGCAGAAAGCTAAATGGTAATCAGGATGCTTGCAATGGTGTGAAAATGCCAAGACTTGACTTGTGAGTGGTCTGCGCAGAATAGAAAATGTGAATTTCATGCCTTCAGTGTGTTATGCAAATATTGCAAGTGCCAAGTTTGGTGCATAAAAGATTAATTTATATGACACACTTATATTACATATCCTTATGTCCTTATGAGGGCGTGATGTCCTCCTTTTAGGGGTTATTAAAGTGGCCACAGTAGTGCGCACACGCACACACACACACACACTCATTGAGGTCTGGTCATACAGAAACATTGAATAAGTTGTGGCTGCATTTAATTTTTAGTTTTCAGAATACATAAATTGTCTGCTCAATTGCTGAAATTTTTAAACAATCAGAAAATGGTGCCCAATAATACCATAAATATTTGTTGGTTATTAAACTATTTTCATCTATTTTAGTTTCAAAGCACACACAGCGCACGATGTTTGTGCACGCGGTCAAGAATTGTAGTGGCAAACCGGAAACTAAAGCACGTTTAGAACGGTCTCGTGTTAGTTATCCTTTCCAAAGGATCCTGCCAACGAACACGTTGACCCAGGTTCATCCCTGCAAGCTGCGCTTTTACCGTCACCCACAAGGGCTCTCAGTACGTTACACAATAACCAGACCGTATAAAAGCCTAGAGGTCAGACGAAAATCAATATTTAGAAAGAATATTGCGGAACTGGATTGCTGACAAAAGCCGACGCGATTTAACTGGTGTATAATGGCTGTCGACCGCTGATTACGATGGCCAGACTTTTTTCAACTCACTAGCTTCCGTCCGACAAAACGACTGGACAGTAGGGTGGTCACTTCAACAACCCCTAAAAGGACATCGCACCGCCAAAAGGACAAAATGAACGCGGGGATATGACACTGCAACACACACACACTAGTTTGGTAACAGAACAAAGCAATTTGATCTATGAATCTGTATTATTAATGCTGTACTGACCAAACTTGGCGCCCACATGGGGTATTTACGTCTGGCATAGTGTACAGAAACCCTGAATTTCATCTTTACTGCTATTCGAAAGGAAAGAGTGTTCTGACCACTGAATACTGAATTCGTTACACACATAGTAACTGACTTGGATTTAGACTGTGGCTTTTAGCCAGTAGACGTGGCGATCGGTTTAACAATGCAACACACTGTTTTTGCCTTGACATGTATGTGACCCAGTGACACGCTAAAATGAAGCTGATCGATGGAAAGCAATCGGTAGCCCTCTCCACAAGGACGACAAAGAGGTGATTGGCTTGTCGTCGTTTTCGTTTACCTATACACCAAAAAAAAGATTTCAGTTCTCAGTGGTCGCGCATCTTTTCGCGTCGAAGAACAGGAATTTCATGCCTTCCCGAACACTATGCCATAAGTTTAGTGGGTAAAACATTCATTTATATTACAGATGACTTGATCAAACTGGACCAGCTCTGTTTGCTAGCTAGATTGTGAGATGTGTGTTTTATGTTGTAGTGTCGTCTTCTCCTTTTGGGGTTGTGATGTCCTTTTAGCGCTGGCCACCCTACTGCCGACATGTAACATCCGCATGAGGCTGTGAATTCCTCCAGAGAAGATTAACATGAGTGGTAAACGTTTTTACACATAGGCGAACGGATAATTCCGAATCAGCATCAGAATGGGGTCCTAACGTTGCCACCTGCATCAGCTATTAGCAAGGTGACTGTCATAAGAAACAACGCTGTTTGAAACACGTCAACAGCCGTAACGTGAGGGTCAGGTCCAATGTACATGAGCGTCACATGACTCGACATAGTGCACGTTGCGCTCGTGCCATACAGCAAGACGTACCTCTTTGTATGGCGCGGAGACAAACGCTGCAAAAGCCAAATGCACGTACAAATGCAAATAAGATGCAGATTACAGGGAAAAATAAGACAAAAAAAACCTTGGGTACACTAGGCTATAGCGGATAGCGAACATAAACCTACCTGATCTTATGCGTTCCACAATCAGTTATGAGTGATGCTCGCGGTTGGCTACTGACCCATGAACTGAAGTGCTCAACGGCGGGCGAGGGAGGTGTCCAATCAGAATCCCGATAAACGCGACTCGAACCTGCTGGTGCTGGGTGAGAACGCCACCATGTGAAACATGATTGAATTGGGCTTGTCTGGCCGATCTCCAGACGTGTAATTTGCCAAATTTTCATTACCTAAACGAACGTTCGTGGCGTTTGGTAAACCCACACAATAAAAATAGGATTTGTTTTGGTATAAATCTGATTTTGATATCTGGTATAAATCTGATTTTTAAAAATATTTTATTCACCTTTATGGGAAAGAATATTCATAACACATTTTGGTCATGTCTAGAATTTAAAATGTTATTTGTGATTTTATATCACTATGCTTTCACAGTTTTTTTTTTTAAATGCATACATTCTGCATCACTACCAATATCAAGTTCAATACAAAACTCACATTATTTCAGAAAATTATTTTATTGATCAATGCAAAAGCAGTATAACAGAAATGATCTCTAACCAGCCTGAAAAGCAGGACCTCTCTGTAGTCCTGGTAACCAGGGAAACAGAACCATCTACAACTATTAAGAAAGAAAATAAGAAAGAGCAAGACTAACAAGACTAACTAACAAGACTAACAAACAAAAAAAAAATGAATCAAGCAAAATATGTGAAATTGCATTAAAAGTATACAGCAAAATAAAATATAGTCATCATATTTTTCCCTTTTTGTACTGCACACCAGGTGCGTTAAATAAAGCTTTTTAAAAGAATAATGTGTTAGAAGTAATGCACAGAATAGCAACGACATTGGATTACTGTAAATTGAGTACAAAAGAATATGAGTAAATGAAAACAATCATCTCTTCATGGACAGAAATAGGGAAATATCTGAAGTGTTGGGTGTGTATAAAATGGCTGGTATGGCTAATTTCATTCTCATTTTAAATGGTGACTTTAAACTTTGTCAATCGTCATCGTCATCTTCATAATATCTGTTCCGTTTGATTTGCTCCTCTATGGACAGTGATTCTGGTTCAACTCCCCACAGGCAGGTGGCTTCAGCCTGCACACCAGCTTTGGTGTCAGAATCATCGACCACCTCGTTGCTCCTTTCATCTACAGTTTGCTTATCTGCAATTTTCTTGGTTTCCATTCCAAAATCCATAAGATCATCCAGGAGACAGTCTGGTGATTCTGTGTTAGATCCTTTGCTGTTAAAGCCCTTAAAATCAGACAACATGCCTGAGCTCTCTCCAAAGCCTGAAAATATGTCGTCCAGGAACTGTGAGGTACTGGACTTCATTTGCTCATTTGAATCCTCACTAATTAAATCTTTGCCTCTGTGTTGACCCAGTGTCGACTCTGATGTGTCCTTGTTGTTGGCACGTGGAGGAAAATGAGTATCATCCTGGCACGGTAACTGTAAAATGTCAGCATGCCCCATTTGCTTGGTGTACAATTCCTCTTTCACAGGTACTTGAGTAGAAGATGCGCAGAAGTCTAATAGACTTTGCTCTGCTGTAATCCCATCTAACCACATCCATGTGGAGGCACTGTCTAATAAATGCTCACTGTTGTTTTTGTTATTATTATTATTATTGTTGTTGTTGTTGTTGCTGCTGCTGTTTGTGTTGTTGTTTACATTTCCATTAGCTGCTTGTTCACCTGGAGTCTCACTGTCTATCACTGTCACGTTTACAGCATTTGCTTCTTCATCACATCCCTTCAGGTCCACACTTCCATTTTCTTTCGCCTGTTCTACATTCACACTCCCCTCGTTTGGTTTTAGCTTGTCCTTCTTTTCTTCAGCTACCTTTTCCTTTACCTCGGTCTTCTGCTCTGGGCCTTTCTCTCCATTCACTTCCAAAAAATCTGTCTCTTCTTTTATTCCTGACTCACCTTCTGTTTGCTCCCCCTTTTTCTGGATGCCATCTGATGTGTCATTGGTCTTAGGTCCATGGTTGACATCTGCTGTAGCTTTGGTATTAGTTGGCTGCTCTGGGACCTTCTCTTCAGGGTTTGTGGATTGGGCCAAAGCTACCAATGGGTCACCATAACTTCCATCGGTTCCGTTCTCAGTTTGTTTTTCATTAGCGATGTTCATTCTTAGTGATGTCCTCTCTCTTAGTGCTTGTTCTGTCATTCTGCTGTTTTCTTGTGGCACTGTTTCCTCTTTAGGGGGCCAGGCAGGTTTCACTACTTTCATCTCTTCCTCTATGCTAAAGCTCTTCCTAGGGGACTCACTTTGAGGGGGCCAAACAACTGAGATCTTACTCGTTGGCTTTTTGACATTATCATATGATTTGCACACATCCTCTGCTGGGAATACATCCTGTTCTTTTAAGACCTGGTGCGAAGCTTTGGTACCTGATCTCACTGGAGAAGTATTTTTAACATTAGCCTTTTCTGGTGTGGTAATCTGATTTTTTGCACCCCAGAGATCCCTGTGGGGCTTTTCTCCAAATCCCTCATCATAGTTTCCTTTGGACTTGAACAGCTGTTTGTAGTGGGGTTTGCAGTACATTCGTCCATGAAGAGAGGCATAGTTTCCCAAGCTGGTAAAAAAAAGGGTAATCAATAATTGGTATAAAGGGTCCAAATATTTTCTTTAAAAACTTTTTATGTCCAGATAAAGTGCATATATAACCAGTACATATAACAGCTGATCACATCTATTGCAGATATATGGAAACTCTGACAACTCTCCAGAGCAAGGCATCTTTAAATAATACCATGAGTACTTCATATGTCTTAAGTAATGTTGTCTTGACTGTTATTTTCATGCGATGACAATTACAAGATCGGTTGTTAATCTATCTCTCAAGCCACACAGCTAGGACAGAATAAATGTACTTGAAAGTTTAAAGAATTAGGTAATGATTAGGAATGGGTTTATGTAATAAGCATATAGATACAGTATATGGATATATTAGACAACTTTCATAATTTACCTGAGTTGACTGTTGCAATGGGCACACCTGAAGCAGCTTTTATGGAAGTTTTGTTTGTCTGCTATTAGAGACTCCATGGGATACACCCTCTTCCGACATTCCCGACACAGTTCGGACTCTGGAACCCTTATTTTCTGTATGAAAGAAAGTGATAAATATAAATTCTAAGATCATAAATTCTTGGAATATTAATATATGAAGTCAAACAAATACAAGAACCATTTATATAACAATGTCAGTTATCGTGTTATTTGCACACCAGCAAGACATGTGGGGGAAAAAATGTGTTAAAGCACTCAGGTTATTGGCATAGTACAAACCTTTAATATTCTGTACATTTGTAAAACTTCACATGAACAGATCACTGCTGTTTTAGTAAACATCCTTACACTCGTTAGTGTTTCCATGCGTCATCACACAGTTTTACCAGTAACGACAGTCTGCTGCTGATGTGAGGTATGCGAAGTATGCTGGCCTGAGACACTGAATCCCAGGTTCTTGAAGACATTCTCACTTTCAGCCCATGTCTGCTGGAAGCTCTTTAGAAGTTCTTCTGCTGTGGCTTCAGGTGGCACATCAAGAACAGGAACCTTTCCTCGCACCACATCTGCATATGTTGGTGGATCATGTCGTGATGTCATGCTCTCAGAATGGGAAGTCCTCTCTGTCCTTGACCCCGTCACTTGGTTCCCAAACTCGTCAACGGAAGAGTAATGTTCTGTAACAGATTTTGCCTCTGAGAAACCTGTAGGCTCATTCAATTCTTCTGGCCTCTCAATGCACTTTTTCTCCTCTTTGAGATATTGGTGGGCTTGTTCACCCATTTCAAATACATTCTTTAGGGCCTTGATATCATATGTTGGCATCTCCTCTACTTGCGAAGGTTTTCTTTGAGGTTCAGCTTCAGTATCTTCTGTATCACTCCCTAGTCGTTCGGGAATCACGATAGGATCTCTTCTCATGTAGACCTTGGGCTTTGGGGACTCAAATTTATTGACAAGTTTTGATAGGTCAACCTTGGGAAGATCCTCTTTCATCCTCTCATGGAAGTCTATAGGGATCTCTGTTTCATTGTCTTCTGCATCTGCTCCCAGCCTCTCTGGGATGTCAATGGGATCCTTCCGCAAGTAGTGACGATTCATCTCGGCCTTCTGAGCCTCCTCAAAAAACTCCCGCTTATCTTTTACAGTCATCATTGAGTCTCCATGGATTTCCATTGATGACTGGAGCATAGATGACTCCATCTGGTGTGACTCAATAGTGACCTCTTGGTGACTGGTTGTGTGAGACTCCTCCATGTCACTTTGCACGTTCACCACATGCTCAGGTATAGGCATAGGAGGCGGGGTTGCACCACAAGAGAGTTTTGCAGTTGTGTCTCTTAGTTTGACTAGCTTTTCTGAGCGACTCAGAGTTGGAGAGGGTGTAGCTCGGTTAATACTTGTGGGAACTTCTGACCATCGAGGTGGAGGTGTTGGTGTAGCACCTGATCTATAAGGAGGTGGCGGTGAAGGGGTGACTCGCAGAGGAGAGTCTGTTCTCCGGGCTGTCTCAATGCAAATATATGTGGGGGAAGGTGTTCTCATTCTAAGTTCTGGAGGCACTTTGGAATCTGTGCTTTTCAACTCACTCTGCTCTTGAACAGTCTTCTCCTGTATTTTTCTCTGAGTCTCCACTTTAGCTGACCCAATGCTTATTTTAGATATTTTCTGAGTGGTTCCACTGATAGCTTTGTTCTGTACTGACTCATTCTCTAAACTATCCTGGGCAGCCAAATTTCTCTCTAAAAAACTAAGTTTTGTCAGAGCAAGGTTCCTCACATATACAATAATTTCCAGAAACTTTTGCTTGTTGTATTGAGCACGACTTAATTCTGCCTTTTCCTCAGGTCCCACCAGCCAGTCAGGAATTATATTCAACATCAACCTGAATGATTTGACATTCATTTTCCCTGTTGATTCTTGAATCTCCTTGATGTGACTCAACAGCTTCTGTATCTCTTCACACCTCCGGACATCTGAGGTTTCAGCTGAACATTTCAAAAGTGCTTCTGATTTCTCTGTATCTTTAATCTCTAACTGGCTGGAATCTTTCTCCATGGGTTCTTTGACAGCCTCCGGCATGCCTGGTTGCCTTTGTAGGCCCTTAACTTGCTTCTTGATCTCAAACTTTCCCTTTTGTTGACTAGTCTGCTGATGAACTGTACTCTGAGTAACAACATTCACTTTGTGTACCTGAACAGTTTCCTCCTTAATAGCTTGAGACTGGGTGACTGTCTGCACTGATCCTTGATGATGAACCTCCACAGCCTTGGGAGGTAAAACATAATGCATTTCCACAGATGGTTTGGGTGCCACAGGTGGTGGCTCTTTAACATCCTTTTTTAACTTCTGTTTGGGTTTCTTTAGATGAATCTCCAACTTAGTATCCTTGATTTGTTCAGGTTGCTCTTGCTTCTCCTCTTTGATCTCAGTCTTTTCGGTGGTACCGGTACAAATCTCAGAGCACACTTGGCCTGCACTGACCTGAGACACATTCTCAGCAGTGACTTGCTCTTTCCGCACTGACTCTATCCTTTCATCCTGTTTTTCCTGCTTGGGCACCTTAAAGGTTTTAACTTTGAAGCTTGGGGTCACTTTTGGGATCTTTGTAGGATGTGAGGACACTTTCTTCTTCTCGTCAGTTACAGATTCTTCTACTTTTAGAGAAGGCGCAGGCTGACACTGAACAGTTGTTGAGATCTGTTGCATGGACTGACCATGGTCAGTAGTTTGCTTGGAGGTGGTAGTGTGAGAACTTGCCTTTACACTTCCAAGATACTCAGTTTCTGCTGAAGGAGGCATTGTGAAGCCTGGCTGAATTTTGATCTCAGCTGTAGTAGCAGAGACCTGCTTTGTATCTACAGGAACACTAGCTGAGTCAATGGCAGCTTTCTTACTGACTTTGGGAAAGGAAGGCTTGCTCATCTGAAAGTTTGCAGGTGGTTGAGTCACTTTTGATGTAATAGGTTTTACGGATTGCCCTTGCAGTGCTGTGATTGGCTTCTTTACAGATTCTGGCTCTTTAGGGATCATGGATGGCTTCTTTTCAACCTCTTTTTCTTTTGGTTGTTCTTGCTGTGTTTCAGCTATAATTCGTGACTGCTCAAGATTCTGTGCTGTAGACTCTGATGCAGTCTTTACATCAGCATCAACTTGAAAAGGTGTATTAGCTGGAGGTGAAACTGGAGTGGATCCTGTATTATTTTTTTCAGATTCTTCTCTTTCTTTACGATATCTTTCTTCTGCTAGCATGAGTGGTGTCTTGAATTTCCTTGCATACGGTCTGGACTTTGGCTCAACAGCAGGCTCTGGGGGTGGTGGAAGTTTAATCGGAGGAACAGACACTTTCTTTGGACGGGCTGGCTCCTCAGAATCTGGCTTTTGTACTGGGACTACTGACGGAGCTTCAGTGACTGTTGGAGGTGGCATCTCAGGGGCCTTTACATTTTCTTCATGTTTTTTCTCCTTCCCTTTGATTTCTATGACTGTAGTAATGGATGCTGTTGTGTCTTTTTGTTTAGCCACCGATACCTGGGGGGTAAGTGGTGGAGGTGGTGCTGGGGGAGTTGGAGATGGTTGTTTTTTCCATTTAAACTTGGGTGGATCTGGCTGCTGAGGAGGCTCAGTCTGAGGTACCTTGAATAGAGGTCGGGCCTTTGGCTTCCCAGTTTTTGGCTGTGTCACAGAAATGAGTTCCTGTTGGGGTGGGGGAGGGGGGAGCAGGTCTTGAGGAGGTGGTGGAAAAAATTCAACTTCTGCTTCAGCAGTAGGTGGAGGGGGTGGTGGGGGAAGGGGAAGATCACTGTCCTGCCTCATGACTAAGGAAGGACGAAGAGTGATGTCAGACTCTGTCACTGGCGAGGGAGGAGGAGGAAGAGAGAGCTCAGACTCAGAAGGTGGTGGAGGGGAGGTTGGAGGAGGCGGGAAGTGAATTTCTGGCTGGGGCTTTCTTTTTATCATCCCCTTTGGATTGAGGTTTTGGTTCTGACTCTTGAGATTCTTCTCTGTCTTTTGACTCTTAACATTTGACTCTGATTTAACATTTTTGATGTTCTGCTTTTGTGTAATGGTGGTCTCCTGTGTTGTCACCATAGTCTGAACTTGTGTGACTGTCTTAATTTCTTGTGTTTGCTTTGTGGATTTAGTTGATTGTTTAGCTTCTTTTGTCTCACACTCTCCAGAGGACACAGCAACACTTTCTGTTTTATCACTCACTTGTTTTCCAACATTTTTTTTCTTAATTGTTACATGACTAGGGATGTTTTGCTTTGGTTTGACATGGTGCTCCTTCACATTTACCTTCTGAGAGATTTGGCAGGATTCAGACTGCCCAACCTGAGAGCACTCAAGCTGCCCAACTGTCATATGTTTGGTTGTAGAATGTTGGTCTTGAGTTGATGTGAGGCTCTGATCAGATTTGACTGTTTGCTTTTGAGTGCTTGCATGGGATTCCATAGTTTGGGGCATATTTTTTGAAGGCAGTGGATTTGATGGCTTAGAGCCTCCTTTGGGTTCTGCAGGGTGTTCCTGGACCTCTTGCTGAGGAGGCACTGGATTGGTTATAGGAACTTTACCTCTCCTGGAGGGATTCATTTTTGACTTGTGAGTTGACTGTTCTTTCTTCTTCATAAGACAATGGATGGTTCCCTGGACGTCTCCTTTGACCACCTCCTCCTTCTCGATCTTTGTCTGTTCCTGCTCATAAAGAGACTTAATTGAAGTTTTTATGTCACCCTCTGTGCTTGCCCTCCTCTGCATATGAGGGGATGAGGCTGGTTCCAGAAAGAGCTGAATTGTGCCCTTAACATCACCCTGTTCACTCACTTGATGCTGGAAGACCTTCTTCTCAGTTGAGGCCTCCTGTAAACTTAGTAAAGTACTCTGGATGTCACCTTTAACAATTTCCTCTTTCTCTACCTCTTTTACTGCTTGCTTTGCCTCCTCAAGGGATTTCAAAGCACCCCTGATGTCTCCAGGGATTAAGTCCTCAACAATTACTTCAGTCTTAGAAGCTGCTGATTTCTCAAGGGATTCTAGTGCACCTCGGATGTCCCCACGAACAATCTCAGGCTTCTCCATCTCTCTGAGTTGGTTCTGGGCCTCTTCTAGAGACCTGAGTGTGGTGTTTATATCACCTTTCACCACCTCCTCTTTATCAACAACCTTGTGTTCATTTACTGCTTGTGCTAGTGAGTCAATGGCTGCTCTCAAGTCTCCCTTTACAATCTCCTCTTTTTGCAAGCTGTTTAAGGAGAGTACTGGTTCCTTCATGAACACCTGCACAGTGTTGTGAACATCACCAGGAACAATATCGTCTTTGGCCACAGTTCGTCCAATTGCTTGATGATTGTTCCTCAAGATAATTTTTGTATGCTCCACATCTCCTCCAATAATCATTTCCTTAACTTTTTCATCACAGGATTCATCTGATCCTATCTGAAGTTGTTTGAGATAATCCAGTGCTCCAGACTCAATACAAGTTGAATAGAAACTGACATTGCCCCTCTCTGTATCACCAACTTGAATCTTTGCGGACTGGTCTTGAGGATTAGGACTAGACAACAGTATACGCAAAGTTCCATGGACATTGCCTTTAACAATATCCTCTTTGACAAATCTGCTTTCTTCTTCTTTGTTCAGGAGTGAGTATATTGTCATCCTCACATCTCCTTTCTCATCTTCCTGAATTAATATGCCATGTTTTGCAGACCCTTCCTTCTTCAGCAGGTTGTTAATTGCTTCTTGTATGTCTCCTCGGATGATCTCTTCTTTCTCAACATTAACATCTTTGTCTTGACTAAAGAGCTGTTGAACGGTTGTGTTGATATTTCCTCTCTCTTCAGCATCAATGGTGATACCTCTTTCTGTTGTCTCTCGTCTGTTCAGCAGATTCACCATGATGTTGTTTAGGTCTCCTCGAATAACTTCCTCCCTTTGAATCTCTGGAGTCTTTTGATTCAGTAGGTTGTATTTCGCCATTCTGATATCACCAATCTCATTTGCCTCTATAAGGATACCCTGGGAGTCTACCATTTTCTGACTGTAGAGTTCCTCTAATGTTTCTTTGATGCTCTTGCCAACTATCTCTGTCTTCTCGACATTGGTCTCATTAAACTCAGTCAGTGGTGTGGTTTCAAAAAGCCATGTTGTTGTCTTTACGTCAGCTTTGGGGATTTCCTCGCGAGAAACCACAACTTCTGTTCCATCGGTGTCCTTGATATGATCGAGAGGTTCTCTTTCAAAAAGCCACACTGACTGTTTAACATCACCTTTCACCACTTCCTCTCGTGTCACTTTCTCCATGTCGTCATATTCTGAACCCTCTCCACGGATCTTGTCAATTGTACGCGTTTCAAACATCCATGTGGCACTTCTCACATCACCCTTTTGTATCTCACTTACACTGACAGTTCTCACGTACTTCTCCGACATCTCATCGCTTTCAAAACGCTGCTTGTTTGTTTTGACATCTCCACCCTGGATGTCTGCAACTGTCTTAATACTGATTTTCAAATCCTCTGCGATTTGATCAAGTGGTTGTGTTTCAAATCTATACCTGGCAGTGCTGACATCTCCTTTCTGTATATCTTCTTCTGTAACTGCTTTAATGACATAAACCTCATCTGTGTTCCTTATTGAGTCCAGAGGCTTTGTCTCAAACAGCCACCGTGCCCCAATGACATCGCCCCTCAGAATTTCCTCTTTGGTGACTGTAGTAACTTCATGAAAGTGCCCTTCTTTGTCCTGAATAGCATACAGTGGTTGGGTTTCAAACATCATAGTGTAATTTTTGACATCTCCTTTTTCAATCTCTTCTCGCATGATACTTTGAAGTTTGTTGAGATCTGCTACGGAAGAATCTTCCTGAATCTTATCCAGGGAATATGTCTCAAAGATAAAACGGCCTTTGTCAACATTCCCTCCTTGAACATCTGTCACTGTACGCATCATTTTTGATTCTTCAGCATTCTCCTTAATGGTATCAATTGGCTGATTTTCAAACATCCACGTACAGTTTCCAACGTTTCCCTTCTGGATGTCCTCAGCCTGATGAGATTTCAATTTTTGCATAGTTTCCTCAGAACTGGAGGTCATGATATCTGATGAATGGTTCTCAAATATATACTTCATCCTTGATACATCTCCAGACTCGATATCAATCTGTGTGACTCTTTTAAAGTTACTTTGATCCTCACCCCCTTTGATATTTTCCAAGTTCTCTGTCTCAAACAGAAATCGGGCCAGACGTACGTCCCTGCCTTGTATGTCTTCTTGTTTCATGGTACACGTTTTCAAGATAGTCTCAGACTCATCTTTGATGCTGTCTAGTGTCTGGGTCTCAAAGAGCCAGGTGCAGGTTTTTACATCACCTTTCTGGATCTCTGTGTTGTCGTCCGACTTTACCTCTGCTTTCTCATACAGCACATCCATTGGCTGAGTCTCAAACAACCACCTGCATGTCTTCACATCACCCCTTTGGATCTCAATGGTCTCATTTTTTTTGTTGTCCTCTTCCTCCATGTTGCTGAAATATTTGATCCCATCAAGAGGCTGAGTTTCAAACAACCACTTGGCTGTTTTGACATCGCCTGATTCAATCTCTTGCTTAGAAATCCCCTTGATTATCTGAAATTTGTTTATACTCTCATCAAACTGATCAATCGGGCGAGTCTCAAACATCCATTTACAGCTTCGCACATCACCTTTGACAATTTCTTCTCGCCGTACAGTCTTCACCTCATGATACTGTCCTGAGCTGTCCTGTATAGCATACAAAGGTGTGGACTCAAAGAGGACTTTGTTTGACTTCACCGATCCACTTGTAACACCTTCCACTGTGATTTTCTGATTATCTGTGCATTTGCTCAGATCCATTGTCTCAAATATCTCCCTATAGTTAGTGACATCACCTTTGTCCAATTCTTGCAGCTTAACTGTTCTTGTCATCTCTTTTCTTTCCTCTCTTATTTGCTCAAGAGGCTTGCTCTCAAATAACCACTTCTGGTGTCTCACGTCGCCCTTCTCTTCCTCTGAGGCAACAACCTTTTGTAGTTTTCCAACTTCAAGAAGCTCCTTCAGATTCTCCATTGGCACTGTCTCAAACAGGTGCCTGGTTGAAGTTACATCGCCCCCCATGATGTCCTCAGGTTCTGATGGCCTAGCATTGGTATTGTCTTTTAGTTTATCCATAGGCTGTGTCTCAAATGTCATACAGTGTCTTCGAACATCTGCTCCTATGATTTCCTCCTTCTGACTTTTAGTGCTCTCCCATTCTTCATCTTTGATTTGATCGAGAGTCTTGGTCTCAAAAAGCCATCTTCCCCGATTTACTCCCCCTTGATAGTTCTCTTCCATAGAGACTCCACAAATTAGCTTAACTTTAGTTGGGTCTTTATTAATCAAATCTAGAGGTTGGGTTTCAAAAAGCCAGCGTGATGTTTTCACATCACCTTTCTCAGTCTCCTCGCGTCGAACGGTTGTAATCTGCAGCATCTCACCAGAATCTCCCCGAATAACACACATGGGTTGTGTCTCAAACATTCTGGTTGTAGTTTTGACATCACCTTTAACCTCTTCAAGTTCCGACTTCAGCTGGAGGAAGTGTAATTCATCAATTGTCTCAGTGTGGCCAAGGGAATCAAGATGCTGAGTTTCAAACAAGTATCTGGCTGTTTTTACATCTCCCCCTGCAATGTCTTTGGTACACACCACCTGCTCATTTTGCTCATCCTCTTGGTAAATCTTATTTAGGGAGTCAAGTGGTTGTGTCTCAAATAGCCAGGTTGCAGTTTGGACATCTCCTCTTGCTAGATCTGTTAGCGTTCCACTCTGCTCTACTGAGTCTGGTGTTTCTGTACCAAGAGTATCAATCGGTTGTGTTTCAAACATCCACGTTGTGTATTTTACATCTTTCCCAGCAATGATCTCCTGTTGGGCAATGTTCCTGCTTTCATTCTCCTCTGGCGTATCGTCCTTGATGGCATCTAGTGGTTTGTTCTCGAACATCCATCGCATAGACTGAACCTCACCTTTCAAAATCTCGTCCCATTCGAGAAACTCTCTTTCTGGGCTCATACTCTTCCCAGGGCTTCCGCTACTCTCAAACACGGAGCGCGCTTGCTGTACATCGCCACTCACTTCCTCATCGCTGTCCATGTGAGATTGCTCCATTTCACTGATGAAGTCCCGTTCTAGGTTCTTGCGTACTTCTGGATGGATGTGCTTATAAAGTCGCTTCAGCTCGTAGAGGTTCCTCTGCTTGCAGTACTGCTCTTTGCTGACAGGGCATTTGCAGGGAAGGTGCTGATCGGCAGGCTGGGGAGAGGGACAGGGCTCTGCGACCTCTGTATGGGCTTGAAGAGTGTGGGTGGTGGGCAGTGGTGGGGGATATTGCTCCGTAGTTTCGAAATGAGCACAGGCAGATGCTGACGTAGAGGAGGACTCCTTCACAGTTTTGGTAATAGACTCATAACTGCCTCCTGTTGCAGCCTTTGATGACACATTAGCTGGTGCCCATTGAAACTGATTGTAATCAAGATCAATCTTTGTGGTTAAAAGGAAAAAAAGCACATTGATTGATTCAGTCAACATATTGTCACGGAACCTGAATTCTGTCTGCAAAGCTCTTCTATTGTTAGAAACTATTTCCCTGTGTAAATTAAATGCCAAGCCCAACCAACGACATGAATCTACACATAAGATCTCCATAAGAAACAGCTGTGCTTTTACAGTAGAAATATACCTGTCATTTCAAAACTTGCATGAAGGAGACCATGTTTTTTGTGTGTCAAATCTATAACTGTTTAAAGACTGAGAACACGATATTAACTTTTTACTATACAGAAAAAATAGGACTACTGAAAACAGCGAACATCTCATGAAGTGACAAAGATAAACTGTGTGTTTTGATCGTTGTATTGAATATGTTTCCTCAAGCTGCTGGTGAAGGTCTGGAGTTCACAGTGTGTTTGCAAACCTTCGTTACCTTGATGTGTTTGCTTGGAGTGGCTTCTTCTATGTTTCTCTCATGTTGCTGTTTCAGTGCTTGGGTGGAAACCTTAGGCAGCTCCTGACCTCCAATCACCACCACTGAGGGAAAAGGTTGGAGAGGAAATAGCAAAATAAGAGTCTGTCCCTGAGGGTGTGAAGGTTATGCTAGTACACTGGAACCAAAGGTGGAGTTTAGTCCTGGATTGAACCTACCTTTATCATCAAAATGGTTCCCAAAGCTAGATGCTACATTTTGTTGAATACTCTGATCTTGTGAGACCTGCAATAACAGAAGGGAAAACACAAATCCATAATAAATATTAAAATTAGGATACAGACAGAAATAATATATGTAGAATTGTACCAAATCAGACAGATCAAAGTTGAATTCTTGTGTCAGTACCTGTACGTCACGACTCTCTCTTACACTGCTTCTTACACTCACTTCAGATGAGCTCACCACCTCCTGTTAACAAAAATAACAGCTGCTATAACACAGATTAATTCACAACACCACAAAATACTTGCTGAAAATGTAAGCAGTCTGATTTGCTTTCACTCCGGGAGGCGGAGCGTATTCTAACCCTAAAGACATCTTCTGAATCTGACATTTCACTTCCAGCAGTGTGTGAGGTGGCCAAGACTGTGTGTTGGACTATTTCCGCATTCACATGTATTCATGTGTATTACCTGTCTCTGCTGGTAGTGGTACTGTGTGGTGGAGCTTTGAGTGGAGGAAGAGGAGCTGACGTTCTGACTCTCAAACTGTTTCTTCACACTGGCCAGACCACCTGGTAAAGAGCATGCTTCAGAGTCCTCCATGACCTACACACACACACACACACACACACACACACAATTACTGAGATTGTGTTGCTTAGTTTGTCTTATAATAGGCATCTCATTGTTGAAAAGTGTGTTCTCTCTCTCTCTCTCTCTCTCTGTCTCTCAGATTATCACACAGTGATTAATATTAAACAGGAAGTGGGAGAGTAACTTGGGAAAGCGGAAACCTCTCACTCGTCTTCCCTCAGTTGAAGTGGATAGTAAACAGATAGCTTGGTGTGTGTGTGTGTGTGTGTGTGTGTGTGTGTGCATGTGTGTGTGTGTGTGTGTGTGTGTGTATGAGCTTACCACACTAGCAGGGCTTCTCTCTTCCTTACTGATAGCTGCCTGGTACAATGCCAGTCGTTGTTTGAGAGGGACTGTGTCAGGGTCACCTTCAGCGTATGTGTCTCCAAGAACAAGTGTGCTGCCTACAGCTAGAATGCAAAGACAGAACGTGTTGGTTTCTGCCATGACATTACCATTACCATATTCTAAATTTGGTTGAATAAACAATATTTGGAGACATCAGAATATTTGGTGTAAATGGTGCACAAAATCTGATGGTCAGTTTTTGATTATTATTATTTTATTTTTATTATGCATCTAACAGATCACACTCAAGATCTTCAATCTTCGAGCCCCCATCCAACTCTTGGTTAGACACACGCACACATGCGTGCACACACACTCAGATACACACACACACACGCACACACACTGTCTGCTTTTTAGCAGGTCCACTGAAAAATAATACCTTTTCCTTTGACACAGTGCAGTATTTTAAAAACAGTATATTCAGACAGCTATCTGGACTGGATTACGTGTGACAACTGATGCTTTCTTCCTCTGTCTCTCTGTCTCTATAGTTAGATGATGCAGCTTAGTGAAGAATGTGGTATGCTGCTATGAAATGCATGGGTCAGATCCATCAATAACTTCACCACATCAGGGTTAATGCTGTCATCTGTCACCCATCACCTTAAGGGTCAGAGTTCAAATTTATTGTGATGCTGACACAGGTTTTAACACCTGTCACACATTCCTAATATTCTTGAACATAAACTTCCCTTTGCAGGTCGATGATCAAAAACAGGCTGAAACCAGATTCCGTACATCTGAATTCAGTTTTGAGATAAGATACCACGATCAACATTTACCATCGGTATATATCAGGTAAGTGTATTCTGTAATTTGAAAATGGTGACAATGGTTAAATGCAGGGTAATCCAACAGCACCCCGAGATGTCTGCAGATTCCTACCACATACTCTAAGCGAGACACATCTCTCTACTGCAAAAGATATCTGGAATGGTGTTGTACGTTCCTGGAGCTGGAGAGGGGGCACTAAGCTCGGGTTTTATGTGGCCAGCGTCTGGTGAGGTCTTTAGAAAGTATGTTATAGTGGGACGGATGTGTCGTGTGGCAAAGCGGAGATGCATTTAGGCCCCTCGTTGTCGCTGTGTCATAAACCCACACGCTTCTCTTACATCAGCTCGGTACTGCAACGACGCCATGTGATGAAGCCATGCTCCCATGGTCATTAATATCAGCAGGACAGCTATTTAGAGCACGTCAGTGTAAAGCTATCCAAAGAGAGGGAGATAAAGAGAGAGAGAGAGAGAGAGAGAGAGAGGGAGAGAGAAGCAGAGGGAGAGAGGGAGACATGAGGTCTAGAATAAGCAGGGTTTTAGTAGCAGCTGGTCAGTAATCCTACACCTGAGCCACGGAGGATACGCAACACTGTTCAAACAGAGAGGTGGAGGAGTGGAGAAGCAGAGGCCGCACGCTCTTTTATTATGCTGGCAAGAGAGATGCTTCAGCAGGCCGTCAGGCAGGCCTTCGCATGCCACAGCAGGAAATGAAGCGGCAGCAGCATGGCACACGTGCACGCATGGCACACGCGCACGCATGGCACACGCGCACGCATGGCAGAAACCAACACTGCAGAGCAGTCTGGGAGTGACGTGAACGCCTGCCCAGTGTCACATTTCACTGAGAGAGACAGAGAGAGGGAGGGAGAGGGAGAGGGAGAGAGAGAGAGAGAGAGAGAGAGGGAGAGAGAGAGAGAGGGGGGGGGGGGGGGGACGGAGCAACCAGGAAGAGGAACTTCCTTCCTACAAGTGGGACCCATGAGAGAGCTGTTTTCTGAAAGCACCTCTTCCCACAATTCACTGCTGCATTAATAGATTTCCATTGTTCACTTTGTTTCTTGCATTTGCATGTTGCTGTTTGTGGACTATTTAAACATGGTGCTTTATTTCAGGCAGTAGGACTCTTATTATATACCAGCTATTTGTAATTATGAAGTGATCTTGGGTTCTTGAAAAGCACTACATAAATCAAAAGAGTCATTCGTTCATTCATTCAATGAGAATGAATGAATTAGAAAGAGATTTAAAAGGTCTCTCTCTATCTTTCTATCTCCCTCTGTCTCTCTATCTCTCTCTTTCTCTCTTTCACTCTGTCTCTCAGCAGTATCTGTAAGGCCTGTCCAGAGTTCTAGGGTTTGACTCTATTTTGAGAACACTTACAGACGCCTCAGGTATACGGGGTATTTGAGACGTGACTCATTTTAGCACCAGTCACTATTTACAGACATCAGTATAAAACCCTGTTTATGTCCGTTATAATGTGACAGCCCATTATGAATGGCAAAATATTTCCTTGATGTATATTACTGTTCTCTGCCTTCACATACTCAGTTTCACATGTAGACTACTTCACCTACATTCTGGACTAAAAAAAACCTGAAACATGAACATTAAACAAATAAATATAAACACTTAATTAATAAAAGACTGAAGTAATAAACAAACAATACAATAATTCCTAGAGTTAGAGTAGTCTGAATTCAGTCAACGTGCAATTCAATTACCATTTGAAATTCTTCACTTTCAAAACAACAGAGTGGCTCATAAGAGACTCAGTTGTCTCTAATTACTCTAATTGTGCTCATGTAAATCATCCTCATCAATATTCATCTTCACTCAGACTCCTCAGATGTAATAGTGTCCCATGTGATTTCACCTTGCATTATTAACGAACGCTCAGCAACCATATTGAGTCTTTAATCAGAATATCAAGGGCTTGATTAAATCCAGGACAAGTACATTGACTGAAAATCCTACGAAGTACATTACCTAGGGTTAATTTGTGTGCCTTAACTATACTCACAATAACCATATAACACACAATCCAGGCAATAAGCTATAGTAAAATGTCAGTCCCAATCTATTATACTGTTTAGTATCCAACTCTAAAGTATAGCTATGATTTTTTAAGTATAAAAAGCAGGATTGATGATCAAAGATCAAACTCGCGTGCTACGTAAGCCATGATATGCGTTGTTTATGCTAGGCCCCATCTGGGAAAACAGCACCTACCTATGACCGACTAAAACAGAAGGCAGCCCAGCACTTGGTCACCGCGACCACGGCGTCACCCGGGCGCTACAGGTCCAAGCTGGCGTATGAAGGCCGATGCACCACAGTGCTTTGCTCCTGTTCGATCTCAGGCGTGTTTGTGGGGGTTTGGAGTCCAGCTCCAGGGTCCTGTACTGTTCTCCTCAGAGTGGTGGAGGATGGAGACAGCTGGTTTTATTTTAGACATGGCCCCCTCCACCCGTCTCCCCTACGCCCCCCTTCCAGGGTAACCCGCATGGTAGTGCCTTTTTTAGTTCAGCTACCAGACGTGCCCTTAACCTGAAGTCATATGGAGCGATGGTGTCACTCAGGCATACCCCCACCATCCCCCCTAACCCTAGTCATATGGAGCGATGGTGTCACTCAGGCATACCCCCATGATCCCCCCCTCACGCAGACCCCCCAGTGCAACTTCAGGCTCAGTCACACCGACGTCAAGGCTGACAAACCAGACGTGTGCGAATCTGGAAGGTCAAAGAGATGATGCACAGCGCACGCACCTAACTGATGTGTAGGATGTAGGAAAATATATATGTTAAAATCTTGGTAAAGCATTTCATGTAAGAGAGGGGAACAAAACCTATTTGCATCTTCGCTTTAAGACAAAATGCCTCCTATAAGTTTCAGTAAACGTGTCTGTGTGCGTAATCTGTCATCTAACTGGATGATCAGGACAAAAATGATTTATAAACTTAACTTGATCAAGATTTAGAGTTTTAATTATTTTTTGTATGTAAATGTTACCAGAAATCAAGCGTCACAAGCAAATAAACAATATAATAATATAATATTATTTTTTGTTAATAAATAAAAATAATAATAATAAATAAATGAATATACAAACATCCAGAGAGGGTGGATGATTGACACAAGCAGAATGTGCCAGAAACATACTGTGCATTCTGCACACTGTAGGTTTTTCCTGGTTCCTGGAGCATGTATGATTTGTGTGGCTTTGAGTCAGGGCTGATCTCACCAGACTTGATGGACAAAGTACTGCAGTGGCAAGTTAAGAATAGTCTGTAAATAGATGTATGTATCAGACGCTGGAAGAGAGGGGAATTCTTAATATAGACAAGCTGGTCTGAACTAAAATCCTCTGATTCGCTCTAAAACGAACTTCACCAGAAGTATTCTTAAACTTTCAAATTTACATTGATAATCACGTTGAAAGTCTCTTGAAAGTTTCCCTCTAAAACTCGCCTCTCTTCATAATGGGGCAGCAGTTAACAGAGGGAACGCCCCCTAGTGGCTTCGGATATTAATTGCATTAATAGCAAATGGTAAAGGGTAACATTTACAGAACAATAATGAAGTGCGATGTGCGTGAGGGTCAACCCCCCTCCGCCCCTCCCTCTTCACCTCTTTTGTTCTTAGAGATTGTGTTTACGAGTTTGTGTTTCTTATTTACGCTTGAGCGTAACAGCTGACGCTATATTTCGGAGCCTATTTGTACTTATTTTTACCTATTTCAGGTTTAACAGAATCTCTACTGAAGGCTTTTCCCCCAAATACATATGTGGGTTATTGTTGGTGATGACGTTTTAAATGCAGGCACAATGCAGACTGAACAATCTGAGTTGTGCAGATTTAATCTATGACACATTTATTTTTGCTTTGTTTTTTGGTAGATTCCCAAAGTTGATGTAATACTTTAGTGATGAATATCATGTCATAAATATGCTGTGTGTGAGAGAGAGAGTGTGTGTGTTTGGGTGTGTGTGTGTGTGTGTGAAAGAGAGAGTGTGTGTGTGTGTGTGTGTGTGTGTAAGGTTATTGTGTGTGTGTCTGCGTCTGTCTGTGTGTATCTGTGTGTATCTAGTAACCTACCACAGACACCACATGTACACACACATACACAACATATCCAACCTCTCATGTCACACTTGTCAACATGTCACAGAAAAATACAGAAGAGCCTTTAATCATGTCACCTAGAACACACACACACACACACACACACACACACAGTTTGCGGTTCACTGAAACGACCCTCCACAGTAATAGTCCTCTCAGTCAAGCTTATGGCACATTAAATCTGCAGGAGCCAGAGGTACTCACAGAGGTTCCCGTCTTCACTCTGATTGGACACCTGCTTCTCAGACGACCCCTTGCTTGTTTGGTCCATAAGTCTCTGAGCAGATGAGGGCGAAATGTTCACTTCCTGCAGAGAGGGCAGACGAGCGGTAGGAGTGGTCACCACTGGGAGCAAATTGGTGTTGGTGTTAGTTTGCATTTGTTATAGGTTTGACCCATGTGTGTAGAAGTGGAACCGCACTCACACATGTGAGCGTGTGCAGACGTGTGTGGTCCTTCTAGAAGGAGCAGTATTTCAGCAGTTAATAAGAGTGTGGGGTATTTCCTAGATTAGAGGACTGACCGTCACTCAGTCAACATCAATGGCCTTCAATATAGAGCAATTTAATGCTGAGGTTCTTTGACTAAATCTCAGAATCACCTCAGCTGCTATATTACAAAATCATCAGCCACATGCTATATTACCAACATTTTTCTGTATTTTATTTTAGTACTTTACCCAAGCACTGATCCCCAACACAACCTCTCTCTCTCTTTTCTCTCTCCCTTTCCTTCTCTAATCTTGCTACTTTGTTTTCCAAAAATATTTGCAAATCAAATATACTCCCCTCAGTGTTTCCACGACAACCACTCAGCTGGAAAAGGCCATACAAAACAGCAGGAAAAGGCAACAGGCATATATCAACAAACACAAACACCCCCACCATCGCCCACACACACACACACACACACACACACACACACACCATCGCCCACACACACAAACAGAAGGTTCGGGAGAGTGGCCCTTAGCACTGTACTGGCACAAACACAAGGCTGAGCACTCTGGCTAGACTGACCCCAGAGGTCAAAGTTCATGCAAGCAGGAAGCAGGTGTGAGCGTTCACACACCCAGGTTCCAGAGAAGAGGCGTGGTGCTGCTCCGCCATTGCGGCACTGTCCTGTGGGTTCCTATAGTTACAGGAAGCCACGACTCCAGCAAACCTGTCCATCAAAACGGTGCTGACCAATCAGAAGCTGCCACACACACACACACAGGGCATTATGAAGCACAGAATGTTTGTATGTGTGTGTGGTTTCCTGTTTGTGCAGCCATGAGAGGGTTTCATTACTCTGCAGGCCCTGTGATAAGTGGACATTTTTAAACATTAGTCACCACGCTGCAGATAGACATACAAGACAGCATGGAGGCATGAAAACGCTGCACACACACACACACACACACACACACACACCACACACACACACATAACAGTAAATGTGATGATTTATATATCTGTAAACAACCCATTAACCCATTAATCAATATAATAAATGAACTGCTAGCTCTAATGGTGACATCCCTGGCAGACCTCATTCACTCTGATATTTAAATACCATCATTCTATTCAGTTATACTTTATCCTATCGTATTCCAAATAAAATAAATGGGGGAAAAAAGCTACTCACGGGCCTTAAATCTGTCGTATTTATATTCTATTCTATTCTATACAAATACGTATGGAGCTTAGGTCATTTGTGAAGGCGTGAGACTGACCACGCATGAGACTGACCACGTGTGAGACCACACACGCTACATTCCGAACATTTGAGTTACTGGGCCTATACCCACAGCCCAAATTTAACAAAGCCGTAAAGACCAGTCACCGCGCGCTGTTAGGTATCATGCTCCACTCAGGGTATATATAAAGGCCTAGATGACAGCATGCCACTGCGTTTCTCGCTTTTAGCCATGAGGTTACCGTGTGTGTCAGTCCGTCTATATTTAGCATCGCAAGAATGCGAGCACTTAAGTAGGCGACTGAGTGCAGGCCAGCTACTGTTCACATGGCATTAGATTTTTACGTGATATAGTAGCTACGCGTGCGCTGCTGACCGAATGTTTTTTCTCCAGGCCAGTGCTCACGTGAAAAAGAAATAAATAGTGAGGAGCCATACAAACACGTAATCGCGTGCGCCCACATTCGAACACAAGTTCGCAGTATGTGAACACCAACAGATGGTGAAACAGTGGGACTCTTATTTGTCGGGGACAGTAAACAACGCTTTGGGAAAATGGTCGATGCAGAGACGTGTTTTAAGAAACACTCGTGTTCACCTGTTCGCGCTGACGATGCTCACCACAGTAACATAATTTGTTTATTGTACGACTGTTGTAAAATACCTATTCAAATATACCTCTCTCACAGACACCTTAACAAGCAAAAGGTTGACCACATTTTATGCAGCTCTGATATTCTGGTGTGACACAGTGAACAGACTTCATGCCCCTAAATAGTGATGTGATTCTTTGTCCTAAATGTAGAAAAACATTTACGCAAATGTTTGGCTTTGAAATCTCTCTCTCTCTCTCTCTCTCTCTCTCTCTCTCTCTTTTTTTTAACAAAAACTGTCAAAATATTATACTGCCATCTGTAGGTTATTGTGTGCACGCGCACATCCTAGTAGAGTTAATTAGCTTTTGCGTCGTTTTAGATTGAAATCCATCTTAATCTGAACAAGAAGGCAATTACGGATCAGATAATACCTCGCAGACGAGAGCTCTCGTATAAACAGGAAAGGTTATGACAGGATGAGAGAAAGTCCACTATCACTCCCTCTGCTTCTGACAATCTCACTGTGTTCCCTCGATGGCTTCATAAATAATAAGAGAGACTCAGGAGAGGGAAAGTGAGGGATGCTGGGGGGGGGGGGGGGGTGGGGTGTGGGTGGAGGCCGATGGGGGTGGGGGTGGTTGGACTGACAGAGAAAGACAGAAAAGTTGGTGAATTATTAAGATGCTGTGTGGATGGAGATGGTCATGTTTCAGAGTGCTCAGATAGTGGGACCCCTGCAAACGTCCCCTCTCCCGTCCTGTAGGTGTCCTGCTGAGTCCTGCTGAGGTCAGACAGGGCGGCACCCAGCTTGCTGCGGCAGAGTTACACCGGCTAGGTTTGGATTTTAGAGCCGCAAAGCCATTTTTCAGGTTTAATATTACACGTCCAGCAGACCTTCTCCTCTTGAGCAGCGCGCATATCAGTATGACAGCACATATGCTTCTTTTTATTGGAACTGAACCCATGACCTCAGGGTCACCAGGCCCCATGTGCTGGCTGCGCTGGTGCCCCAGGCTGCAGGAGCTTTGAGGACTCTGAGATGGTTTAAATATGAGGTCTATGTTCATGGCCTTTACATACCGCGTTGTCTCACCACACGGATGGAAGATGGACGGAAGGACTGAGATGGAAGAATAACGAGGATGGATGGATATGTTTGCCAATCCACAGGATGAAATCAGAGAGTGGAATATATGGCCAGATTGATCACTGGACTTTTACTAGTGGCATTTTCATTTTTAGTGACTGTAAAACTGAGCAGCGGCTGTAAAAGTGAGAATGTCATGTGCTCATGCGCTCCAGTAATGGCTGTGCGGAGCTCAGTGACCTTTTCATATATTACATCACAGCATTACACCAAGCACTGTTAAATCTAAAGTGCTGTTGGACTCAAAGGAGCCTGGAGAAGCATCGATTGGCTGTTCATGTTGAAAACAGTCAACCAATTAGAGAGGAGAACTGACAAATGACGGATACGTTTAGAAGGGTTTTCAACCCAGAGTTTAGATATCTAGGGCTACGTTTTAGTCCAGTCTTGTTTACAAAAGGCCCATGTGTCTGCAGGGTTTGTTTATCCAAACTGGGCTGCAGCAAACAAGATCAACTGTGTGACAACTGAGACCAGCTCATTAGGCAAGTGGAGTCAGGTGTGTTCCTGCCTGGACACCAGCTCCTCATGCAGAGGCCTACTGCATCCCACAATGCATTTCTGTGAACCGTGGTCCCTACTACACATGGTTCCAAAGGCCAGATCCAAAAAGAGTTGTAGTAAAATAAACTTTAACTGCATGTGGTTTGTTTCTTGCTGTGTAGAAGGTGTGTGTAGGTGTGTATTTTGACTGACAGTTTGTATGTTTGGGGTGTGTGTATATGTGTGTGTGTGTCTGAGTTTGTCCCCCTTGGTCTATAATTCATGGTCCAACCATTGTCAGTAAACTTCTCTCTCGTTCTTTTTCATAACCATGAGTAAGGTCACACACACACACACACACACACACACACACACACACACACACACACACACACACACACACGCACACACACACACACACACACACACACACACACACACACACACACACACACACACACACGTACATGTGCCCCCATGGACACATGAACACAGACAAAGCAGGACTGTGTTATTTAAACTATATTTTTAGACTTTCTCTGCAAGACTAGGTTTCTTATAAATAACACTATAATTTGCATGTAGGCTGTGTGTGTGTGTGTGTGAATTGCCAGTTTCACTACTCTTACAAGTTTATTACCAGTTGCAGCTTTTGTTGCTACAGCATGTTAGTTTGAGCAATATCTCTGACATATGAGATATGCTTAAACATATGAGATATGCTTAAACATATGAGATATGCTTAAACATATGAGATATGCTTTAACATATGAGATATGCTTTAACATATGAGATATGCTTTAACATATGAGATATGCTTTAACATATGAGATATGCTTAAAGCAAAACACTAAAACATGAATTCCTTTTAACATTTTAGAAACTTGCTTGCATTTTCATTTGTAGATATTTATCTTTAGCAAAGAGTAATGTCCCTCTCTCTCTCTCTCTCTCTCTCTCTCTCTGTCTCCCTGTTTCTGCCTCGCATAATTGAACAATTGTGAAGATATGTGGAGACATGAGGATCAGACGTTCCGTTCAGTGTGGAAATACCGTCTCCCCGTCCCACTCTGCCTCTCCAGCCCATATGTGCGTGTGCACCCAGGGTGAAGCACACACTCCACATGCAGGACGTTCTGATACAGGTCTGCTGGAGAGGGAGAGATGACCAGCACTAGAGTGACCAACTCGTCCAACCTCATCAGAGGTGGCGCTGAGTTACTCCTGCACTCCTCTGTGTCTTGGCAGATCACAACTGGACTACGTTGCTCCATGAAAAAGAGAAACAGCTGGTAGTCACTTCTTTCTCTCTCTCTCCAAGAACGTTTGCCATCAATCGTTCATTTACAGACCTTTTGGCTGAGTCTCGTTTTTTCCACTCTGTCTTCATATGTCTCTCCCTCTCTCAGAAACACACACACACACACGCACACACACACACACACACACACAGGCCTAACTCACCGTGTTCTGTGGGGGTTTCTCAAACATGCTCTTCAGACTGGCGAGTGGGATGTCGAACCTCTCGATGTGCCTCCTGCCACCGTCCTGCGCGTCACCTCTGGCGTCGGTGTCCCGCGCGCATCCTGCTCCTCTCAAATCTCCCAGCATGCCTCCTCCTGATTGAGTTTCCATTGTGACAGAAACCAAACACCCCCCAACGTGGGAAACTAGTCCCCCACCTCCCCAACGAGAGCGCAGCTGAACACAGACGTTGCACGGACAGAGAGACACGGGCAGATGAACAGAGCGCGAGAAGAAGAGGAAGAGAGAGGGACGTGAGGAAAGAGTGTGTGGTGCGACCGTGCTGCAAGGCAGACCCAAACGGACGAAGTGAATGAAGGAGGAGAGAAGGAGAAGAGGGAGAGAGAGAAGAAAGGAGAAAAAACTTGTGCTGAGAGTTTCCTTCCAGTAAACTCTCTTTCCCCCTCTCTCTCACACACACACACACTCACACACTCACACACACACACACATGCCCAGACAGTCACACAGACATGCACAACCCCAGGGAAACTAACTGTATAATGTTCAAACACAGTCGCATGTGCCCAGCTAAGAGGAAACAAGCCAAATACTGCTGAGCAAATCATGGAAACATAACAGCCTTCCCTCCTAACACACACAGGCACACACACACACGTAAAGTCATGCACACACACACACACACATGCACACACACACACACACACACACGTAAAGTCACACACACACACACACACACATATAGACATGCACACACACAAACACACACAAAAACACACGTAGTCAGGCACACACACACACACACAAACACTTATAGACATGTACACACACACACACACAAACCTTGCTCTCATTAGGCAAGACATCATGAAGGACATGCTTAGCATTTCTTGATGAACTCTCTGAACCACCATCATCACATCCATCACCAGAGCCGCACTGACCATGAGCAGAACGAGACAGAGTACGTAAATCACGCCACCTACGTTCCACATTCATCCCCCATTCCACATTCATCCCCTGTTCCAAATTTGCACCCTATTCCAAACTTATGACAGAAACAGTATAATGCTTAATGCTTTTTAAATATTATCTAGCCTAACTTTTGGCAGTAGAATAATTATTCATTATTCTAGAAAAGAGGAGAGAGAGAGAGATCAGATCATTCCTAATACACAGTCATGATAAGCTTGGTAAGAGCTGTAAACAGAGAGGCTGAGTGCAGTGGTGGAATGCATTATTAACCCACAGAAACACAGCTCACTGTCTGACTCATCTTACACACACAGTCGCAATCACGCAGCGAGAGAGTGAGAGAGAGACAGAGGCAGTGAGAGACAGAGAGAGAGAGAGAGAGAGAGAGAGAGACAGACAGACAGACAGAGAGGGAGTGAGAGATGTTTTGTCTAGGGGATAACACTTATACTTTTAGAAGCTAATGTGCTTTGTCTAGCTGATAACCATGACGTTCTAAACATTTCAGCTGGCAAACATGACAAACCATAAATAGGCGCAAAATAAAACTGAAGAATGAAGAATGCAACATTCTGTTCCCACAATTTCACAAACTACTCTGTCTCCTTTTCTCCCTCTCTCTCCTTCTCCCTCTCCCTCTCTACATTCTTTTGTTATTATGACTTACGTTAATGTATTGCTCATATTTTACCAGTTAGATCTTAAATCCAGCAACAGTCCAGTAAACAGTAAATTCAGCAACGTGTTTAAAAAGAAAAACTAGAAGAAATGGTGTTCAGCATTGCAGCCTACTTAGCTAGTTTGTTTAGCTTGGTGAAATGCCGGGGCTTTCCATTAAACAGTAATGCAGATGGTGAGATGGCAAGAGATTTTATTAGTTTTTTGTCATCGGATTTTTTGGGAGGCGGAAAAAGTGATCTAGCGGGATCCTGCTGCAGTTACTCCGCCAGGCCAGAGTGTAGAAAGACGATCGCGTAAAACCTCGCTGAGAACAACACTCAGAACATTTTGAGGTCTAAAATCCACGTCAACGTTACGCTTTACCAAAAATAAGACTCTTACTCCATTTTGTATTATTATTCCTACTAATAGAAAAGAACCGAAAATTACGAGTTATGTGATCGCATGTTCAATAAAATGGGTTTATATGTAGCTTGCGGTGCTTATTACTATAATAATCATCGTTATTTATATTATATTCGTTCCAGAAAACATTACGAATATGAAAACCCATGGACAAAATAAACTAAAAGGGGAGATGGCTCCCTCTACTGGTACTCAATGAACAAACGCGCATGTATCGTTTTATGGCCACTAGAGGGTGTGGGTGACCACAGTGTGACGTTTTGCGATAAGATGTGGCAATGCTTCCCTTTTCTGTGGCTGCTCCACCTGCCATTCAGTTAGATGTTGTCTTTCTTCTTTTGGCAAACACACCCACATATTCTCTATTCTCCCTCCCTCACTCGGTCTCTCTCAGTCTCACACACACACACGCAAACACACACACACAAACCCATGCCAACACGTACACACCAGCACACGCGCATACAGAGCCATATGCTACGTATGCACACTCATACACACAAACACAAACATATACTGATCTAAGTCCCAGGAGCTGAAGTCAAAAGATGGTAGAATAAAGAAGCCAATGATTCTATTCAGGGCTCCCCGTGACTAACCTGACAGGAAGGTAAACATGAAAACAAAATAGGCTGAATGCTGAATGGGAGGAGAGAGAGAAAGGAGAGAGGGGAGAGAGGGAGAGAGAGAGGGGAGAGGGGGGGAGAGGGAGAGAGAGAGGGGAGGGGATAGGAAGAGAGAGAGGGGGGGGGGAGAAAGGGAAAGAGAGGGGGAGAGAGGAGTAGGGGGGGTGTTGGTTGGGGGAAACCTAAACACCAGGGATAAGTATGGGTAGACGTTCTGTTCAATGATCAGCAAAGCGCTGTGATGTCAGGTTGCTAGGCAACAGGGGGAGAGAATCTCCAGCAGGGTCACTTCTGATTAGAGTGCTTTCTTATACACGCAAGTATACAAACAAACACACACACACACACACACACAGAGCAGATGATCTTTAGTTAAAGTGGATGTATGATGTCACTCAGGTCAGTTAAGGCCCCGGCACATTATAATCCACCGAGGATCTCTTCTAAAGACGGAAAGCTTTGCAGGTATCTCCTTTATACCTCTCAGTTTGGTTCTTGTTCTTAAAAAACAAATAAAAAACACATTTCTTACACTTTCAAAGGTGTTGGCTTCCCAAAATATGCTTTATTTTGGAAAACTACAGTGTACGTCTGAAACCTCTTTGCTCTGATTAAAATGAAAAAAAAAAAAAATCATTTTGCACATTCTAAACAAAAATAAGGTCACACATTTTCAAACATTTCAATGTAACAAAAATGTATGCATGTTTCAGAGATAGTCAGAGATAAAAATGTCTGGTACATTTTGGGGATTTGTGATAGAATATTGTGTGACATTTAAAGATGAGGAAATTAAGTATACTTTGGTACAAAAAATATGATCTTTATTCTTTTGGCTTTTAAAATAATGTCGCCATGAAGTTAGTATAGTGCATGCAGTTTACTACAACACTACGGATGAATTATGACGACCACTGATTGCTTCGTAAATTCATATTTACATTTAAAACCGGGACCTGGCCCTCACATACTGTAGCACTGTGCAAAAATGTAAACAAAATAAATCAATTAATTAAAAAAAGAAAACATGGGTTTCAAACTACTATGTACAATATAAACATTGAACATGATAATGGGATTGAAACACATTGATTCTGGTCCCAGTACACTCACATATACTACCTGTCTGTCACACACATAGATACTATATATCTCTCTTTCCATATCTTGCATGTACACACGTACACACTCTGAACATTTGTGCGTGTGCAAGCACTGACACACACACACTCACACTCACACACACACACCGATAATATGCATCCAGATGGCAGTGTTAATTGGCGTGTAAAAGTGCTCTTCTACAGTGTTGAGTACAGAGGTGAGATACAGAGTGCCGATATGTACATACAGAATCACTACCGGGTCACGACTTCAACAGGAGAGATGGTGTCATGACCATGGCAATCGCCTCAGCCCACACTGGCTCTGTGGTCGTCACCACAGGGATCTGAGCTACAAACATTATGTAGGTCATTGTTCTTTAGCTGAAATTCCTCCACCCGCTTACCTGCACAGAGGGTTTGTTTTGGAAGATATCGCATCTTTTTTAAAATCGCTTTGATCCAATAGAACATAAGGAATAAGAGGTTCAGAAGAGAGATGATCTGGCTTTCTGGCATAGAGACATTCAGTAAATTTACATTACTGTTGTGAACCTGGTTTCCCAGAAGCACTGAGGCCACCAGCAGGTGGTAGAGGCAGGGAGCATCTTTTGACCTCTCTCTAGCAGCTACGTTGACCTTAAGGGAAATCAGACCAGGTTCGCGTAGAGGAGTGAACATTCAGCCTTCTGTGAGTCTGTCCGTCACATACCAAGCAGGAACATGACCCCATATTCAACCTTTCACCTGAAGATTTAAAAATGTCTTGACCACCATAGCAAGACATTTACATTGCTGACTCTGAGCTCACGACTCGCCTATCCTAGAATTTCCCCTTTTTCCTTTTGTATTTGTTTTGTTAAATAAGGCAGCACTGCAATTCATCTCTAGCTATGATTATGTTAAACATTCCTGCTGTGCCATCGGCAGCCCATGAGGAAGGTGTGCGAGCTTCGGGGGAAATGACTAGACACAACTTCCTGTAAATTAAGTTTTTGTTCGATATGTAACCTGCTGAAAATGGACTATCGCGTGCCTTTACCGAGGTTTCCACGCAAACCAAACCTCATTGACAGACTTGCCCTTTGATGAACAGTTCAGAAATCCAACTTAACAGTAAAAAAATTCAACATGATGTTAAAAAAAATGAGCTAATGTAACAAAAAGTTCAGGTATATAATAATACACCAACGAATCAGAAGGACACCAGTGGTAGCAGCAGTACTAGCTACTGATCACTGCGTAACAGTTTCCTATAATCCTCAGGATTGTTTCACAACACTCAGAATGAAAAGACAAACCCACAACCTCAATCCACACACCATTTCATATCAAAGTCCTTCTTAACAGTCACAGTTGCACTCTGGTGCAGGCATGTGTGTGTATGAGTGTGAGGTTGTGTACCAACCCTGACGATGTCCTCAACCACCTCATCACAGAAACATCAGTCTGTACCTGTGTGAACACACATTCCTCTCCTGCAACTGCACACAGCAATACACACACACACACACACACACGCTCGGTCCAAAGGTCCCAAAACCTTGTGAGGAAGTACACATCCCAGTTCTCCAACATATCTGTAAACAGTATCTCATCAAAAAACCGAGACGTCTCCCTTTGAGTCCTCTATCTCCGTCCCTCTTAGCCTTCATTTCTTTTTCTCGCGCGTGTCTTTCGCACAGTCCTCCTTCTCGCGTCGCTCCTTCTCATACTTGTCCTTCTCCGACTTGGCCACGCTGTTGTACGACGGCGGCGATGCCGACGACGGGGTCATGTCCGTTTTGTCCGACGCCGAGTTCTCGTGGAACTTGCCGATGACGAGCACCTCCTTCTCGGGCGGCCGCTCGCCACCTCGCTGCAGCTGCTGCCGGTACATGTCCGAGGCCTTCTTCACGGTGGCGCGAATGCGGTATCGGCGGAAGGCCCTCTGGATGACCACGGCCGACATCTCCTCCTGCTTGCGGCGCAGTGTGGTGGTGATGGGTTCGTACGACACCTTGGAGGGGTTGGAAGCCATGAACCGCTCCTCCATCTGTCCGCGCAGGGCGTCCATCTCGCCCTCCTCACCCAGCACGCGAAGGGTGAAGGCGAACAAGATGTCCAGGCAGTGGATGCGGTCACCGCTGACCATGGGCAGGTCCATGGCGATAAGCTGGATCTTGTTGGGCTTGGGGATACGCAGCGGTGGGTCCAGGGTGTCGGCGAAGTCGGACAGCTTGTCGTACTCCACGAACTGCGTGGCGTTGGGGTCGAACCGTTCCCACACCTCGTAGAACATCTCAAAGTCATCTTCGCTCAGCGGCTCGGCGCTCTCCTCTGTGGCCACGCTGAAGTTCTCCAGGATGACGGCGATATACATGTTCACCACGATCAGGAAGCAGATGATGATGTAGCTCACGAAGAAGAAGATGCCGACCGAGGGGTTTCCGCAGTCGCCGCGGTACGAGTTGCCCGGGTGCTCGGTCTCGCTGTTGCAGTCCGGCTCGCGCTTGTTGAGGATTGGCGCCAGAAGACCGTCCCAGCCTGCCGACGTGGTGATCTGGAACAGGCACAGCATCGAATTGCCGAAAGTCTCGAAGTTGAACATGTCGTCGATTCCTGCCTCGTGCTTCACGTAGGCGAAGTTCGACATGCCAAAGATGGCATAGATGAACATCACCAAGAAGAGGAGGAGCCCGATGTTGAAAAGGGCAGGAAGTGACATCATTAAGGCGAAAAGGAGGGTGCGGATGCCCTTGGCTCCCTTGATGAGGCGGAGAATGCGGCCGATCCTAGCCAATCGGATGACTCGGAACAAGGTGGGAGAGACAAAGTACTTCTCAATCACCTCCGAGAGGAACATACCTGAAAATGGAAAGCATTTCATTTTCATTACAATTGCAAAAAAAGAAGAATAAAACACATTGAATGTGGCATCTAGCCGCCATTTTGCAATCAGGTGGGCGCTGCTGAACGTCAGGGTTCTCATCACATGGTAAATTTAACTCTTGAAGGCGAATGCAGAAGCACTGTGCTGCTGTACTTCTGTAACTCCTCCAATGGTATCTAAGCGCCCTTGTCCTTTAAAGTTCAAACATGAAGTCGTCACAAAGTCACAAAGCTACATAATACATTATGAAGCTAATACATTATGAAGCTAATACAGCTAATACATTATGAAGCTAATACATTATGAAGCTAATACAGCTAATACATTATGAAGCTAATACATTATGAAGCTAATACAGCTAATACATTATGAAGCTAATACATTATGAAGCTAATACAGCTAATACATTATGAAGCTAATACATTATGAAGCTAATACAGCTAATACATTATGAAGCTAATACAGCTAATACATTATGAAGCTAATACATTATGAAGCTAATACAGCTAATACATTATGAGATCACTTGTATAAGATTACTGCCAAACATTTCCCTCAGGGCTTACCGACAATGGACAGGATGACGACCACAAAGTCGAAGACGTTCCAGCCAACAGTGAAAAAGTAGTGCCGCAGGGAGACCATCTTGAGGACGCACTCGCTGGTGAACAGCACGATGAAGACCAGGTTGATCCAGTACAAGATGTTATCCATCTCCGTCGTCTGGTCGTCCGTCTCCACCATCATCGTCACCATGTTCAGGCAGATCAGGATCATGATGATGATGTCGAAGGCTTGTTTGGTGATGAGGTCGAAGATGAGGCCTTGGAACTTGTTCTAGAGGAAGGTAAAACAAAATCTGGGCTTAACTTGATGCTGGTGAGTCTGAAATCTAACCAACAGATGGACACTAGGTTTTAAATCCATGCTGGGTACTCTGCCGTGGACCTAACGTTCACTGGCATCCACATGTTCTTCGTATAAATCATCTACTGCACTACGCAAGTGGACGATTGCTTCAAAGAGCTAACAAAGTTGTTTATCTAGCCTAGCGCATGGCCGCCAGTGTCAGGCAGCAGCGTACCGTGGGTCTGGGGATAGGTTTCTGGGGTTTCTTTGAGCCGAGCTTCTTCATGGCGTTATAGTACTTCTTCTGTTCTTCGGTCATAAAGATGTCCTGACCTCCAAAGTAAAGGTCAAAAACAAGAAGCTGGTTACAACCATGTCCATCGTGTCTCACGGTCCTGTCACGGTGACTCTGATGAGTCACCTGTGAAACAGTCATCTGCACAAAGCAGAACTCTCTACTGGAGAACATGAGTACAAAACGACCTCTCACTGGGGCGAGAATTCAGCTCCCCATGTACGCTAAGCTTCCTGTAGTGTTGTGATTGTTTCAGTCCTTACAATCCATTGAAAATGAAACAGTTAAGTTAAAAACATTGCAAAAGTTAAAAATTGGAAAATGACGATGTAAACCGAAGTGAAACGTAGACTATACTGGGCATTTGATATGTGCTATTATTCACTCTAAACACTCATCTTTTTCTTCTGCTGGTTGAAGTTGTCGATGATGACACCGATAAAGAGGTTGAGGGTGAAAAAGGACCCAAAGATGATGAAGATGACGAAGTACAAGTACATGTAGAGGTTCACTTCATATTTCGGCTGCTCTTCCAACTGCAACAGGACAAGAGAAGTTTAGTTCATCATTTTCCATATCATTTTACTATGAATACTAAAATACTATGAATACAATGATAAATAATAAAATACGATCAGTGCTGTTCCAGGCTCTCAATGCCTTTGACAGTGTAATTGTGCCAGTTGATTTGACTGCTGACATTACAGTACTATTAAGGCGGCCTACAGCCCACACCAACCAGCAGAAACCCAGTAACACCAAACACCTCAGCACTGGGAGCAGTGGGAGCTTGGAGAGAAACCTAATTGCTTAGTCATGCGCTAAGTGGCTGTATTCCCAGAGCTTGAGCTCACCTCTGCATCGCTTATGCCACGTAGGGGATAAAAGAGATCACTGTGTGTTACTGGTATAATTACACCCAAAAATAAAACTCATACACTCCCATCTAAACGCACCTGCCGCAGGGTAAACGTCAGGGCTGCCTA
>JAGXOD010001402.1:2442500-2485000 GCA_020368025.1 Brachyhypopomus occidentalis | reverse complement strand
CCACACACACCAGGTCTGAGACAGCATTCATTTTACACTCTCTCTCAACCACTGGACACACATCTGTTGCATAATTAGGCCTTTTTCTTAGGACCAAAAAATATTGTTCCACTAAAGTTCTGCTGCCAAAATATTGACCTAAATATCTAAAAGCTATTTGTAACGCACCCTTCAATGTTTCTGACTTGAACGTGCTCTGATTACTTTTCGTATGCTAATTTTCTCTCTATATATTGTGTTTTTATATTTTATAAAGACATCAACAGCTTGCTTAGCAAAACTCCAGCTGTGCCATGTTACAAAATGTGACGATACTTCCCACCACCCAAAAGACCTGAAGACTTTTCTTGTCTATATTTCTGATCAAATAATGCGGCCAATGCCAGGACATTTCTAGCTCTAGAGTGTAGCTAGACTCGACCTAAAGGTAGACTACAGCGTGGCATGTAGGCCCGTCTGTACGAGGATGCAGAGGGTGGGCACTGTGTCCAGCAGCTGTGACTAGCCTGCCGGAAGCCCAGCCGCAGTGTAAACAATGCACAGGAATGCTGTCTGAAACCGAGCGGCAGCGCTGGTTGCCGTGGTACCCAGCTAATGCGGCGCAGGGGAATGATGTAAGCATGCTGTGTGCAGACTCAGACTGTTCCAGAACATTCTAGAATGTCTTTGAGTGTTCCGGAATGATTTTTTTACATTTTTTTTTCTCTATTTTTTTTTTACATATCGCAGACAAAGCTGTGGAGACCCATTTAAGCAGAGCTGGTCGTCAGGGTCAATGGCATTTAGGTTTGGATCTTTTATTTTTGTAATGAGTTCACCAATGATCCCCATTTTTAAATATGGTATCTGCAGTACAAATCACAGCAGCATATAGATTTGGGAAATCTTACAGAGTTCTCTGTAACCCTCCTGCACCCCCTCTATATACATTTTTTTTGCTTCGTTGAGCCCAATAATTGTTTGAAGAACGCCTTCGTTAGAGCAAGCTTAGGGACAATATGCAAATTCATCCAAAGCAAGTATAAATAAAAGCACAACATTTCAAATTGTAAGTCAATTTGTGCTCAGGTCATTATCTTGATCAACAATTAGCTTGGTTCCAATCAGGGTTAATACGTTAAACCTCAGGCTAGATAACACTACTGGAGGAGAGAAAGCCATAAATACAGAGCAAGGCATGTGAAATACAGGCCTAGGGGGCGTGGCTATAGTAGCACGTCACCACACCTGCAGCAGGCGCACTGCTGAGGTTCAACAAAGTACCTAAGACCTTTTATAATGAACTAGAGGTGTTCTGCGAATAACCCGTACTGAAGTTATGAACCAGTGTACAACCCTGTTGATACCAAGCTGATCGTTTCGTGAACTGCTGACGTAGCTGCAGGCACCTAGAGCAGCTTTCATCATTCCATTATGGACATTTTGATGTCAAGATGCAGTTAAACAAAATGTGCTATGGACTAATTCTACTGAGGCAAGGTCAGTCCTTTATCTCTCTCTCTCTCTCTCACACACACACACACTCACTCACTCACTCATATACTCACAGTGTCTTTCTCACTAACTCATTCATTCACTCATTCATCCATTCATTCTCTTACTCATTCGTTCAATCATACTTTCATTTTTGCATTCATTCTTTCAATCATTCATTCTCTCATCCATTCATCCATTCATTCATGCATTCATTTGATCATTCATTCATTCATTCATTCATTTGTTCACTCATTCATCCACTCATTCTTTCAACCATTCATTCTCTTATTCATTCATCCTTTCAATCATTCATTCTCTCATCCATTCATCCATTCATTCATGCATTCATTCTCTCATCCATTCATCCATTCATTCATGCATTCATTTGATCATTCATTCATTCATCCATTCAACCATCCATTCATTCACTAATTCATTCATTCATTAGCTCAATGTTCTGCAAACTCATTTGGCTTTGGATGCTTGATGGTTGACTGATCAAGTCCCAAGAAGCAAGAAACAAACAATCAAACAAATGAAAATCAAAACAAACAAAGGTAACATAAAGATGCTGAATGGCTCAAACTAGAGATGGAAAATGATGGTCTTGCTCATTCCGTATGACTGTAGATACTGCAAAGAAGCCCAGTGCTACAGAAACACAAAATCCATGTAAAGAAAAAACGAAAACAGACATAACCAAAATGCTAACAGATGTCTCTCCCCAGAGCAGTGCGCTTCAGAAGGGTTGGGGGGCACAGGCATAGGCAAACGAAAGGGAGGTCCGTTCCAAAAGAGAGAGAGAAACAAGAGAGAGGGAGAAAAAGAGAGATAGATAGAGAGAGAGAGGGAAAGATGAGAGTTTGGCTGGGTTTAGAATGTAGAGGCAGTCCCCATGGTTAGTGCGTGGGAAGAGGAAAAAGTCTTACAGGGGTCTCTCAGAGAAAACCTGGGGTTCGTCTGTCAATATGCTGCAATAACAGGGTCACACACAGAGAAATACACACTTCACAAACATGGATAACAATGTCTGCAACTTCAACACACCACCAGGGAAAGAGTACAGAGGGGAAGGAAGGAGATTAACAACAGTAGCGCTTCCGGAGTTATGCATGGAAACACACACTCACACACACTCACACACAAAGACAGCATATGCATGCATGTAGACTTACACTCACCCAGTTTCACCCTGGGCAAGGATGCTACATTTAGCTTCCATTCAGGTCTGTTGTGAATAGTGTCCCTGCTCGGCTGGTTGTACATAATATACACGACTCTGTGTGTGTGTGTGTGTGTGTGTTTTCATATAATGACATTTGGTAACTGTACCTGCTACAAGGCTCAGAGGTTTGTGTTAATGAGCTGACTATGATCTGGGTCATATTGCAGTCCCGCGGCATAACACACACACACACACAGATGGCGCATATGCTTGTGCACACACACACACACACACACACACACAAATGCACAACGAAGTACATGTGTAATACTGTAAAAAAGTATGTAATGCCCGCACAACCCAATAAATCTTGCTTACAGACGGAAAAGTCACCAATAAATCCACTATTAACACATTTCCAAGGAATAACCTACAATTTAAAATATAAATAAACAACAAATTAAGAATTCCTTTAATAACTTGCCCCAATATATTACACAACAGTAGACATCACAAAACCCTGAAGATATCTGTGCATGCCTACTGCCCCTGGAAACAACCCCCTGACCCATGTCTCGTACCTCTTTGCTGCCCTCCACATCTGAGGTCTCACTGCTGAAATCTTCTGTGTTCAGGTTCTCGAAGTCCGACTCTCCCACGGCGATGGGCACGGTGACCGTGAGGCTGGGGTTGTGGATGAATGACATGTAGTCGCCTTCCTCGATGCCGTACTTCCCGTGGCCTTTGACCCCATTGCCGGGTGAGACGCAGCCCTCTCGGAGGAAGTCCTTGCCGATGTCGACAGCAACGGGCGTGTGGTTGGCCAGGCAGTTCTCCTTGCCGTCGCTGTGCAGGTCGTCCAGGGGCTTCTCCTCGTCCAGGGCGCCTGGTTTGGCACCAGCCAGGAAGAGCCTCTGCAGGAACTGGCGCAGTGCCGACTTGATGAAGGCGATTCCCTTCTGGATGCGGCCCACGGCGATCTGCAGGTTGTTCATCTCGCTGTCGTCGTCGGTGGCGGCCAGGTTGTCGGCGCTGAACGAGCTCAGTAGCAGGGCCAGGAAGAGGTTCAGCACCTGCAAGCACCAACACCATGAACAACGAGCCACACGGTCTGAAGGACAACGACAACCTGGGAACTAATCGCCAAGAACATCGCGGAGATCTCTAGGTCAGACCAAATCCTCCTTCTGAGCCTGAGAGCGATCGAAAATACCCAACAACCCAACAATACCCAACATTACACAGCGACAAACAGCGGTACAACCACATGGAAAAATGGCACCACGGGGCGTAAGACGACACGGCGCGGGAGGAGAAGGGGTAGGGGAGGTTCAGCGGGCCTTACCACCAGGTTCCCAATCACCATGACCATCATGAAGACAATGAGGCACATGGTCTGGCCGGCCACCTCCATGCAGTCCCACATGGTCTCGATCCACTCGCCGCACAGCACGCGGAACACGATGAGGAAGGAGTGGAAGAAGTCCACCATGTGCCAACGCGGCAGCACGCAGTCCTGCGCGATCTTGCACACGCACTCGCTGTATCTCTTCCCGAACAGCTGCATGCCCACCACGGCGAAGATGAAGACGATGATGGCCAGCACCAGGGTCAGGTTGCCAAGGGCGCCCACCGAGTTGCCGATGATCTTGATCAGCATGTTGAGGGTGGGCCAGGATTTGGCCAGCTTGAACACTCTCAGCTACGTGGCAGAGGTCACGGGGGGGGAGCAGAAGGAGACATGATGGTTAACAGAATGATTTCAAGAACATTTAAAACATGAAAGCGTGCCGAGACTTTGACGGAGGCCTGCACATCTAGCACGTGTGTCAGCAGAGAAAAATGAGCTTCAATTTATCAGGAAAACCCCATTTACATAAAGAACACTTCAGGCAAGGATGAAAATGAATAATCATGAATGAAACTTAGTGGGACCTCATTAATATCTTCTAATTTGCACGTTGTAACAGTAAATGGCCTCTGATGTCTTCCATTTGTTACTAAACATGCTGGTTGGTTAAAGAATTCCTTTATACTATAAACATCAACAGAATGCAAATAAATGCAAATCAAGAGAGGCTCCCTCACCAATCGGAAAGACCTGAGCACAGAGAGCCCTTCCACATTGGCCAGACCCAGCTCCATCAAGCTTAAGCTCACAATGATGCCATCAAATATGTTCCACCCCTCCTGGAAATAGTAGTAGGGGTCCAGAGCAATGACCTTCAGACACATCTCAGCCGTGAAGATCCCTGTGAACACCTACACAGGAAAATACACGCTCCATTAAACTTCTAGCACTCTAAATCACCCAGGTTTTGAGCAGCATGTAGGAGTGGTACAGAATAAGGCTCTCGCAGAAATGCGAATTTTTAATTGTCTGATTTTGTTTTCATTCCTAAAGAGACTGACATTGTCCACATGTCCCCAGATGACCTAAAACAACATCCTTCATATTTGCACGTACGATAACCACTGATGTGCTGTGTCCTGTCTTCAGAATATTTGAAATAAATGTTTTTGATATTGCTTATTAAATGCAGTCTAGTATTGCTAATATTAACATATAACAACATAACATATTAACATATTACTACATACATTGAAACATCACATTTCCTGGCACAGTTTCGGAGAATCTCACAAAAAGCTAGATGAAACTCTTTCATGTCATACGTTTCAAATGCCTCTTTCCACAACACCGCACAGACAAGCCATGGAAATGACACTGAGAAGACAGGCGGTTCCTCACCAGGTTTCCAACAGAGAGCACATCGGTGAACTCTGGTGTCATGGGGTAATGTTCCATGGCCATGAAGAGCGTGTTGAGAACGATGCAGATTGTGATCGTGAGGTCCACGAACGGGTCCATCACCACCATGTTGACGAGCTCCTTCACCTTCAGCCACGTCGGACAGCAGTCCCAGATCAGGAAGTAGTTGGCAAATTTGTACCAGCAGGGGGGGCACTTCTGTCTGGACTCCTCCAGCTCTGTACGGGGGCCGTGAGAAAGTCGACGCGCGATTACAGTATGTGTCGCGATTGCATCACGTCGCAAAATAGCGTGCGGACGCAGAAATATAGCGTGAATGCGCGAGCGAAATGCACTTCCGCAAGAGCTAGTGCGAGAGGCGTGACGGACGAGGATTAAAGGACCCCTTGAGAGTGAGTCAGGGTTGTGTGTGTGTGTGTGTGTGTGTGTGTGTGCCATACCTTCCATAGTGTTTGTGAGAATACTGGCCACGCTTAAAGCTCTTTTCCTAGCCACCACCTCCTCTAGGTAATCAGAAGCCTGATGCGACCCTGAGCGCTTCTTACGAGCCTCTGATTCCGTGGTTGTTCCCTGCAGAAAAGAGACATGAGCGTTCAGAGTAAAAGCCAGAGAAAGAACCCAGAAAGTGTGAGAGATCCATGAACTTCAAACATGCCCGGTTACAGACAGGTATTGATAGTGCTAGACGTACCTCGGGAAGCAGCCGACCAATCGGTGACGTAGGTACAGAGGTCCCGCCCACCAAAGAGACCACTCCGTTGCAGTCCACGGTGCAATGCATCTTCCCATTGGCCGGGAGCATGATGCGGGGGGCGGCGAGGCTGCACTGACTGACGGTAGAGCTCCTCCTCTCGATGCGGCGCGGCACAAACAGCGAGCCTCGCCGGCTGTCGCTGTCCTCGAACGTGCTGTGCTCGTCGTCCGCAAAATCGTTCTCCGAGCCGAAGTCTCGAGCCCGACCGCGGAAGCTGAACAAACTCGCGCGGCTGTTCCTCCGAGGCGAGAACAGAGAACCGCGGATGCTGAGGAGAGACTGAGCAGGAGAGACACACACACACAACGTACAGTCAGCACAGTCAGCACAGTCAGCACAAGATCAAAAGAGAACAAACTGAAGAAAATGTCAATTTTTCACAAAGCCTCTGGTTAAAACAAGGCACACAGCTTTTCCCTCTATTACATTACATCACGTGTTTCGTCAAGAGTCCTTTCTAAACCGCCATTTGATGAGTCCAATACCAACTAAACAACCCATAATGCCACAGCGGCTGAAAACAGGAAGTCACCTGGTTTGGGGTGGAGCACTTCTTCTCGTAGGACAGCCTGTTGGCGTCTATTGAGAAGCGGAATCCTGATCTTCTGATGCTGTCCTCTGACGCCGACTTGTGGAACTTCTCCTGGTCCGCCTTCTCCTCCTCCTCCTCCCGTTGCTTTCGTTTCTTCCTCCTGTTCCTTCGTTCCTTCGCACTCTTGGAGCTGAGTCTGGACCCCCCGGACGAGCTCTCCTCAGACAGCCCGCCCCTCCCGCTGTATTCGCCGCTCTCATTCGCCGCCGCTGCTGCAACCTGCCAGCCAATCACAGCACATGCACCTTTTGTGAGGGGCAGCCAGGCCTTGACTCAAGCACTGAAGGCGCAGGAACACCCAGATCCAAAGATCGGCTGAACAAAAGGTGGGAAAGTTTAGCAGAAAGGAGTGGAGGAAAGACTTGATTTTTCTGTAATGGAATAGAAACATTGTTTTTATTACTATTTTATTTCGTATGGTTCTCTCTAACTCCAGAGTTAAGGTTTGACTACATGTAACTTCATCACAATAAGCACAATGACCGTTTTCTCTGATGACCTTAACATCCATGCATGACCTTTCAGAGAGCGGGAGGAGGCGAGCAGGGAGGGGGCGGGGACATGGGCAAGGAGGGGGCGGGGACGTGGGCAGGGAGGGGCCGGGGACGTGGCCGGGGATAGGGGTGGGGACAGGACATAGCAAAGACAGGACCAAGCTGTAGCCCCACGAGACTGGTGTCAATCAGGGGAATTGGATCTGATTCGCTGTTCAAGACACAGTAGTCTAGCAGCTATGTACTGAGGTATTGTGTGCGTCAGTCACATAGATGATTAAGACCTTCCTCATGAGCCTTCGCTGGGCTGAATGTACCAACAGGCCCCCTCTCCTGCCATTGTTTTATAGATCCTGTCACTTTTGATATCTACTCCTGCAAAGGAGATTCTGTGGCTATCTTGCTGTCTCCTCTGGTTTCCATGGTAACAGAACGGAACGTTGGCCATATTGGTGCAGCAAAAAATTCCACAGAGGAGGAGGAGGAGGAGGAGGAAGAGCAGGACGGGAGTGAAACAGTTAACAAACGGGGATGATCGCAGGGAGATGGTTAGAAGCGTGTGCGTTTTCGATGGACGTGTGTGTGTGTGTGTGTGCGTGTGTGTGTGTGTGCAGACAGATAGACAGACGAAACGTAGAAACGTCTTTGATCGTAAGCGTGTATGTAGATGTGTGTGTGTGTGTGTGTGTGTGACCTGTGCCTCCTCCTGTTGCCTTTTGAGCTGCTCCAGCATGGCCTGGAACTCCTCCTCCTTCTGCTGGGCCTCCTCGATGGTGGCCTGGTTCTGCTCGTCGTAAGCCATGGCCACCACAGCCAGGATCAGGTTGACCAGGTAGAAGGAACCCAGGAAGATGACCAGCACGAAGAAGATCATGTAGGGCTTCCCAGCAGCACGCAGGGTCTGTGTGACCAACCACACACACACAGACAGCCCCATACACACACACACACACATACACAAACTTGATGTTTAAACAATCATAATTTTTATTCACTTTCATTATGTTTCCATCAGTGAACGCAATTACCAGTAATCTCAACATAGCATTGTCATTCAAAACACTGAAATAGCATCTCTAATTTGGTTGTTAACGTCCCCATTTCAGCGGTCAAAACCAAATCACAGTTGTTTTCTATGCAAATGCAAAAGGCATGTCCATGTGTCCAAAGGGCATGTCCATGTGTCCAAAAGGCATGTCCATTAGGGAGCAGAGCGGACAGCCTGAAGAGGCAAAGCAGGAGGTGGCTGTGGGGTTATGGGGTGGGTGTGGGGGTGGGGTGGTTTGAGGGTGGGGGTGGGGTGGGGGGTGTGGGTGTGGGGGTGGGTGTGGGTGCACCTGCTGGTAGAGGTTCTCCCAGAAGTCCTGCGTCATGAGGCGGAAGAGGGAGAGGAAGGCCCAGCTGAACGTGTCAAAGCTCGTGTAGCCGTAGTCCGGATTACGTCCTGCCTTTACGCACACATAGCCCTCTGGACACTGCCTGCAGGGCACAGCCAATCAAAGAGACACTCTCAGTGCGTTTATCCAATCAGAAACTGTGTGGCATACTGGTCGGTAACACAGCACACAGCAGTACATCGGGCAGAGAGCTCAACACATTCCAGCACACTGAGAGAAGCAGAGGATAAAATCTTACTGTGTTCTTTACACCAAAGTGTATTACAGTCAAGGTCAGCAGGTGAAGGGTGAGCAGGAGCAGGAGTGTGTGTGTGAGGTAAGTGTGTGTGTGAGGTAAGTGTGTGTGAGAGGAAGTGAGTGTGTGAGGTAAATGGGTGTGTGTGAGGTAAGTGTGTGTGTGAGGTAAGTGTGTGTGAGAGGAAGTGAGTGTGTGAGGTAAATGGGTGTGTGTGAGGTAAGTGTGTGTGTGAGGTAAGTGTGTGTGAGAGGAAGTGAGTGTGTGAGGTAAATGGGTGTGTGTGAGGTAAGTGTGTATGTGAGGAAATGAGTGTGTGAGGTAAATGGGTGTGTATGAGGGACTGTGTGTGTGAGGTAAGTGTGTGAGGTAAGTACGTGTGAGAGGGAGTAAGTGTGTGTGAGTGAGGTAAGTGTGTGAGGAACCTACCCTGCATCACTGGCGTTCCCACAGAGCAAAGCATCTCTGCGGTTGGGCAGGTAATAGTAATTACCTGAGAAAGGGAGAAGAACAGACAATGAATAACGAAGCAATGGATGGTGCGCACACACACACACACACACACACACACACACACAGGCATGAACACACAACACACAGGCACGTGCAATTAAATCCTGGACTGAACAGCACAGTTGACAGGGCATGTATCTGTGTGATTCCAAAGTTTGACCTTTGAACCACCCAGATGTTGCGCGGTCTCCCTGAAGCAGGGGTCACCTGTAAACGCCCCAGCGCCCCGTAAGGGACTCACGTCCCCTGGACCAGTGATGTACTCTCCACTGAGCCCAAGACTGCCTTGTGTCACCACACATCTCAGCATGACACATACAGACTAACTCACTCACTCGAGGTGACATGCACATTTCCACACACACACACACACACACACACACATAAAGCCTTGTGTCCATCCACTCACTCTCATCCATAATGTACTCGGTCCAGTTCAAGGTGCTGGTCGTGGTGTTGAGATGTGTGTCGTTCATCGGGATCCTCACACACTTGTGCCTCAGGTTCCCCATGAAGAGCTGCAGGCCTATCAGGGCAAAGACACTGAGGCAGAAAACTGTGAGAATCATCACGTCCGACAGCTTCTTCACCGACTGGATCAGGGCGCCCACGATGGTCTTCAGGCCTGTGGCGACACATGGCGATCATACACACACACACACACACACACAGGGCTTTGCTCACAAACCTCCAGTGGAAATCACTTTTAGTGATTGCGATGTACGTAACAGCCTCTACAACTAGGGACCAACTGTCTGTGTGTTATTAATGTTTCAGATCTACTTTATAAAAAAAAATACGTTTGCATGTGCACTGCATGCGAAGTGGTAGATCACTAATATCACATTTATAAAACCAGTTTGCTTATTACTGAAATAAGCAAGCTTTCTCTTTCTCTTCACTTCATGAGTTGGATGATGGTCATGAAGTGATTGGACTAGTTAGTTGAGTATGTTTAGTATCTGCTAGCAATGAAAGTGCTATTACAGTATTAGTTTATTAGATTAGCAAATGCTTTGTGAATTGCTTGTTAAAGACATTAAAACATGCAGTGTAGTTGTGTGTCTGTGTGTGTGTGCACTGTGTGTGCACTTGTGTGTTTGTATATGTGGGTTTGCAGGTATGACACACCTCATGTTATGTTTGCATGTGAGGGGGTTTGCTGTAGTGATGGATAGATGTGTTCAAATGTGCAGTGTGTGTGTGCTGTGAGTATGTGAGTGTGTGTGTGTGTGTGTGTGTGTGTGTGTGTGCTGTGAGTGTGTGTGCTGTGAGTGTGTGTGTGTGTGTGTGTGTGTGTGTGTGTGTGTGTTGATGGCAAAGTTGTGCCATGCTTCACACTCACACCACACTAAATAAAACAGACTGGCGGCGGAGCGCATGCACATAGAACTCAATCAGGATACAGACAAGGAGAAGAGAAGAGAAGAGAAGAAGAGATGAGATGAGAAGAGAAGAAGAGAAAAGAAGAGAAAAGAAGAGAAGAAATGAGAAGAGAAGAAGAGAAAAGAAGAGAAAAGAAGAGAAGAAAAGATGAGATGAGATGAGAAGAGAAGCAGAGAAAAGAAGAGAAAAGAAGAGAAGAGAAAAGAAGAGATGAGATGAGAAGCAGAGAATAGAAGAGAAGAAGAGATGAGATGAGATGAGAAGAGAAGCAGAGAAAAGAAGAGAAGAAGAGAAAAGAAGATGAGATGAGATGAGAAGAAGAGAAAAGAAGAGAAGAAGATGAGAAAAGAAGAAGAGAAGAGATGAAATGAGAAGAGGAGGTTGGTAATAGATTTCTCCGGAACAACACGCTGTAGCCTTCAGCAATGTCTCATGCAAAACACAAATCAAAAAAGGGCCCGAGTATTCCCCCGAGTATCCCCGAGTATCCCCGAGTATTCCCCGAGACTTCATGTCTGGGCAATAACGGGGCGGAGTCTAACAGAAGGAGGGAGGGAACAATCGAAAATGGGCTCTACAAAAGCCTGGAATCCTCTTTGGGGTTAGTCTCTTTCTTTTGTGTGAGAACGGATTCCTGCTTTCTAAGGCGGCTAGGAGTGACAGAATGAGAGGCCAGCAGAGGAAGGATGGTGTGTGGAAAGCGTTTGGATGAAGAAGCAGCTTCTGGCCAAGAGCTGCCGGCCGTGAGCCGCTGCGAGCCGTGAGCTGCGAGCTGTGAGCCGTGAGCCGTGAGCCGTGAGCCGTGAGCCGTGAGCTAGCTCTCACCTGGGATGACAGAAATAGTTTTGAGTGCTCGTAGAACCCTGAAGGTTCTCAGTGCAGAGACATTGCCCAGATCCACAAATTCAGTTACATATCTGTAAGGGAGGGGGTGGTAAAGGAGAAGGGGAGGGGTCACACACACACACACACACACACACACACGCACGCACGTTAGGACGGGACAAGGCCGCAAGAGGGAAACGTCACGCACGGACACACACCTGACTGACACCTGTGCTTGCACATACACACACGTGCGCATAAGGAGACAGGCGCCCGTCTGCACGTACACACACACACACACACACACACACATCCCTTACCTGGGATAACTGAGATTGTTTTCAATGCTCTGAGCACTCTGAATGTGCGCAGAGCTGACACATTGCCTAGGTGTACAAACTCAGTTACATACCTGTTGGATTAAATAGAGAGTTACCACAAAGCGCACACATACGAACACACGCGCGTACACACACACACACACTCACACACACACACATGTGCACAACTACACATGCACATGCACACACACACACATAACGACCCACACACATGCACAAACACACACGCACGCACGCACGCACGCACGCACAGTTTCATGTGCTATTGATTATATTTCCCAAGACACAGTTTGTGTTTGCATAAGTAATTGAAACATTTTGGTACATTCTCTACACCTGGCCACTGTAATACTGCAGTGACAGTGACACTGTAATACTGTAGTGACAGTGACACTGTAATACTGTAAATACAGTGACACTGTAATACTGTAATGGGCATAAACAGCAAACACACAGGACACAGTAACAGAAGGAGACAATAAAGTGGACGCACGCCATCAGGATGACACTAAAGTCTAGCCAGTTCCAGGGGTCACGCAGAAACGTGAACTTCCCCACGCAGAAGCCCCGCGCCAGGATCTTAATCAAGGACTCAAATGTGTAGATCCCCGTGAACGTGTACCTGGAGCAGAAAGAAAGAACCAAGACATGTACAAGAACACCCAGAACGCAGAAGAACATATACGACACAGCCAGGAGCCAGCAGCAGTCAGAGTCGCCCTCTACACTCCAGACATGTGAAAACGCATAAATGGTTACTGGAACACACACATATAAACTCTACACGCACACACACACACACACACACACACACTGACTTACTCCACGTTCTTCGCCCACTCTGGGGGGCTGCTCAGTGTCATGAAGGCGCAGTTGGTCAGAATGGTGCACATGATCACAAAACTGAACATCGTGGATATAAGTCAAGGAGCACACATTGAAACTCTCTCTCTCTCCCTCTCTCCCTCTCTCTCTATCTCTCTCTCTCTCTCTCTCCCCCCTCCATTGCACAGTGGGCCACACCCCTGTCTTATTTGCTGTTCTGGAACCTGTGGAAGGATATGAGTGCACCAGCACTTTGATGGACAGTCTTCTCAGAGGGTTAAACGGACTGAGGATGTAGAGAGCAGGCGTGGCGTTGAAACGGAAGATTGTCTTCCCCCGGTTCAGTACTATAAACGTCTGAAACACACACACACACACACACACACACACACATACACAACTCAGTTCATATATTCCCCTTTCTCTGCTTCTCTCCCTCCCCCTGTCTTCCTCGTTTTATCTCTCTCTCTCTTCACTCTTTCTCTCCATCTCTTCTTCCCTCTTCCTTGCTCCCTCCCTCTCTTCTGTCCACATCTCTCTCCCTCTCTGTCCATCTCTCTTCTTCTGTCTCCCCATCTATCCTTCTCTTCCCACCTCCCTCCCTCACTCCTGTGCCTCTCTCTCTCTCTCTCTGTCCATCTCTCTCCTTCTCTTCCCCATCTCTGCTCTCTCTCCACCTCTCTCCCTCTCTCTCTCCCTTGACCTCTCTTCCTCAATATCTCCCTCTCTCCCTCCACCTCTCTCCCTCTCTCTCTCCACCTCTCTCCCTCTCTCTCTCCCTTGACCTCTCTTCCTCAATATCTCCCTCTCTCCCTCCACCTCTCTCCCTCTCTCCCTCCACCTCTCTCCCTCTCTCCCTCCACATATCCCTCTCTCCCTCCATCTCTCTCCCCCCATTTCTCTCTCTCTCTCTCTCTCTCTCTCTCTCTTACTGTTTGGTTGCTGTAGTAGGTGTCCAGGTCATCCAAAGGAACCGACACCAGACCAGACGGGATGTCCCCGTAGATGAAGGGCAGGGACTTCCCCGCCTCCAGGTCACTGTTGGGCTTGGGTCCGTTCTCGTCATCTTCCTCGCTGCCTCGCTCGCCCTTGGGCCGGCTGGCTGCCTCCTCAGCGATGCGGCGCTCGATGGCAGCGAGCGACTCGGGAACGAAGGGCCGGAAACTGTCAGGTCCGGGAGGAACAAGCAGCTGGGCGGCCATATTGACATCGTGCTCCGTGAGCTGGACCGACTAGCCTCTGTCACAGCTGGGGCTGGGGGAGAAACACACAAGTACCAGGGGCTTAGACCTGGGCTTAGACTTGGACTTAGACCCGGGCTTAGACTTGGACTTAGACCTGGACTTAGACCTGGACTTAGACCTGGACTTAGATCTCTCCACACAGTAGGGCCCAAACACCTGTGCTACCAACAGCTGTAATCTGCTGTAATCACGTCACTCTTCCACCAAGCCGAAGGAACAACTTAATCATTCAGACTGACAAGTTTTTAAATGAAACTGAAAAACAGGATTTTTTTGAAGTATTATTTTCCATCCATTTTACAAAATTGTACATTGTTGTTAATGACTAATATGTGCCATTGACTTAATTAGCATGGTCCTTTCTGCGTCATCGTCTCTGTTGCCTGTGCTTTCAACCTGAAGGACATCTGTGGAAAAATATTTTCCAGCTGTTTGCTGAAAAGGATCTTAGTGACAGTCTGAAACGGCATCTTCCTTCAGAGCAAGTGGAGCCCACACATAGAACAGCCACACTGGCAACTATGAGAACATCCCATTGAGAAAATCTGTAAATGACCTTAAAATGAGATGTTAACAACTGTGTTCTGTGTTACATGCTCTTTTAACCTAATGTTAAATGTCCAAAGTGTCAGTGTAGACACATCTGCAACCTCACGCTATCAGCAAATCTACACCCAGATCTACACCCAAAACCATGTAAATCCTCCACGTTACTGCCAAAATATTGTACACTTTTCTACAATTTATTGATACATTCTATAGATAAAAAAGGTACTGACAATGATTTGTTGAGCATCACAACCCTCTGGGACACTGAGCGCCAGTGACCCCTGCTGGCCTGATGGGGTAAGCAGTATTACAAAGCACATGTAACAGCCTTAGTCAGGATACAATATGGTAACTGTATTCTGTCACAGTTATATGAGGTTTGTGGTGGTGGGAGTGAAGGACCTGGATTAAGATCTGGATTAAGATTTGGATTACGATCTGGATTAAGATCCACTTCTTTGACCGAGTGGTATTCACTTTTAACCAGTCCATGTCCATGAGTTTCTATCACCGAATGTTTTAATCCGTATCTTCCCAGAAAGCGCCACAGATTCAGTGTAAAGAAATTTGTTCTCACGCATGCAAAACCCATTCTAAACCTCTCAGGGATGTTTACACTGGTGGAGATATAACTGCAGCCCATATGGTTCTCCTCAGCAATGCTGCTCTACCAGGAAAGGGACATCAGATTAGGAAGCTTCAGAATAATAATGATTTTTCAATAGAAAATCAGTAATCTGTAATGGAATACATTTCTAAAGCTACTTTCCCAAGCCTGACAGGCTCTGCTGAACTGGTGTTCACAGGACCCCTAACCTTTGACCTGGAGGCCCTGATGTCTTAGCCCCTCCTCTTCTCATTCCCATACCAGTTCACAATTCCTAAGTACATTTGGTATGTGGGGATAAAGTAAGTGGCAGAGGGTGAGGAATTATATTGAGAGAAAGAAAGACAGAAACACTCACAGAAACCTTTGATTGCTGATCTTTTAAGTGGATTTCCATAAGCCCATCAGTGGAAAGTGAATTACTGTTGAATTACTGTTACTGTTATCAAATTACTGTTACATTAGGCAGTAAATGTAATGCTGGAGTCATTCTAAACAGTGGTATGGCCCACATACTACATATGAGTACAACCAAATAACAGTGGTATGGCCCACATACTACATATGAGTACAACCAAATATCAGTCCTGCTGGAGCAGTTGCTTCTTATGCCAAATGCCCATTGGCAACGGCACTTTCCAGACCACAACAGCTACCTTGCACCTCCAATCACTGACCACTTCATTAGTTACATCTACCTGATAGGTGCATTTTCTAAGTGGACAATCCCAGTATGCAACTCTTGGTAATGCACAATTTCGCCATCCCATTCCATCCTGGTGCAGTTGATGTGGTTGTGGACAGATGAGCTGGTGTGTGTGATGCTCAGCTGCACGGCCAGGACACGCGTCAGTGTCACTGCTGGGTTGGATGTGATCCGCCTAAACTTTAGTGATACTGTCATGCTCTCTGCCTCTAACTACGTTTCCCCATCAGCCACCTGCAGGTTGCCTGCCTGTCACTCCGTCCAGTTCCACCAATCACAGCCAGCTCCTTCGATCCGCCTCCCCAGACTATTGAATGTTTCCCCCTGTTCCTGTTTCCATGTAACTGTCACTCCGTCCAGTTCCACCAATCACAGCCAGCCCCTTCGATCCGCCTCCCCAGACTACTGAATGTTTCCACCTGTCCCTGTTTCCATGTAACTGTTGTGAGGTATTACCATGCATCATCTGAGCGTACCGAGCGGTCCCTGTGTCCGTCTCTCTGCTTACCAACGTCCTGGTTATCACCTTGGCCCAATCCCTCTCTGGTCCGTTGGCCTTGTCTGACTGGCGGTTCTGTGTACTCGGAACCGCTATCTCTTCCACCCTTGTGCCTATCCTGTTTGTCGGGATTTCGACCTGCTGTTTAATGACAAACGGCTTTGGATCATCCCTCTCTGAATAATCCTAATTTTATCTCCAAGTATCTGTTGCTCTACAGATATCCCTAATCCCAAACTCACTTAGACACATCCAGACCACAACTGGGAAAAAACAGACAAATAGTCATCATAATACCAAGGCTCTGCATGCACGACTTCACTGTAACCTGACTGACAAGTATGCAGAGAACTATTTTAATCCCATTACCCAGACTGATCACAGGTTCTGCTAACATTAATCCTGAAATGCAGTTGGGTACAGTTTGACAGCACTGAGCATTTTGCCCTGATCTCAGAGCAGCCGCAGAAGTAACAGCAGTGCCTGAGTGTCTTTGATCTGCGTCACTTCTGGAACACCTCTGACTCACAGGGCACCCACCATCCAGGCACCAGATACTCTTTGCAATACGACAGAGCAGCATTCGCGTCTAATGCTGTGCTTAGCGGCAGACACAAAACATGTGATGTTAGTGCATGTGTGTTTGTCCACGCCCATGCACGCGCACGCATGTGTGTGTCTGTATGAGTGTGTGTGTGTGTGTGTGTGTGCCTCAGCACCTCCCAAACGGTGCAGTCCATTCCCATCTGAGAGCACCAGTCACAAACATCTCCCTCTCACAGCAGCGTACCATCCAAACCCCCTTCAAAAGGGAGCAAGTCTCAGGAGAGCCATTACGCTGAGCCCTGGCCTGCTGCACACCAACCCCCAGTGGTCCGGCGGCACCTCTCTGAGAGAGACACACGCAGAGAGACACGCAGGGAGACACGCAGAGAGGCACGCAGAGAGACGCTGGGAATTACCAAAGCTATTTCTCATGTTTTCCATTACCAATGTGCATCTACAGTGTCTCCTGTACTCTGACACTGATCACGTGACCTCCATTATTAAACTGGGCCACTTTCTTCTGGGGTTTTAAAACAAGGAGGAGTCAAGGGAAGAACTAATCAAATGATCAATGATAATGATAAATATTGATGAAGATCATGTTGTCACTGCTTAGGCAATCAAAACATTCAAATACACTACTGGGCAGAGTCCTCTGTCATCCACCACTTAGAACTGGAAAAAAATATGAAAACAGTGAAAATACAACAAAAAAACCCACAGTAACAACAAATGCACAAACTCAGGGCACAAACATAAACTCTCAGATTATTTCAAGCCAGAAACAGAAAGTGATTCTTCATTGACTGTACATGCAACACCTTGTGCTGTATAAACACAAAATCGTCAGGACAACAGCTAAGGGAAGCTCGTCCGTGATTGGTGGAGCCACCATTACAGCACAGTGAGCATGACTTCACTGTTGACAGTTAGCAACAACAAACCATTTTGGACTCTTTGTGATTTGTGACTTGTGACCGCTGATATACACAGTACATAGTTACAACCATAACAGCAGAACATTCATCACCTTAGGTTTCTTCACATCTGTACCACACAGTACACCTCTCTCTCTGTCAGTGTATGTGTGTGTGTGTGTGTGTGTGTCTGTTTGTGGTGGTGGGAGAGATGTAAATCTTTAAAAAAGATTGACAGCATGTCACTGAGAAAATGGAATCTAATGTCCCTGGCAAGCTCAACCTTAAATACAACGTATTTTTGCTTATTCCAGAACACTTCATTGGAACATCATAAATAGATCTATGTGACTTCTATAGGCTTTTAGTATAATTGTTGTGTTTCACATCCCTTCGCATCTTAATGTGCCTAAATCGAATAAACCAAACGCACCGAATGGCTCCAGTAGCTCTCTGACAAGACGCGCCCCAAACGGTCATGAACACATCTAGCAACTTCGAGGTACCCAAATCCCTTTTCGTCTGTCCAACCATATACTGCAGGTTCTTTGTAATTTTCTGACATATTTATCAAATGTGCATTAAAATCGTACGTCTTCGTGAACGTTAATGGCGATTCGAATCAGCTGCTGTCCATAGTTCTGAAACACAGGTGCGCGCTTTCGCCTGGACCACCCGCCACGCGCTTCCTCCGAGAGGACGCGTCACCACTTCGACACTGAGGTGCGTTGCGCTACTTTACATTACGTGAACTTTTTTGGTAGATGCGGAAGATACAATAACGTTAAATTTATGTAGCTAAATCTGACGCCATCGCTACTGGTTGGGATACACGGGCCAACAACACGCCCGCGCGCGCACGTCCGCGCATACATACACATACACACACGCGCGCGCGACACGACAACGACGTGTCACTGAATGGTATCTTCAGCCCTCTCAGGGTTATTGATAGCGATATGAAATCCAAAAGTCATAATTAGCTAACGCCTTTCGCTAAAGGTATTCTCAAAGAAATCATTTGTTGGGGGAGGAGACAGTCAACATGATACGTGCGAAATAGGCGGTGTCCTAAGGTGACATTAAATGATCAGTGTTAATTCGAGCATTGCTACCTTTCATCAACAAGTTGAGACTGTAGGTGCCCCAAGAGCGATCGTCAGTACAAAAGCGTTCTGAGTGACGCACAAGGTCACCCGAGAGCGCGCAGCTGTCACGAGATTTTTCGTCCATACTGGCTCTTTGTGAACCTTACGCTTTTGAATCCGAAGAAATATACATATTTCGGTTATAACGCAGGTGAGCCGCAGGGCCCTACCTTTATAGCAACTGGTTCATCTCGAGCGCAGGAGCGAGGCAGCTGTCGCCATGTTGACGTCTCCGTTTATTTCCATACTGCAGGCTCGAGCTTACCGGAGTCCACCCAAGAACACCGGAGTCAAAACAAGTCACGGTTTGCACGGCTCAATCAGAAGTTATTCATCAAAAACATCCCCGTTGACCGAAGCTCCTTGACCGTACCACCTCTTAACGACACCGACTGAAAGACCGAGATTGATGTAATTCCACGTAACGAGAAGACACCCAAAGGGTTAAACGGTGTCTAGGCGACAACGAAAACGTCTCTGGGCGTGCCTTCTTATTGACAAAAATGTCCCCTTCAAATCAATTAAGCATAACGCATTTGCCGAATTAAACCTTAACATTTAGGATAGGTGTGGCCACATAACTATTGTTTTAAGATCGTGCGATTTGTCCGTGTCTTTTTCAGCCAGCATCGGTAGGTGGGTGTGGAGCTGAGAAAATGGGAGGGGGGTCGCACTTGTGCGCCCTTTTCAATGACAGTCATTATCAATATAATTTATGCTTTACGCGGCCATGACAGGAGCCAGATAAATTCTTTTGCAATCAGAAATATAAACCTTTAAATCTGTATTGCCGACAAACGCCAATTCTCTGTTCACGTAACATCTAAACATTAATGACATTGTATACAAACCAAATTAAATTACTTCAGTACGCAGCGATGTAAACGCAAGCGCGCCTATAATTCACCGCTGGGACCTGTTTTAAAAAGACAAAACGGCACTGAATGTGTAACGCGATAAGGTGCGACATCGACTTCAGTCCAGTTTAACTCATCGTATCTGCACAGATCGTCCTTATTACCGCCTATAAACAGACTGCGAGCCTCCTTATGGCAAATAGCGTTAACGCAATAAGGCGAATTCAGTCACTTGTCCACTACATTGCAACACATGTAATATGCCCAAATGAAGGAAATCCTAATCTAAAAACGAAAGACAATCAAATATTTCATATAGTGTCCATATGCATTTTTTTAATTAAGGCAGATTTCTGAACGCTCGTTGTCGACTGATAGGTTGTGTTATTCTTTGTATAGTATGGCGCTGCTGTGACTGATACAAATGAATCAGAGCAAACAAATATCTATTTAACTTCGTATGCGCCTTGTAGGCCTGTCATCTTTACATACATTTCTAGACCTTTCTGACTTGATCATTTAGCTACTCACCATGGCAAACGCCTGCCTGCGCGGACCTGAGTGACGGTGGATTCCAGTTATTTCACCTTTGATTCTCAAGGCCGTATATGTTCCCCCACAAACACATACAAACCAAAAATTGTGTCTTGTTAAACGAAAACTTGAATAGCGAAAGGAGTCGGGTTATTTAACCACTTAAAATGCTCTCTCAGATGTCGCTCGCCTGGCCATGTATCACCAATAGGCGCTTCCGGTTGTCGCTGGTTGAGTGGTGGGAGTGACGCGTGCACGAGTATCACGACGCTGTTCGTCTGTATCCCACCATACCTTATACCTGCACGTGGAACCTGGACATATATTGGATAACATAAACGCGAACATTGCAATGTCTACGGCGTAATGTTTTCATTTGCATGCGTTTATATGCTTAGCGTGCGGCTACACTGTTTAACAAAATCAAGCAACATTTCCGAACTCCAACAAATCCGAAGTACAGTACAAACAGTATTAGCTTCGTTATATCAACTATCACGGCGTTTAATTGGAGACAGTTTTACTTATGTCAGAGCCATTCATTTCTTGGGCAGCGGTAGAATCGTTTTGTAGAATTATGACAAATATGACATCTGATTAAATAAAAATAGCAATGTCTCAATAGCCCTGGTGGTGAGTGAACTTCTAATCTGCATATTAATATTGGATACCACATTCATAATACAAAGAACAGCGAGGTGTCTTGGATTTATGGTGAGTCATTTTAACGCGTTCTAATACGTCCATTGTCATACAGTTACGCACAGCATATTTCTGTTATCCGGTGATGAGTTATTATTCAGGCGTTGTATAGTCGCGATTGACTAGCAGTTAGTTACATTTATAAAAGAGAATAGCACGGTAAAGCATCAGATTCAGTGTAAAGTATCCGATTCACTAGGTAGTTGCTTCCGATGATCCGTACCCACCCTTAATAGCATCAGGCTGTCAGTTACGCATGAACATAAGCAAAAGCACCTGAGGCGTGGGAGATGCAAGACAAGAAGCTCCCTGGCGCCCTCTGTTGGTAACAGTGAGCTACGGTAGACACCAATCTCTCAGCTAAAGGTTCAGTCACGTTACTGTGCAGAATACTAATCGCAACACTGGCGTAGGGAAGAGGCACGAAGGGTTCATACTGAGATGAAACACTTTAAATAATAAAAAAAATAAAATAATTTACATTTTCTCCCCCCAGAATTGCAGCCTCCTCCCCTCTTGCGGCCCCCAGAATTTTCACTACGCCACTGCAAAACTTCATCAAAGAGTTGAAGTTACACCAAAACCGTAATTTTACCTTTATCATAAATATTATGACTGCTCAGAATTAGCTATCGCCACTGCAAACAGATTATCTATAAGCAACGTTACAGCTTCGAAAACCAGAAAATAGACTGCTCGTCAACTGTGTTGGCAAAGCCTTTATGTGTTCATTCTTTAAGAGATACAACTCCAGAGAAGCCTGGTGATTTAGTGCATTACAGCGATTCTTCCGCGTGACCGCGTCCAGTCGCTGTAAGGCTTCAGCTGATGCGTGACGCATCTCCCGGTTTTGACATTCCGTGAGTGCCCCTCATTAAACACGTGCGACCGCTAGGCTGGTTTCCAGACATGACATAGGATACGGGCAGTCACGTGTGCCGCGGGCCAGTGAGCTGAAAGTAGCTGGAGAAGCGGTTTTAAAATTCGGGCAGAGAGAGGAGTGTGACGCGTCTGTTTTAGCGCCACCACCTGGGCGAATGTCATAATTACAATAGGATTGCATCTGTAAACTACAATAAAAAATAAATAACTGCTTCCTCTCTCACTCTCTCTCTCTCTCTCTCACTCACACACACACACACACACATACACGTAGTGTATTATCACCATAATGCAATGGTGGAAGTTCTCATTAGAGTTGCTGTGCTGAAGATCACTTCTCACCATTCTGTCATGCACACAGCACACACATACAACCTGGACATTTACGTGATTATGTATTCAGACACACATAAAGACACAGGCACACAAACACACGTTAGTACACAGAGTGTTCACTTTCCTTGCTGCGGTGATGACTACATAGAGAACGTGTAAAGTAAACTTGGCTAATGCATGAGCATAATAGCATCCAGCCAGTGACAGTGAGGTCACATTATTGCCTCTCTCTCACACACACACACACTCACACACACACACAAAGTGGAATTTCCTTTGTGAAGCGCTTTGGTGAATAACGGGTGTGTTTGTCTGTACTCATCTGACAGTGAAAATGTGGAGGAAGCTATATACTGTTAGACAATCGCAGTGAAACTCAACCCAACAGAAACACTCCTGAGGTAGCTGAAAAAAGTACTTCCCCATGTAGTATAACCTCTTTGTAAGGTCTATAACACTGTATATCTGTTTATATACCTAGAGATGTATATTAGTTTGTGTCTTACCCAAGTACATTGCAGTTACTATCTAGAATCTTCTTCAGATTTATATATATATATATATATATATATATATATATATATATATATATATATATATATATATATATATCCCCCTCTCTCTCTCTCTCTCTCTCTCTCTATATATATATATATATATATATATATCTTTCTCTTTGCAGTTCCTAATTTCATTGCTGCCATAGCAACAACTGGCTATGCAAGCAGATATGCCGTTAACGCAATGGCCATTTGTATATTTGTATTAAAATGTATTAAAAGATTAAAAGGTGTTCAACAAAAGTCTTCTCTTGGTTTCTCCAGTATCAAGCTGATTACTCTTGTATGTAATACAGTAAACACTTGCCTGAAATCACCTTCATACACACATACACACACACAGATATATAGGCTATATATATATATATATATATATATATATATATATATATATATATATATATATATATATATATATAGTTGTACTTTAAGAAGCATATAAATATGACTGTAATGTAATGTCAGTTTCAGTGAATTATAGCAATCTAACGGATTGCCTTCCAGACATTCCTGAAGTGTATTCATTAAGTTTTTTACTCAATAGATATTCAGAGATACTGAGTTTTTACTGAGAGATATCAAAATAAAATATCCAATGAGCAATAAAGTAAAATTACACCTGAATGTATAACCAGTGTAAAATAAGGTATGAGGAATTAACCAGGCATAGTCAGTGATTTCAGTCTCTTGATAAATGTTCTAACTTGACAGGGACTAACTGAATACATTTCAAGTAAGAAAAACATTGCGTAGGATTTTCCATGTAATAAATATTTTTGGTTACCCAGCGTGGGAAGCGATTCGGGATACAGCAGTCACAGGACTTCTTTAGCTGGTTTCATTGCGTTTCTGCTCTTTTATTGACCATTTATATTAGGTCACTTAAAAAAACGCACATGCTGCCCTCTACTGGAATTTTAAATGATCAGACTATTTCTCAGTTATTAAAACACCGCTTATCATCAATGAATCAAACGCCGCTAATAAACAAGAGACAATTTCGTATATTATTGTCAGACCTCGAAACTGGCAATATTTTCCACTTCTGCCTCACTTCACAAGCTTGAGTGCCCGCGGGGAGAAGATTTGTTGATGTCACCGAACTGGGCAGGTCCCTGTGGTATTGTTAGATCTCTGCAAAGAGGGATTACCCAAACTTCGACTCATCCCTGTAATTCTCTTCACACACACACTAGCTGACAGGCGTCTGAATCGGCAAAGCAATTTGCAGAAGGACTGAGAGGTAGGTAAACCAGCGAACTACAAATTGTTCCTTCCCTGCATTAAAACCCACCTGTAAATGTTCTTAGCGTTTTGCTTGTATGTTTGCGTTTGAGTCGGAGGCCTGCTGGTAATGCTTTAATGAGTTCATTAATCCTGTGGGTTGAAATAGTACACTCTCTTCGGTTTGGAGAAAGAAATATTGGATTGTATGTGTAATATGCAAAGGAAAGAGAAAGTATAGATTCGAAATACACGCAAGTACTTCCAAACCTTGAACTTTAATAATTCCGATTATTTATTGTAAACAAAATGCGTCATGCAAACTGGTTTAACCAAAACGCCGAATGTTAAACGGTTACTGCCTGGAGTTCGTGCAGGTGTTCGCATTTCGTGCGTTCATCTTTGTGGAGGAAGTTTCACCCACTCCGCGCGGGGCGTGTGCGTTTGTGCTCGACAGTCCGTGACTCTGCATGGTGTTGCTGTAATGCGCCGTGGACGGGAGGCGCAAAATATCGCACAGCTGTGGTAAACGCCCCAAACTTGCCATAGACCATTAGCAGATGTGTAGCTAGTTATCTTATTCGGTTAGTGGTGGGGTCTCGCTTGATCGCTTCGAGGATGCTCCTAAGGGGAAAATACTAGCACGAGCTGTGATAAATAAACAGTGCATTGGGGGGGGGGGTCTGAACGTTTACATCCGGATCAGATCTTTTTATAAAACGGTTTGTTATTCGTTTTTCAGGTGAACCCAAAGAGCGTAACAAGTATTCGTGTAGCGTAGCAGAAACCCCCAGTGGAAGATTGTTTGCTTGTTTTTGTTTGTTTTTGCTTCAGTGTAGCTTTATGGGCTCGTGAATGAATGAATGAGTCTGGTGACCTAAATATGAATGACACATTTTTCACTTCTCCAGTAATAGGACACAAACAAAGGAAATTCCAGGATACCCTTCCCCAACTTCACTGACTTGGTCTACACACACACACACACACACACACACACACAATGGAGCAGGAGGAGCTGACTGACAGAGATCTGGTCCTGACTGTGGAGGTTCCAGGAGGAAAGGAGACATCAGTTACAGTGAACAGCAGGTGAGAGAGGGACAGACATTGTGTGTGTGTGTGTGTGTGTGTGTGTGAGTAAGAACTTAAATGCCTGGACTGTCTTAATATGTGAATATGATGTATTTTGTTTGTGTGCATATGCGGCTGTGTGTGGATGTTCCCACAGTAAACCAGTGATGGACTTGCTGATCAGTCTGTGTGCTCAGTACCACCTTAACCCATCAGACCACATTATTGAACTTATCTCCGCCAATCAGAACCATATCAAATTCAAACCCAACTCTCTGATTGGCTCCCTGGAAGCTGAACGGCTTGTGCTTAAACCTAAAGGAAGTGAAGACGTTAACAAAATGGCGCCCAACATGCCAGTAGTAAGTCAAACGCGAAGAGCGATTGTCAAGATATTTGACACAGATTTCATTCATTTACTTTCACACACTGACACTGTCAACATTTTTTAACTTGATTTTCCAGGCAACGGTGCGTCTGATGGTAAATTACAGACAGTCCCATAAGGCAGTGGTGCGAGTCAACCCCAGGGCTTCCTTGGCTGAGCTAATGCCCGCTGTGTGTGACAAGTGTGAATTTGACCCAAACACCACCATCTTGCTGAGAGACAGTCAATCAGAACACCCTCTGGATGTCACCAAAACCCTCAACGACTACGGCATCAGAGAGCTGTACGCCAAAGGTAAACAAAAAAACAAACATGTATTTTTACTAACTTCTTATGGCAAGATGTTGTATCTAATGTAAACATTGTTCTATCTAAAGTTCCAGTAGTTATATTTGACCTTTACTTTGACCTTTACTGGGTGCTAGTGTTATGTCATGCTTCTTTCCTCATGAGCGTTGCTGTTTGAAACTAATAACTGCTTATCCCGTTTCAGTTGTTTCAGGTGCTTCAAAGAACCCAGCAACAGCGTCTGATAAAGGTACTGGAAGCTCATTGGCTTTGGATGGCCCCACCATCTGAGGGCGGGGCTACAGAGCCAGATCCCAGCGCACAGGCACATCTACACTTGGAAATTCAGTTTCAGTTCGGTTTCTGTTTTGGTTGAGGGGTTTGAAATGAACCAATTACTATGAGCATAAATGTCAGGTTTATTTTATTTGTTTGACATTCTTTCAAACTGATCATTGCAATATTACCAGCCGTATAGCGCTCCCTGTGGTGATATTCTGGCAGGCGTGAAATGCAGTCGTTCCCAGTTCCTGAATTCATCAGATCTGAGCTGTACATTTCAGAATTCATCAAATCTGAGCTGTACATTTCAGAATTCATTTATATCCTCGGTAGAAATGAGACTGGTTATTCTACTGGCCGTCATGCTGTCAGTCTCGTCTCTTTTAATATCTGTGCTACAAGTTCATCTTCAAGTAACTAACTAAGTCTTCATCCTGTCTGTGTGTGGTTCACCTGATTATGGTTGTGCTTAACATTGGATTAAGGCTTCTATTATTAGGACCTTCTTTCAAAACAGCAAAAAAAAATGCCCTAAGACACTTTCTAAGGACTTATCTGTGTAGGTCACAAAAAGGAAACACTGGAGACTGAAATGAAATGGCAGGGAGGAGAAGAGAACAGAGGATTCTTCAGCTTGTTCCGGAGAAGCAAGACAGCAGCCAAACAGGTGTGGCGCTGGGCTTCCTGTTTCCTGTTTCCCTGTGTCTTTAGCAAGCTGTGAAGATCAGCCTTAGAGTCGAGGTTTCCGGACACTGCCATGAATGGGTAAACAGTCCTGTACGTCAGAGGTGGACATTCCAGGTTCAGAAAGTAAAAGTCCTCACCAAGATTCTGCTCAGGCTTCTTGGATCGTGTTGATTCTACTAATTTTACCTGCCTTGGACTAATTACTAATTACTACCCAGCAAGCTTGAGTAAAATCCTGGGAAGGAGTTTTACTTTCTGAACCTGGAATGTCCACCTCTGCTGTAGGTACACAAGAGGAAATTACCAGGTGCGGTTTGGCATACTAAAAATCTCAACATTCAATTATTATGTTGCTGGGTAAATCATTCTTACCCTTTTTACTTATGTTGAGGTAAGAAAGCCTGTAGATGTCCTACTACACTTGACTAAAGACAGATGGATGGTTATTTTGTTTTTTTCCAGTCATTCATTCACTTTTCAATTCATTCTCTTTTTTTGCATTAGGTTATATATGGACAGACATTTTTGCGTTTATCACCAAATGGCAGTTTTTCCGTAGTGCTGTCACTCATGTGTAGTCCGGAAATATTCTGCAGGGAATATTCATGTTCGCTGGATATTGATACTGTCCTTCACTCTCCATCTGTCCCCAACAGTTTTACAAGCATCCCTCTCCCTCTCTCTCACGCTAATTTGCATATTGTGTTTTGAAAGCCGCAACCTTCTCTTTCTCAGATAAGCAGGTCTCAGGTGGTGTTTTGTTTGTTTGTTTGTTTCGACATGGTGGACACTTGACCCCACAGGCCTTCTAATCAGCCAGGGTTATTTCCCTTTTCCTGATTGTTATTCCCTTGGCTTCCACAGGGGGCGCCAGCAACCAGCACCAGCAGCTCTGCCATGCCTTCCCTGTGGAGTAATACCCAGGTGGTTGATGAGCGCCGTCCTCAAGCGAACTCGGCCACGCCCGCACCGCCCATGAGTATACCTAAGAAAAGGCGGGCGCCGCAACCTCCCAGAATGCCTTGCTCCCAAAGCCCCAGCCAGTCTCTCACTCTGCCCACTGCCAGCAGGAAAGAGGTTTGTAGACACGCCCACTGGGCGTCTTTTAGGGAGGATCAGTCCTTATTATTACTCCCTGTTATAGGTGCAAGACATGCAGTATAAACATTCTCACTAGTGTCTCACACGGTGTATTTTTAGATGATGATGGATGATGGATTTTGTGTGTGTGTGTGTGTGTGTGTGTGTGTTCAGGGTGTGCTTACTCGAGTTTCTTCCATTGAGTCCTCTCTTAAAAGTACAAAGCGTCGAGCTCCTCCCCCGCCATGCAGTAACTCCTCCTTAACACACTGTGTTGATGAAGGTATGGACCATGTCTTATTCGTTTATACACCATCCATATAGCCAGACTTAAGAAAGAAAGAAAGAAAGAAAGAAAAAGAAACTGGCACTGTTCTCTGTATTCATCACAGAGTTTTTCATTCTGATTCTAACCTTTGCTTTATGTATCAGTGATATAACCTACAATACCAGAAGTGTTCGGTTATGAAGCTGAATTTGTGTATTGTTCATTTCAAGGAAGTGATTAGATGAGTTCGACAAAAGCGCTGGGCAAAGCAAAGTTTATCTGTTTACATTAAGCGTCTCTGCTTTTGTTCAGACACCGTCCTACCAGGAGGGGGCGCTTAGGAGTCATGGCTCACCTTCTCCCTCTTATCCTGGTGTGCTGCTTCTCTCTTTCCCCCTGCTCGCTGGTGAAGGGCCAGACTTCTCTTCCTCTCCCCTGTCTTTGTCAGCACATCGTCGTTTTTCCGTCATCCCTGTGTCGCTGTCAGCCACGTTCTCCTCAGTTCATGTCTGAAGCGTCTCTGAGTGCAAAAGCTGTAACTGGATCAGCTCGCTAACCTTGGCTGTTTAACTGTACTTGATGTGATATGATTAGCAACAACTGATCCTAGAACAGATCTGTGGCCCTTGGATTTCATACGTTCATATAGATGCTGATATTTTTGAGTGTGTTATGTCACCACAAGGAGAGAAGTTGCATACAGTTTGAATGAAAAGTTTGGGGTCTAGACCCCATTTGTCTCATTTGGTCCATTTAGTCCTTTTATATTGAATAAATATTAAATGGTTGTAAGTTATGCACTCTGGTCCAACATAATGATTTATCAGCCACACCGTTTGGCTTTGTTTATTTGTTTTCTGCTTTTTGTTTTGTTTGTTTGTCTCTTTGACAGTTAAGTAGTTTTTCTTTAGCTCTTATATTTCTGTCTCTGTTTGTCTTTGGTAGGATATACTCTTAATCTGTCATGATGAATGTTGTGTTTACGAAGAATTGTTTTCATGTATTTCCAAAATAATATGCTGCTTTCTTGTGCCAAATTCAAAGCACTTTTGTCTTTAACAAAAACCGCAAGTTTTAATAAAAGCTTATTCGTTAGAGGTGTTCACTATAATCTCTTGTGTTTGGAGTACTTTATATGAAGGCACCACACAACTCTTTTGACAAATACATGAATGCAGATGGAGGAAGACGAGCCAGAGAGGAAGATCATAAGGCCATGGTGGTGTTTTCTTTCTCATCAGAGAGTTGCCGTGTAGGAGCCGCACCTAACCTTTCCTCATTGGAGAAAACTCAAGAAGAAGCCTTACCATCATGTTTGAGTGACAGCACCTCCAACCAATACGGTGGCTTTACAACTGACTCTTCATCCATCTCATCACCCTCTCTAATGACAGAGATCCTGTATGAATACATGGATATATTGAATGCCCAGAAGCAGGAAGATCTCTCACCTGATCTCTCACGGTATTTTAATTGATTTTCCCTCTTTTTGGTTGTTCACTTTCTGGTATTAAATTGCACTTGCATACAACATAGACAAAAAATAAGCAGGATTATATTACACAAAGCCTGGGACAGAGGAACCTGAGTCACCACCAGCCAGCTGAATTGCATGGATGATTACACTGTTCCCAAGCCGACTTGCTTTCGACTGATTCAGCTCTTTCATCTTCTCTTCTTTGTAGTTCTGTCACATTTTTACCTCCAACAGCGATTCAGTCACCAGCCCTACAGTCGGTGCCTATCTCCCCTGCCAGAGGTCCAGACTCTGGTCCCATACTGCCCCCTGGTGGCGGACCGAGGTACTGCTCCCAGAGAGAGGGCCTCACCACATTCACTGTGGTGCCCCCCAGAAGACAGCCAAGCCTCAGACACTATGAGGTCCTTGTAACTTTGGAGGCCCAGGGCTCTCTGGAGCAAGGTTCAAGACGGACAGGGATACTAGAAGCCATTATCAATGGCACAGACAATCTGGAGCTGTGGAACAATAAGACAGAGAACTTGGAACCAAAAAAGGCTGAGGATGTAGAGCTGAAGAGTGCGGAGATGGTGATTCGAGAAAAAATAGAGGGCAAAAGTGAGAATCTAGAGGAAGGAAACGGAGAACTGGGTATTCTAGAAGCAGCAGAGAAAGCCTTTGGGAATTTGAAACTGAATGCAGATAGAGAGAAACACCATCCATGGGAGAAAGAAAAGATAAAAGACCAGGGCACAGAGGAAGAAGATAAAGATTATGTAGAAGAGTATAGAGAAAGGACAGAGAATTTTCGCAATTGCAGATCAAATTTGGATTGGACAAATAATGTGGCAGAGGATTTAGAACCAAAGGGGACCGAGAGTCCAAGTCCACATGAAACACACGACCAGAGTGAGAATCTAGAAAAAATGAAGGGTAAGATTGGAGTTCCAGAAGCATCAGAAAACACCTTTGGCAAATTAACAATTGATGCAGCTACCGATACAGAGAAACACCCTCCAGAGGAGATGGAAGACCGTGTTTTGAAGGAAGAAAAGAGGGATTGGGTAGAGGAGTATGAGAAAAGGAGGAGAAGATTTCAAGGTGATGTTGACGACGGGAAAGCAGTGAAATTGGACAGACGGACGAAGGAGTTTGAAGAAGGAATGAGATGGAGAAGAGTGGAGAGTGAGACCGTGGAGCTGGAAGAAGGCGCTCCAGCCTCACGTTCTGTTTACTGCAAGACACGTGAGCAAGAAAAACATGAGGTGCAAGAGGGAAAGATTAGGACAGAGAGACAGAAAGACGACATTTCCACGATGCTCGCAAAGTCTGCCAGCTACGCCCCCGCGCCTGATATCCTTGACTCTTGCTGTGCTGATAACCCTTCCTCTGACTCTACACCATACTCACCCCTCACTGTCCAGCCTCCAGACCCTTCCCAATCCAAGCACGATCCAAAATCCTCATCAGTAATCAGTAATCACCAACCTAGTTCTGTGCTTACACCTCCTCCTTCAGCAGATCCTGAACTAGACTCCTTCTCCAGTCCTATACTCCATCCCATTGATGACCCTCCTCCTCAAAGCCCTGTGTCTCTCTTTGCCTTGGCTGTCTCTCAGAGAGCTCAGAGTCTCAGGAATAAAGTGTCTGCTAAAGGCTTAACTCCACCCCCTCTAAGATCCTGCCCCCAAACCCCACCCTCTCAAGGGTTCACCTCCCAAACCCCACGCTCTCAAGGGTTCACCTCCCAAACCCCACGCTCTCAAGGGTTCACCTCCCAAACCCCACGCTCTCAAGGGTTCACCACCCAAACCCCACGCTCTCAAGGGTTCCCCTCCCAAACCCCGCCCTCTCAAGGGTTCACCACCCAAACCCCACGCTCTCAAGGGTTCACCTCCCAAACCCCACGCTCTCAAGGGTTCCCCTCCCAAACCCCGCCCTCTCAAGGGTCTACCTCCCAATCCCCGCCCTCTCAAGGGTCTACCTCCCAAACCCCGCCCTCTCAAGGGTCTACCTCCCAAACCCCGCCCTCTCAAGGGTTCACCACCCAAACCCCACGCTCTCAAGGGTTCACCTCCCAAACCCCACGCTCTCAAGGGTTCACCTCCCAAACCCCGCCCTCTCAAGGGTCTACCTCCCAATCCCCGCCCTCTCAAGGGTCTACCTCCCAATCCCCACTCTCCATAGGATTAAGAGCTGAAAGTTTTCCCCCCTCAGAAGCTTCTCAACCCCCCCCCTTTCTCAGAGGCTCACTTCCTGCAAGCCAGCTGCAAGGAGGCATGGCAGAAACTCCCCATTCTACACACACACAGTGAGGGAAAAGGTAATCTCTTTACGACCTCCGTGTACACACTGCACACAGTTAACATTTCATGTGACGGCGCTACAATTTGTCATTACATTCAAGGCCTGAATATGATTTTAATAGCGTATCAATTTAATGAATGCGCCTACCATTAAAAATGTCTGGTGGAAGTGAAATTAAATAGAGTTGCATGTTGTGGGAGAGGGAGGTTAATGAACAGAGCATCTGTGCAGATTGTTTACCGAGGTTATACATCCCCGTTCCCCTCTGTTCACATGCTGTTGGGCAGTTTTCCAACTTGCTGACCTCTTCAGCATTTGCTAAAGGTAGAGAAACAGTTTATCTTTTCGCATCCTACTCAACAGGAAACAGGCTTTCATAGAGGATGCGTAGACGTCCATATATATATGGACTGTTTAGGTTATTCAGAGTGGAACAAGGGACAGGACTGCTGGGGTTACAGAGTTTGTGTGTGCCTGAGTTGAGATCTAGACCTGTAGAGACTGACATCTGACGCCCCTACCTGTGTGTCCTGAGTCACCTGTCCTGGAAGGTCTGCATAATTGGTCTCTTCCTTCCGCTGCAAGTATTTTTGGGAAGAGCAAACTGCTTTGCGGCCTCTCGCGCAGGTTAAGTCCTATATAACCGAATCCTGAAGCATGCGCACACACGGATGCACACGCGTGTTTACACCACAGCACATGTTAAAATCATCTGGTTTATTTCATTGCTGCGATTCATAATATATTTCTGTCACACTTGAGCTTCAGCGCTAACTGGATTTTTGTACCAGTCCAGTCTGGCTATTCGTGCTGGAACTGAAAATGTTCAGATTAGAATTTAAATGTTAAAATGTAAATTCCTTGCTTTGGCAGATCGGTGTCGAAGTCAAGACTCACATTTGAATTTAATAAGGATTTCAGTTCATATATGATTGTCAATTTAAATACGCAAATCTGAAAAGGAGAAACGATTTAAAGCTTTGTAGAGAACATCGCATGTGTTTGTCTCCCCAGGAAGATGAGGATATGCGATATCATGACCTCTGGAAGAATTTGTGAACACTGCAGTTTGGATGAAGCTGTCGGCAGACTACATTATGCTGATAAATCCCCTCAGGTCGCTTGTGTTCTTGATTCTGATACGATTAGAAATGGAGTTTGGCAGTATAAAGAATTTGTTTTTTGTATTTCATGCTGTATGATTTCTAAACATTTTTTTTAATCATTATCAGTTGTACTGAGCACTGGACCGCTGATTTTGAGTTATTTTGGTAGGCTAGATAATTCAAAACAGTTCTGAAATATCTTGTCTGAACAGCATGATGTTATTGTTTGCTTCATATGCATTAATAAAATTTGTGCATTACCATGCTAGTGAAAAATGTGCAGCTGGGGCTGTTGTGTTGTGCCAGATCCTCAAAATCAAAAGTGATATTCTGGTTTTATTAGAGAGTTTGTCAAATTCCTGCACAAAATTGCAAAAAGAGTTTGTTTTTAAAGCTTTTGCAGTCTATGCAATGTAGAGGAGAGAGTTGCATATTAGGACTCTGACCAAACACTGGCTAACATGTATGTCCTGGATGTTCATGCAGACATACATTAGAAATGAATTCGAATTGCTACGTTAGAAATGAAAGGCAATGTAAACAGAATGCTGGGCTGCAGGCTATATGCGCTCCTAACTAGACTCAGTAGTCTGTCATTTAGTTCCTACACAGCTGAACCCCATAAATAAAAAAAAAAAGGGTTTTGCCTTCAAATTGCCCTGAGCTTCCAAACAGTTGTACAGGTTTCGTCATTGTGAAAACACTGTACATACATAAACCCACTTTCATATTGATCCGCTTGCTTGTTATCCACAGGAAGAAACAATCCCCTTCTTAATTCAAAGCTGCTGAAATAAAGTGCACACTGGGTGAGAAAGTGGGGGTTAAAAACACGGAAATTCAGCTGCTCACTTAAAGTCCTCTTATACACAAAGATACACTCACAAAAAAATGAAATGTTCTGACATATAATTGAAACTGAGACATACTCAAGTGTATAAAATATCTTATCTGCTGCTGAAATCATTAAGAGCTTAATATGCGATGTTGGGTTTGGCCTATTATTGTTTGTGCTCGCTGTGCCCAACAGGGGCGATGCGGCCGCTAGGCGGCGATGTCTGAACGGACAAACGTGCCCACTGCACCGTGACTTCGCGTAGGGAGAATAACGTTCGTTAATATTGTTCATTTCTGTGGCCTTAGCTAACCCCTACGCTCACAACACACCTACACAACTGGAACCGCAAAATCTACATATCTGTGTAACATTACGGCTGCCTCTCCATGTTTTTTTTCTTATTTGTGCTTCCTACCATCCCGTTTTTATTCATAGTTGTAACCTATTTGTTTGATATGTTTTTGTACTTCCTAGCTGTTCTGTCGAGAATAGAAAACATATTCACCGAGCGCACAGAAAAAGAAAGACGATCGATAAATGACCTCGAGCTCGGAGGGAGAGAAACCGCGCGAGCAGAAAAGGGAGATCTGACATTGCCAGAGGACTTGTTTAAAAAAAAAGTGAATCAATATAGTAGTGACCTTTTATCCTTATCTTAAGTTCTCCACCACATCTAATTATTAATTTATTTGTAAACGTGTTTGTTTGTATTTAAGCATGAACTGACGCAGGCTATTTCAACTGGATGGAGGTTTGCCTTTTATTAGTCTCTACAGAGGCTTAGCAAGGACTTTTGTGTGATAACAAATCAATTCCATTAGGGGGCAGAATCCCTGGAGAGATCTCCATGACGCGCACGCGCCCACACATAAACAAGCTACAAATACGTGGACTGTCGATCCCTGTGTAGAGCACTAATTGATAATTGTGTGAAAATGTAGCCTTGTTTTCCAAAGGAACTTCGAAAGCGCTACCCGCGCATAAACAAGGCTCTGGGGCCCTCGTGCGAGCGGAGCTCAGCTGCGGCCTACACACACCCCATTCGCTGCGCCGCCACCAATGGTAGCGCGATATGTGCTACAGTGGTACTGGATGCCTTCGTAAAGATGATGAAAACTATCTTTGTTGATATCTTCCACTGAAAATGTGAGAACAATAACTTTTAGACACGTAGTTTTGTTTATTTTGTTTTAAAGACCCTCATCAAAATATAATTGTCAATGATTCTAGAAATCATTGCACACAAAATCCTATTTTTGTTTTATCTACTGTAAGCACCGCTGTGCCTTTAGGACATCTTACATGTTCATGTTTTCATTTCTAGCGCATAAATATGAGGAATGCAGACTAACCTTAATCATTGATCATGACGATCACGAAATGGCAAAATTCCAACTGATTATAAATTACGCCATGGCCAGAAATACATGCCTCGCATGTAAAAATCCCCATCGCCACTATTAGGCCAGTAATTAAGATGTTTCAAACAACTACAGATGGGATGAAACCGCCATATAGTGTACTTTGCCCCCAGGGTCACTTTTGTACGGGTTTTTTCCTGGAGCCAATAAGTCTCCAATTCGACAGCTACAAGACTTACGAAACGGCCACTTTCATGGTAACAAAGTATTTGCAAAGCTATTCGGAACTATTTGGAACGCTTGCCAAAAAAAAGGCCTCCGTTGTTAGCCAACCATAAACATAAGTGTCCACAGTTTGTTAAATGTCAATGAAGCTCGGAGTGCAACTACATCGTGTGGTCAGATAAGAGCAAAAACGGGTGTGCTTGGTATTAAAAGACTGAAGGCCAGCACGAGAAGCAGAATTCCCTTAATAGATCTGGGACGGGGTTTGTCTGGTTTCCCAGCAGATGCTTCAGGAATCTTGTTGGTCTGGCATCATGGACTATACAAAAAACGTCAGATTTTTAAAACTGCTTGTAAGACTGGGTCATGGTTGGGTCTTCCAGCAGTACAATGGCCTAATTCACACCTCCATCATAAAAATAGTTTTATTTATACATATTTTTCAAACCCTAGATCACTTTACAGAGCATAGAATAAAAACATTAAACCAAGTAAAAATCAGTACATAAGTCCATAAATCCTTGAGAACTGTTAAATCATGAAACCAGAATATCGAGAATGAAGTGTTTGAAAATATTTGGTAATAGAGAATGCAACTTATTCAAGTAATAATGTGGTTTTCTTGTGTAAAAAGATATATTCCACGTTTAGTCTTACAAGAGGATGCAGTGGTGGATGTGTTGAGGAAGGTCAGTGTTACGTTTGGACTAGGCAAGCAATACGGGGAAACACTACCACGGAATTACACAATCAAACGTAAGAACTAAATAGCAAGGCAACGGAAACAACCGAGAGGAACAGACAGAACAAACTAAAACGAGACACGACGGGTACACGGAATGAGTGAGCATATATACACTAAAACGAGAGGATACGGGCGGCAAGGGAAAACAAGAAGACATGGCACTTACAATATAAGAGTCGCAACAAAGAATGCAACATGAAACAATGACCGACACTTGCGACTGGACACCACGGGGATTAAATACACTGAACAAGATGACAGGTGAGAACACAGGTGAGAACGTTAATCAAGGGGCAGGGTTACAAAAGAAGGCGGGACAAACAGGTTGGGAAAAACACAACACACGGAACAGGACGACAGAGAATGACAGCCAGTAAGGGGGGCGGAGCCAGACGTGACAGCCAGTCCACAGTGCAGGAGTGGTGAGTCTGGCCTCAAACGACACAGTTACGCATGGAGCGCAGGCCTGTGACAGATGATCTAAACGAACGACGTTGTGCGTGAGGATGAAGACGTCCAGAGAGATAAGAAGGAACAAAACTGCTCGCTGCTTTGTAAAGCCCAAAAAAGCGTGAGTTGAGCTGAAGAGGTGAATCCACGCGCATGGGTCAAGGACTCTCAGACTTTGTATGGAGGAACGGTTTCGCGTGCCTTTATGCATGTTCTCCTACGTCATCCGGCGCGATAACAGGAGACGGCGCTGTTATCATGGCACGTTGGAAGGTGGCAAAAGTATAGGCAAGGATGTCAGTAGTTGTAGTAGAAAAAAAACGTTTTTTATAAGGGCCTTTTTTTATCGCAGTGAAAGGTTAGCGTTCTCCCATATGTTCAATGAAACATGATCAAGTTGATAAACAACAAAGACCTCTTTTTCAGTGTCTTTTTTTTCGATTGCCTTTTCTCTTTAAAAAAGGTTCCAATAATTCTGGAGGGCTCTGCAGACGCTCAGAAAAGGGCTTACAGGCTCGAGGAAGGAGCATACAGGTAGCATACAAAGAAGAGCCAGGAATCCGAAAACCTACTGAGTCGCGTCCGTGTTGACTACAGAGTAGTGCAAAATCTCTTGTACGGAAAGAACGGAGAATCCCGCATTAGTCCTGATTCTCTTGCTCACTCTTTCTTGCAAGGGGGTTACTACCAAGGCTATAGTGGTGTACATCTGTTTATTCATACGTCTTCTCCTGCTCTCTCGAACACATCCGTGACGCCGGTAGTAACGGATTGACCGAATCGGGCTCCATTTAGCAATGACTGTTGACGGCTGAGCTGGGCTGAGCTATGGCAACATAGGCCTACTAAAAAATCGTAAACTCGTGCGCTTTGAAAAGATGATGGTTTGAAACGCATGTGCGTTTTTGTCGTGACAGTGTAACATTTAATAAAAATGCACAGAGTTAAGGGTGTAGGACGGCTGTAGGAAGCAAACTTGTAAGGAACATCACACATATAGGCTTCCAATAAGATTAGGCCAAACTCTCTCTCATCATCTCTCTCTCTCTCTCTCTCTCTCTCTCTTTCTCTCTCTCTCTCTCACAGTGCAAGTGTGTGTGTGAGAGAGAGATAGAGCGAGAGAAATATATATATATAGAGACTGACTGATATACTCACATTTAATATGCTTCTTGAGGGAAGTCTTCTGAGATGGTGGTGGGTTAGACGGGGGGAACGGCTGGCTTCTCCTCGCGGACCGGTGCCTTTTTCACCCTCCTCATCAGTATTCCGCCGCGCTGGCGACGCTTTCCGTTCCTAGCGGCCACTGCGGCCGTATCAGCGCTCCCCCTCGACACGGCGTGGCACAGACGCGCCCGGCGAGAACAGCGTGCCGCACGCGCTCATGAATACTGATCCGCCAAAGCCCTAATTAACAATCAGAGCCAAGCTAATTTACATAGAGTCTGTCTCAGACGGCACAGACTTCAGATGAAGTTGTCAGACAGAAATCTGGTTTTATCCCTGGTCCGTTTTATAAGCTGTGGTGGGTCATTATTTGGTTACTATATCTGTAAACTAATAAAGTACACAAAATCATCGAATTTGTTCGTTTCTTTTCAATGCCCATAACCTTCTGAATTGTCCAGGTGATTACAGTTCCATTACAGATAACTGTTCCACTACAATCACGTGGGTCATTATCCGTTAAAAAATTCAAACAAAACATTTTGGCTCCTTTCGTCAGTCACCTGTACCGACATGTCTAACAGTTTACACTTCACGAATGTGTGACCTTTCCAATGGTCCAGTTAGGCTTTCCAACCTGGAGCAGGGCCCCTATTTAACACCTCTTCCCGCTATCTCTGACATTTCCCCTGATGTCACCGCATTTTAACCCCCACAGTGACTTCTCCTCTGTCCTCAGTGCTGAGGGTATAGAAGTAGGAAGCGTTGCAGTGTAAAGGTGATTTAAGTGTGACTGTGGAACTTCAGTAGTCTGTAAATCGAATCTTGTTTTGAAGAGTCTGTGTTATTCCCTCTTTACACCTCTTCTTTCAACGTCCCAGAACGAAAATAATTTCCTTCCACCTTTTTCTTTTCCAAATGTGTGTGTGTGTGTGTGTGTGTGTGTGTGTGTGTTTGAGAGAGAAAAGGCTTGAAAACTACTAATTAAAACAATTCAAAATGTCAGGTTGATATGAGTATCCCTCTTCATTCTAGTCTCTCCTGCAGTTTCTCTGTGTTTTATTCTCCCTGACACTGGGCTATAGGTTTCATCCTCTCATTCGCTAATACATAGAAATATTCATGACTTATGCTAAATTTGAGCCTCTCATGCAAAGTGATCAATAGAAAAGGGCCAGGAGTGTCTCAGTAATTAGCTGAAGTAAAAGGTTAGGACTGAGGGAGCGTTCTGTCATACCGGTGAAAAAGGACATTGTTCTTTTCTTTGTGAAAATGCTGCTCAGAGATTTTGCCTCTTCTGAACGGAAATTCCAAGCTCGTGTCTGCTTCGGAAGAAGATATGAGAGGTGAATTCTGTGGTCGTTGATTAAACTGTATTGTCACTGGAGATATTTGAGTAAAAAGGTTTTCAGTGTTGACCTATTTGGTAAACTGGTCTTCAAGGGTAGAAATGTTATGATGGCTTGTGAAATGTCAGTCTCAAGAGACACCCATATGCCCCCCCCCCCACACACACACACACACACACAAACACACACACACTCACACATAAACAATTCACATGGTAGTTGGAGAGGGACCGATAATATTAAAACATCAGTGAATATCATCTCTGCACTCATGAAACATCATGGATGCATGGATGTAGCAAAACATCCCTGGTCTCCAAATAGGAAGTGTGTGTATGTGTGTGTGTGTGTTTGTGTGTGTGTGTGTGTTTGTGTTTGTGTATGTGTGTGTGTGTGTGTGTGTTGTATCAGCGCGCGTGTTATATATATCAAACCAAATCAGATCACTTTATTGACACGCCACTTTATCACAGGTGTGAAAATCTTAGGCAGATAGTTTGCACATACATGCATATATATATATATATATATATATATATATATATATATATATATATATATATATATATATATATATATATATATATATATATATATATATATATATATATATATGGTCTTCTGTCCTCTATTTGATTATTAACTATCAATTATCTATTAACTATTAGCTAGTTTAATCTATTAATGTCTAAATTAATAGAATATCATCCATCTTTTAATTTTATTTTCAAAGTGTGTTTTATTTACAAAATTGTTTTGTGTCACTGAGGAAAGGATTCAGTTGTCTATGCAACTTAATAAATAGAAGCACCTCGCTAGACTTCCTCCAATGTGTGTGTGTGTGTGTGTGTGTGTATACATTTATAAGTTTAAATCGAACGCACATTAGTATTTTGGGGGGTTTGATGTTGAGTCTCCTCCGATTCGAGTTTGCCTCTATAGCCATGGTGCATGCGCAGTGCAAGCTACACTGCTTTCCTTTCGCCAGCTGGTGAGAGGATTTGGAATTCCAACATGGCAGTAGCAGTGGTCAGTGTCACCCGCACTAACTTGGAACATTTCCAAAACATCATCGACCTGGACTAAGCTAAAGTCTCGTGCGTGTCCACACCACAGCTGGTCGGCGCAGCCTTGAATTCTTTGCAGTCTCGTCAGATAAACAGGTAAGACTTTGCTGCGGTTATTGTCCACGAGGTGTCCGTTTTTATCGGCGAGAAGGGCCATGCCACTGTACGGACAGCGCTATCCTTCAGAGGTACCGTGCTCGGACACCCGTTCCGCAGTGAGTCGGAGACAAAATGCAGTTTCCTTCGTCTGAACGTTGACGATAATCGTCAAGGATTTGGTTTACGGGAATGGAGTTGCGAAACAAAGTAGCAATCGATTAATGTTTCTAGAATAAAGCATTGTCAATTAGTGCGTCCACCAGTCAACATATAGAATAGACAGAAAGAAAGGGAACGAAAGGCAATAGAGCGAGAGGGAGAGAGAGGGAGACAGAGGAAAATGAAAGTCAACTTTTACGGTGTTATAAACATCAATATGCATCAGCACTGAAAAAGTACCTCAAATTCTCTCTCTCTCTTTCTTAATTACGCACTTGAATAGGTTAATTAGAGGCCCGCAGCCAGATCTTATGCACGCCGTCTATTCATGCACGCAAGCTGTGGGCATTTAAAAAAATGAAAATAGGTCTGTGGTGTGATTTTTTTCTTTCTATCTCTCCCTCCATCCGTCCGTTCCGCTCCTGCCTAGCGACACGATGAGCAGTGTGTACGGTAGGTGTTTTTTGTATCCGTCTTCTATTTTCTTCTTTTCATTACCCACACATCTCTACGGACTCAAAGTCATGCTGCATATTCGAAATGCTTAATTATCTAACAGGTCTAACTTAGTGCTACTAAGTGCTTTATAGTTGAACATGTTAAATGATTTCACACCGTAACTTGTGAATTGGTGGTCGATGACTATGCTGCCATGATATGACGCTTCAAAACAAGTGTCACTTCAGAAATTGATTAAATGCGTGGCGTAAAAGTATTGTGCTGGAGACTTTAGCTGAATCACAGGTTTAGTCTTCTCACAATTGTACAAATTTTTTTTCCCCAAGTATCCAATCTCAAATCTCTTGTTCTCCCGAATATTTTATTCATAGCGCCTGCATATGTCGAAGATTGATTTTCGGCGCTATGATAGCATTTTTTCTGGGGTGGAAAAGAGTTGATAGGAGGTTACGGAACGCAATCATGTAGCGAAATATCCACCGTGGCGTTGGCGGTCAGTCCGGTGGCTGGACGTAATAAAAACTCACGGATAGGATTCCGGCGCGCCTCAGGGCCGCGGCGGGAATCAATCGTGCGCTCGCGGAGCGACAGTTTGTTAGATGCGCATAATTTGGACTGAGATGACAACACTCGATTCTCCAATATTTCAGTTCTCTCTCTCTCTCTCTCTCTCTCTCTCTCTCTCTCTCTCTCTCTGTGAGATATATATGCAGAGCAGATTGCTTTGCTTGGTCGCGTTTAGCTGTGAGCGTGGGGTCGGAGTTTCACAGATGGTGTTGCGAGGAAAATTGCAATCCTTCCAGCAATATTCATTATGCCAACTAGACAGCACCAGAAAACCAGCAGTTACATGGGCACTGCGAAAAAGAAAAAGTAGATGACCACTTAGATGCGTCTCTACATGTTGTAATTTTGCCACGGTTTGCCCCATGCATGGAATTAAGATGACTCTGTCCCTAGTTAACCAGTACTGTATAGTCATCCTTCTGACTGTGAAGAGTCTGTACTGGAAATGTATAGAGGTGAAAGAGTTTGTACAAGTAGGTTTTGAGTGAGCACCCCCCCCCCCACACACACACACACACATACACGTGTATTATGGTGACTAGACCCAAGGTCCGTTCTGGGGTCAACAAATCAGATTCATGAATTCATCTCTTAACCTGGATGGGATTGGCCTTAACCTCAGTGTCTGTTCGGTCAGGTCAAACTGTTGGCCAGTGGACTTGTGTCTCGGTGTGTTGGCATGTGTCTGGGTGTGCAGGGGTGAGTCGAGGCTGTCGCTGGTTCAGTGCGGATGGTCTCCATTCCATATCTCCATCTCCTTAAACCTCTCTCCATCGCTCCCTCTCCCTCTCTCTCCCTCAGTCCTGTTAAACAGTAGATGTGGAGCACTGGGTGTGTACTGGATAGTGGTTTGCTGCCCCTGAGCTGATGTGTGTGGGTGTCTTTCTCGTGCCCTTCTCTTGTGTGGGTCGTAACTCTGCGGCTGGGTGAGGTTCTCTCCAGCTGCCCAACCGCTAACTGCATGTAGCACAGCTGCTGTCACAACTAC
>JAGXOD010001402.1:2377500-2437500 GCA_020368025.1 Brachyhypopomus occidentalis | reverse complement strand
GTCATGTGTGTTTAGAGGGACTGCACTTGATTTGAACCTGTGTGCTCCTTTCATGACCCATTGGTCAGGCATAACTCCCTCTACATACAACTCTGTCCTCATCTCCACATTGCTCATCTGTTGCTCAGGGGCAACTCTATATTCAACTCTCTTCACATCTCCCCATTGCTCATCTGTTGCTCAGGGGCAACTCTATATTCAACTCTCTTCACATCTCCCCATTGCTCATCTGTTGCTCAGGGGTATCTCTTTACATCCAGCCCTCTCCACATCTGCACTGCTGCCTTCATCTCCCGCTCATGCATTATTTCCAGGTAATCTCAAACTAATTACTCTTATCACGTCTTTTCTCAGCTCGCAGAAGGGCCCTTTATTCCCTCATATTTTGTAACTTTGTTTTAGCAAAGATATGTGGACCTTTTTGATTATCTGAACACAGTTGTACAGTATATGCAGGATTGTGTGTATGTGTGTGTGTGTGTCTGTGTTTCTTGTATCTGTGTGTCTGTCTGTCTTTGAGCCTCATCTGGCACAGAGTTCCTGTGGGAGTGTAAAGTGACCTCAGGGTGTGTGTATTGATCACAGGGATTTGTAGCTTGATAGAACTGAATGTAATTAGTCAGGTTTTTTAATTGGGATAGATAGCAAATGGAAATGCAGCTTCTTCCACTCAAATCAATAATGATGCTGGAAGGTAGAGATGGCTAACAAACACCTCACATGATCTGACCTCTCCAGGTCACCTTGGTCATCAATCACCTAACATTAAGGTAGCAGAAATGGTGTGTGACTAATTATTCAGATTATATACAGGAATATTTTATCATAAAATTACATTTGCAACCCTTTTTATCAGCCATTCATCAGTCATTGCATATTCATATGCGCTCCTATCACAGGCAACTGAGGATATACTTAAAAAGGCCAATTAAACAGTGTAAGAATAAAAAAAGTAGCTTAAGCAAACTTAAACAGATTATAATCTGTCACAGTTCCACAACAGTTGAGCCCCAGTAAACACCACCAGGCAGTAAAGTTCAGTGCAGTATTCCACCACTGTGGTTCCCACGCACACCAGAAGCCCCCAGCGGACCCTCCCCAGCACATGTTCCTGGAGCACAGGGGCGTCTACACGCTGCCTGCGTGTTCCGGGTACGTCAGCGCGTGTGTTAGGCCGTGCTCTGTCCATGTGTAGTAGCCATCTCTGAATCTGCAGGTGGTTTGATGCTGCGGCCCCTCTGGTCTGTGTGTGTGTGTGTGTGTGTGTGTGTGTGTGTGTGGCAGCCGTTCATATGGCTTTTCTTGAGTTGTGCCGTTGTCTCAGCCGACAGTGATTCTGCTAGCTGAACACTCCCGTGACTGATATAATTGGCCAAAATGGCTTTATGAATAATGGGAGATCTGTTCTATGTGCTCTCTCCCTCACTCCCTGTCCGTCTTCCCCATATGGCGAGTCATATAAAAGCCCTTTGTATTCATCATCTAACATCTTTTTATCTCTGTGTGTGTGTGTGTGTGTGTGTGTGAGTAAGCAGAAAACGTTTGAGACACATTATGTACTGGAAAGCTGGGACAGCTGTTGTCGGCTACAGTTGCTAATGCAGAGAGTGATTATTGATCGTTCATTATTACAGTACGCTGAAATATTAGGTTCCCTTTTAGTGTGTGTGTGTGTGTGTGAGAGAGAGAGCGTATTTGCATGTGCAGATGTATGTGTGCGTAAGAGAGAAAGACGGAGAAAGAGTGTGTTTGTAATATGAGATTTCTTGATTGCATTAAAGTGCCTTCATTTGATCCACTTGAGATGAAGCCTTCTGCTGTATCTGTGTATCAAACTTCAGTGATATCATCATTGTTTTTCACCTTCTCTCTCTGGGTTTGTGGGTGCTCCCTCCGAACAGTCAGACACCAAGATTACCAGAAAATAAACACGAAGCAGAGGTTATTGAACAGGGTCTTAACGTAATAAACAACAACTCAAAAAAAGGTTTCCTCCTGATTTTGCTTTTCTATTGTATAAGGCGGTGTGTGTTATTTTTGTAGATGGAGGCAACTCTGACTTAATAATGGTAATATGAAAAATTTACAGAGTAACATACACTGTTCTTTTTCCATATGATCACGTTTGTTAAGTTTTACCTTAGGGTCTCATGCCTTTCCTCACGCTAGTCCTTATGCTATTCCTCACACTATTCCTCACGGTTTTCCTCACACTATTCCTCACGGTTTTCCTCACACTATTCCTCATGGTTTTCCTCACGGGTTTTCCTAAATTCCTCTTATTGAGCTTCATCTCCATGCTAGTTGTCCAGCTAGACGTTTAGATGTTTCACAGAGATGTTTATGGCATTTTATCATTATTACATTATTTCGTACCACTGTACGTACGTTTACTTGTCAGTCTTTTAGATTTCTCAGTGTGTTGAACTCACCATGCAGAAATGATTCCACTGTGTGCACTTTCCTTCCAGGTGTGACAATGCAGTGGTCACCTGACCAGCCACAGTGGGCGGAGCAGCATTATGACATCACATCCACCACACGCTCGCCGGCACACAAGTTTGAGGCATTCGGGGGTCAAAGGTTATCAAGTTCATCTTCTGCCAGAGCGTACCAGCACTCCTGGGCTAACGACGACATTTCTGCCCTGACTGCCTCGAACCTGCTGAAGAGGTATGCAGAACGGTACTCCTCCATTTTGGATCTACCATGCGAGAGTGGACTTATGGGATATCCGGACCCTACCATTCCAGCCAGCGTGAATGGACCTAACGTCATTAATGGAGCCCCGCCCTTCCTTAACGGCCGCAAACTGGAGGTGGAGCCGTGGCTGGAGGCTGTGTACCCTCCACTGGCATGCGTTCCCGAGCTGGTCCCCAAAGCGCCGCTCAGCGTGTCGGACATGTCCACGAGCGTGTGTAGCTCCCCGGGTGTTGCGGCTGGAAGCATGCCGGAGCCTGGCTTCCCCGGCGTCAGCTGCAGCGGTCAAACCAGCGCCCAGGAGTACAGCAGCGCTCTATACAGCGCCCCCTACCTGCAGTCTGTGGCAACCTACAACGGGTCTCTTCTCCACCCGGTAGCCTCTCATCCTGGCCTGGTGCCAGCCTACAGTGCCAACACCTCACCAGGCCTGCCCACTTACGGCTACCCCAGTGCAGGCTACCCCTCGCAGGGCAGCCTATCGCAGCGCTACAGCCCTCCGTCTCCACCCACCGCCTGCCTCTCCGCCAGCATCACGGCAGCTGCACCCCTGCCGGCCTCCAGCATGAGCGCGTACTCTTACTCCACCCCTAGCCTGGCTCCAGTCACTCCGAGCGCTCCGCCTGATGGCTCCCCAACCTCCAGCAGTCTCACCAAGGCCTATTTCTCCACCCAGAGTGACCTCAGGGCGTTCGAGGAGTTCAGTTTTGGCAGCACGTCTAATTCAGACAGTCAGTCAGCAAACAGCTCCTTCTACAGGCCACCAGGGAGCAGCGAAGGGCCGAAAGGAAATGGGTTCGAGCAGGGGACTAGCGCTGCATTCAAACCAACCAATCACAGCGACTCTCTCAGAAGCCTTGAGTCTCTCACGGCAACTATGAGCGAGCACGGTAGCGCCACCCGGCAGGGCTTTGCAACCACTTCCTGTTCTGCCGCCTCTTCGAACACATACTCTTCCACCGCGCCACGCATACATCTCTGCCTCGACACACACACACCCTGCTGAGTGTCCCTGCTCCTCGCCCCTCTTCAGAGGTGGCAGTCAAAAGGATTTTGAGCTGCGTGCTGGTGTGTTGGATCTGAGGAGGCGCTGTGGCTCCCCCTGCTGATCTGGAGTGTGGTGTTCGCAAGCGAGGCTACAGAGGCTGGTACTGGGCCTTAGAGCTCAAATGGACCAACACACACATGTTGGGATGGGTGGCACAGTATCACGGAGGAAGAAGAAGGGACCTGGATAAAACTGGTCCAGACAGAGCATGTTCAGATTGGAGGCGGCAAAGTCTGCTGCCTGCACATAACACCTTCTTCTGGACACGTATGGACTTTTGGCTCGAGTGCTCACACACACACACATACACACAGATACTGGAGAACAAAGGCACACACAAACACACACACGCACACACACATGTCACAGTGAAAGCCCTACCCAGAAACATTCTGAGCCTCTCATCTGAACGGTGGGATGTATGGACAGGTCAGCACACACACTGCTTTGACAGGTGAAAGGTTGCGTAATGTGTGTGAGCGACGGACTGAAGCAGAAGAATGTGCACGAGTGGTGGACATGCCTTACACTGTAGCTACCGCGGACAACGGGAGGCATGGCAACAGGAGACATGGCGACACATGGCAAGGTGGTTCTCCATTCCATCTCTGGGGGACCCGGGACTGTACAAAGTTGTGTTTTCCCTGGATCAACACACCGGTTTGACCGCCTGAAGGCCGTGATGTGTGTGTGTGTGTGTGTGTGTGTGTTAGTCCAGTGGGGATGAACTGTACAGTGACGGAGGTTCCCAAGTAGACTGTGAACTGAAAACATCCATGTTCATGTTCCCAGCCTAGAGAGTACATGTACTATATCTGCTGTGTGTGTGTGTGTGTGTGTAAATGTATGGTTGTGTGTGTGTGTGTGTGTGTGTGTGTGTGTGTGTGTGTGTGTGTGTGTAAGTTTATGGGTGTGTCTGTGTGTGTGTGGTTTTGTGTGGGTTATGAAGTCTAAAATCAAATTCACAGGAGACCAGACATCATTTATCCATTCAAACAGCAACATTATTCCTCAGACTTACATGTATGTGTGTGCTTGTGTGTCTGTGTTTGTATGTAAGGGAGAGAGAGAGAGGGAGAGAGAGAGGGAAGAGAGAGAGAGAGAGAGAGGGAAGACAGCGAGGGAACCTCAGGAAAGCATTTGTAAATGTGTACAGTGCCTCGGATTGTTGTGGTGGGGATTTGTCTGCTAGTGTTTTGTTAAGGCTTTGTGTAAATCTCAAAATAGTGTCACCTTTATGTACCTCAAAACAAGTAGTGCAAATCGAGCCATTTCGGTGAATGTACAAAGATATTACAGAGTTGCTACATAAAACATATCAACAAGTGTCTGTTTATTTATTTATGTTCATTTCTTCGTTCAACCACTGTAGATTAGTATATTCAGCCTTCATCTGAGACGGGCGGTACTGTTCTGTTAGCAGAGCAGAACTTTGCACTACTTCACAAATAAACGAATGACTCCTGGTACTGTTCTGGTGTTGTTCCTGCTGCAGACACAGCCCAATCTCAGTGTGCTTCTACATGACATCTGATATCTCCACTTGATTCAAACTGGTTCTGACCACCACATATGGGTGGAGATTCATACTGGCAAGATACATCCTGCCAGATACTGGTCCATCAGACAGAAGCATCATCAACCTTCACTGTGCCATCAGAAACCACCTCTTTCCTCTCTTGAATGGGAGGATGTTAACTCTAGAAAACATTGCCTATAATAACACTATTATACAACTATAAAAAAATTACTATAAGGTGTTGCAAAAAGGTGTTGCATGTACATGTTAGAAGCCATATGTGCAACCCTCCCATACATATTCATGAGCTCTCATTTAATATTCATGAATCCAAATGAAAAACTGATTTAAATAAGCAGCTTCTGTACCTGTTTTGGTGTCTTCTCCCTCTTTTTAATCTCTGATTTTAGGTTCCTCTGCATTTTTGTCTACACGGATGAAAGGGGCAGTGACCCGCAGACGTGTCTGCTGATCTGCGAGCTGTATGGCGTGTGTTCGTTAGCTGTGTGTGCTCTTCTACACAAGCCTGAGTGTTTCCAGAGACCTCTGCCCACTTCTTGTGAGTGTGCGTGTGTGCCCTTTGTGTTTGTCCATATCACCCTGGTTCTCTAGGGTACATTTGTGTACCTGGTTTTTGTCATTAAATGCATTTTTAAGGAGTCCTTAATTTTCACCACATCAGAGTGTGTGTGTGTGTGTGTGTGTGTGTGTGTCACTCCCTCCATATGTTAAGCCCCTGTAACTCTTCCAGTCGTCCATCTTTCTTGATGTTCGTTGTCCTTAACAACGGTCATGTTCATTTTGCAGAATTTCTATCTTCAGAACAACAAAACATGATAATGGAGGGGTGAATTTGAAATGATTTCGCCTGCCGTTTAATGAATGTTGTCATTTGCCACTGTAGTGAATGTGAGCACCACACTTCAGGGCTTGGCAGGACTGTGATGGAGTTGTGGTGGTAATGGCATGTGGGAGGAGGCGCTGCGTTTCACTCACAATCAGCACTTACATTTTCAGCATTTAGATTTCAGTTCTCTCAGTTGATATTTTCAGCGTTTAGAGTTCAGTTCTCTCAGTTCTTACCTTGTACTTTATATTCCTTCACTTTCCGTGTTTTTATTCAGCATTACACCTCTGCTTGAGTGGCTTTCTTTTTCTTTAGACTTAAGAAAGGATCTTGTCCTTGTTTCTTCTTTATTTCTCTTTCGCTTTCTATCTCTTTTGCTCTCTCTCTCTCTCTGTCTCTCGTTCTGTCTCTCTGCACAACAATTAAAGTGTGCACAGTGATAATCCTCCATAAGTACCCTTAAATGGACAGCCTATGTAAATGAGGGAAAATTGCACAAAGCCAGTAGAGGGAAGAGAAAAACATGAATAAATTATGCAAATAACAAAGAGGATTTGACCATTTGAAAGCATAATGTCCCTGTAATAAGCACACTGTTTCGCTTTATTTTGCCATGCAGTTAATAAGTGACAGTTGCTCTCTCTATGTATTGGCATGTGTGTATTGCTCTCATCCTCTCTCTCTCTCTCTCTCTCTCTCTCTCTCTCTCTTTCTTAACACACACTCTTTCTCTCCCCCTCTCTCCTGTCTCATGATGATGGATTTGACATGGGGTGAATGACTAAAGCTTTGTAGGAACATTCTGGAGTAATTATGGAAAACACAGTATAGGAATTCCATTTTGTGTGTGTGTGTGTGTGTGTGTTAAAAGATTTTACCATGTAGTATATGTGAGAATGTTAGTGTGAAGATGATGATGACACCTAAATGTGAGCTGTGCAATGACTGACAGCAGTTCACACGGAACCACGTGGCCTAGAAACATAGTATAACCTGCTAAATCCATCCTCTCTCTCTCTCTCTCTCTCTTTCTCTCACACACACACAGTCTTAACTTCATGTAAGGGGCTTGTGTTCACAGATGTCATTTTATCATATTTTAAATGCGCGCGTGCGTGAGTCCTTGATTGCCCTTACTGTACACTGCAGTATCCATTTGAAGTCGCATTCCTTCCCCCTCACACAGGTACCACTGCGCACACAAACATCCCACGCCATCCAAACACTCATTAGCTGACACCGTTCAGCAAGTTCCCCGTAATTGGAATCAACATGTTTTGTATTTGCGCGCGACCTCCTGCTACGTTCCGTTCTCGTCTCTTTGAAAGCGTCTCGCTGTGCGGCGGAGGCTGTTCCGGACAAATTAGAAATGTCTGCCTTTGACTCAAACTCAGAGCCGCGTGCACTGGAAAAGCAGATACGCATCTCGTCAGACGCGCCGGCAGCCGACAAGGCACGAGCTTAAAGCTGCTGCTACCCCCAAGCTGACCCGCGCTGTCGCAACACTCCTCTCCATGGAGACCGCCAACTGAAAATATGGTAATTCATCACAGTAACCGCTGTATTAAACTGACTGTTACAATTGTGTGTGCGCAGTCACGCTTCCATATTTGAACATACATATAAATAATTTCCAGTGCTGGATATTCAGAAGTCGCTTCATGTAAAACTATTTAAAAATATTAAGCAGTATTTCAGTTGCATACAAGTTTCTGTTAATGTGATTTAATTCACATATGCACTTCAGAAGTAACGACAGGTAGATTATCTTGAAATAAGGAGATAAGGAGAAATGATCTGATTTGTTGGCTGAGATTGGCTGTTATATATTGCGCATACACATGAGAGATAATATAGTAATCTAGGTTTTTAGTACACTTTCAAAATTATGTATTAATATTATAAAAAATGATTTGAAAGCCAATTTAAATATAACTCCCTCTGTTTAAGCATTAATAATTTATTTTTCTTTTCCTCCACACTTCTCCGCGTGCCCTATGTCTCCTCACAGAGGGTTCTTTTTACAGGTACTCTATTTGATGAAGCTCTTTGAATATCTTTTGTGTTGTCAGATTTTGTCTTGTTTTAGATTCCTACTCTCTCTTTCACACACACACACACACACACACACACACACACACACACACACACACACACACACATTCCAACAAAAATCTCTATATGAATTTTCCTTTACATAAACTAGGAACACAAAACAGCTGGAGGGAAACAGGAAGTTTCTGAAGACTGCAGGTGTGAGTGCAGTTATCTCATCATCTGGTGCAGAGCGGCTGTTCTCTGGCGTTTCCCGCCCTGGTCAAGGGAACCTCGGCTCTAACTGTGTGATCGGGTTCATGAGAGGTCGTGTCCTGGAACCTTAGCTTGCTTTCTGGTTGGAGTCGAGCGTCTGTGGGGAAGGAATTGATTGGGTCCTTTTGTTTCTGTTTGCCGCTACAGCTTACTTTTCCTCAGTACTGTACATTAATCACCATTGGCTTACACTGGGCAGCAGGAGCTTATTGATTGGCTGCTCGTCACTGGTCTCTGTTCTGCCCTCCAACCATTATAAATCCTGGCTGAAATTAGCGTGAATTCAGGTTTATTGATTTTCTTTTTCACTTAGGTAGTGTAAAAACAAACAACTCTAATGTCCTGTGCTTTGTGTGTGTGCGTGTGTGTGGTGTGTGTGTGTGTGTGTGTGTGTGTGTGTGTGTGTGAATCATCAGGTGTCTCAGGAGTAACATTACACAGCTAATGGTGTGAGTCTGCCTGATTATTGCCCTAATCCAACACAGTGAGATCATTTCAACACAGACGGTCACAGACCAGCCATTGCTGATTCTATCACACACACACGCACACACACACTAGGTGAATAGTCCTATCCCTGTCACTGCTCATTCTACACCACGTACCACGGCATCGTACTCTCTGACCTCGCCGCAGACCTCTACGACCTTCCTGCCTCAGATGCCCCCTCTGCCACGGGCCGCCCCCGTATTCTCCATCCTCCCCGTCTAAATGCCATCAGAGAAAAGAACAAAGTGACACTCGACCTTGAGGGCCACGCCTGCATCGCCATACGTGCTTCCAGAGATGACACCTCTGAAATATGTATTTATCTGCACTGAATTAACATACACGTAAGGTAAATCAAATCTGCCTTCTTGTCTAATTCAGAAAATAAGACATAAGCTGTAGGCTTTTTAATATGTTATAGATATAGTATGTTTTCGTATGAAACATGGACAATAACTGAATCTTCACCAGGCATAAATGTATGTGAACTGGTTACTGTCGGTTTTATTGACCTTTCGTTCTTTCATCTAAAGTCATTTTAAGATTTTCCCACTACCAGACAAAGAGGTAATTTACAGTACACCAATGTCATTTTAAAAGATCTTCGTACTTGACTTTAGTGGACAAAGGGAATACCTGCTTTGTTTCTCTGAGATAATTACATTGTAGCACTCTTATGCAGAATGGCTACTGAATCATAATGAACAGCTACTGCATATGCAAATATGGTCAGCAGACTCAAGCTCTCTAAATTAGCATACCATCTGAATTCAGTTACCGCGCTGAGTTGTGAGGTCAATATGTGTGTCACTGGTGTGTGCGCATGTGTGTGTTACAGAGAGAGGGAGAAAATGGGAAAATGGGTGCTGTTTATGTGTGTATGTGTGTGTGAAAGAGAGAGAGAGAAGGAGAGAGAGAGAGAGAGAGAGGGAGAAAGAGTTACAAAGTCAAGTGGGGTTGACTGCTGTGCAGACTCAATCCACCTCTAATGTAGAATTAAAACACAGTCTAATGGTTCCTCTTACCACTCATCAGACACCCAGTCTCAGTGGAACTTAGCAAGACAAGGACAGTCATCCGTAGACAAGCCCCATTTAGTCCTCTGTACACTCACTTATTGACTGAGCACCTTTACCACAAAAGATAAGAATGTCAATTTAGTGTAGCACTTAAATGGTTCAATAAACTCTTAGTATCTTAATTAATTTGCATTTTAATTTTAATTTTAAATTAATGTTTAATGACCTTAGTGTTGGCCATTCTGAGTTTTGAAGTTTGTGTGTGTGTGTATGTGTGGGTGTGTGTTTGTGTGTGTGAGCAAAAGTGAAATGAATACTGAACATAGTTATGCTTTCTCACTCTCTCTCTCTCTCTTTCAAACACACACAGACACATTCACTGATGACCATCAAGAATAATATTAATTATGTGAGCAATTAATTGCATATTTTATCGCTGTAGTTTAATTGCTTCTATAAAAAAGCACATTATAAAAAAGAATCTATGATCCATTATAATCAACAGACAAGGGTGACCAATGAAGAGAGAATGTAATTACTAGGCCTCAAACTACAACATTAGACTTCCTTAATCAAGCATGGTGATCCAGGAAACACGCGCGCGCACGCGCGCACACACACACACACACACACACACACACACCTAAACCACGGACAAGTCTTGAAACATAAATGAAGCGATCACTTGGCAAAGATAAGATTGTACCCGCATACTTTCCCCTCAGAACAGAAAGTACAAATTACTGCACTGAAATAATGAAGACTTTTTTAGGGGGTCTTCAAACCCTTTTTCTTCCGCAGATCCATTTATTCAGACGGAACATTTTCTCTCTCTCTCCCAGTTTAATAATTTAATTCTGTGACTTAAATGGCTCATCCGATTGAAAGACCTTGACTAAGTACGCCATGGAGAGCCACGATTATGCCAACGTGGGCTGAAATGATGAAAATATGAGGGTTGGTGGAAAGGTTACCTGCAGAAAAATGATTATGAATATTCAGCAGTAAAAACCCCGCCCCCTCTCCATCCGCTAGACAGACCAATATAAAAACGGCGGCCTAATGAGGCCGAATGCGAAGATGCTGGCTGTAATTTCATACTCCTCGCTCTTAATAACCACAGATGTAATGAATTGGTATTTAGAAGAGAAACTGTTTCTATATACTCATTTAATGCCATTACGGAGCAAATTAACCTTGCAGGAGATTCATTAGGCTTGGTTCCAATTGGTCGGCCATGCGAATGAAAGAGAGAGTAGGAACAGGCAACCTTTAAAATGTAGCATCACAAAGTTTTAGTGCTGTACAAGAAGTTAATAATCAATGCTGTATAATTGCATGTGTGTATGTTTGTATGTGTGTGTATGTATGTGTACATGGGTGTATGTGTGCATGTGTGTATGTGTGCATGTGTGCATGAGTGTATGTATGCATGTGTGCATGTGTGCATGTGTGCATGTGTGCATGTGTACATGGGTGTATGTGTGCATGTGTGTATGTGTGCATGTGTGCATGTGTGTATGTATGCATGTGTGCATGTATGCATGTGTGCATGTGTGCATGTGTGCATGTGTGCATGTGTACATGGGTGTATGTGTGTATGTGTGCATGTGTGTATGTGTGCATGTGTGCATGTGTGCATGTGTGTATGTGTGCATGTGTGCATGTGTGCATGTGTGTATGTGTGCATGTGTGCATGTGTGCATGTGTGCATGTGTGCACACATTAATTTACTGAAGAGGTAAATGCGTTCAAAACCAGTTTATGATATGGGTCATTTATGTTTGTGAATGCGTGAGGTGGTTGAATATGCTGTAAGTATAACTATAGGTTGGCGTATAATGTGTGCGTCAATTATGAAGTACCTACAAATAAATGTAGCCCATCTCATCATTTTAGGTAATAAATGAACCCGTCAGCACTTATCAGGCCAAAATATTTGTTGTAATTTGAGTTTAAGTGGACTTACTGTAGTAGATCACCCTGAAGAACAACGCAGGTGGCCTGTTTCATAGTGAAGTCATTTCTGTGTGTGTGTGTGTGTGTGTAAGAGGGGGAAGAATAAAACAAGAGATTTGCTGCCTCATAAATCTCCAGTGTGAACGAGCGCATCGATTCAGCTGTGTGTTTCAGCTCCTCTGAAGCCAATACGGATCACCTTCACGTCTCTCTGTCTGTCTCTCTCTGTCTGTCTCTTCCTGTCTCTCTGTCTGTCTCTCTCTCGCGCTGTCTTTCTGTCTCTCTTATTTTTTTAATAACCAGGAAAGAGATTTGTCAAACAACAATGATTTTAATCATCATCACCGTCATCATCACCACCATTATAAAATCAGTGTAACAAAGGCAACAAAAGTAGCAGTAAATGACTTTGGTTGCGCATGGCACATAGTATGCAATCTTAACTCTACACAGTGATTAGTGATATATGCAATCTTCAATAAAGTAAATTGCCAATGACCTCCCACTTAAACATATTCAGTGTACTCGAAGATCATGTTGAGCAAAAAGAAAATAACATGCCAGATTTGATTTTCATTTAAAAGTGATCTTTAAATGTTTAACAGAAGTCATTTTACATTAAATGGCATGAAGAAAAAAATTAACACGATGGAAACTCAAATTTTAGACAATTCAACTTTTTGGAGCACTTGAACACTTTTGGTTGGTTAAGTAAGACCACCCGCTAGCAGATTTAAGTGTTACTGGCATTTCAGAGAGGCAGATTAAACATTCTACCACTTACTGATTCTGATTCACACACTCACTGACCAATTGATTCAGTCCCTCCTTCCCTCCCTACCATATTCACTCACTCACACACTCCTTCTCTCCCTCCCTCTTTCTCTCTCTCACTCCTTCTCTCCCTCACTCACTCACTCCTCCACGCAAATCGAGTGAAGCAAGACGTCCTGCTCATCATTTTGTCTGGCATGTCAAATTCCGTCTCTTATCGTCTTATGTGGACCAGATAATTAAGAGCTTAAAATCATTTTAGTGAGTGAAGGATTAGTACATTGCTTATGAATAATTTAGATCTTATCGATTTACATCCCTCTGCTGCCCTGTTTCTCTGCACAGCACTGTTGGTGCGTAATGGCGTGACTCGAGTCTGCACTTGTGTACACGGTTCTGTCCAATGGCTCATAAATTGGTAAATAAGAACGTGATATATAGTGTGACCTGCTTCATCCTACTGTGGTCGATGAACAGGGCCACTTCCTTTATTTACTGTAAAGCAGTTTAAACCCCCTACTGTTCACCTCAGTTTTCAGTAAAAGGACATGTGCTGCCATCTGCTGGCTGAGTTCTGTAGTACACACTCACCACACAAAACCTTATTTCATTACGTTTTAGGTGACTCTAGGTATAGGTCCCTAGTGCACAATGGTGGCATTAAAAGCGGAATATGAATATATACTGTTGTAGTAAATAGTTTTGAGTTTGTGGTTCGTTGCATTTTTCAAACTCATAGATAGCATCCTACATGAAGAAACCCTTGAGTCAAATGCCAGGACCCATCTCAGAACCTTCCAGACATCTTAAGGGAGTTCATATGAATATTGTTCAAAAGAATAAACATTGCTACATTCATACAGTGAATTTTTCATTAATAGTGAAAGTGAATTAATATTATGTGTTCCGTTATAGATTTCTTTTACTAAGCACTCAGCAATAGCCTTGAAACCTTTGCTGAACATTAGCAAAGAAGATAAACAAATGTCAAACATACACCTCAGTCCTTCTGTGCTTAATCAATACTGTAAATACCATTATATTAAAAACTCAAGTGGCACATCAGACTTCACCAGCTCATCACAGTTTTTCATAGAAAGCACAATGAAATGCTCTAAGGGAGGGGACATCTAAGTGTGGGGACATGCGAGTGCGGGGACATCTATGTGTGGGTGGTAGAAAATACTCATGGCCAATGATATGTGAGTGAATTGTGGTATTCGTTGGTCAACGTTTTAGTACATTAAGCCGCGATAAGCTTTTCTCCATTAAGCCATTTAGAATGTCCACGAAAGGAAGCGTTCGTCAGCGGTGCGATGCAGATTGTAAATGACCTCTAAAAAGTGAAAACTCCTTACTATCGTAAAATCATACATGATCATTAACTTTAAGACCAGAATGTTGTATTTTTGGTTTATTGTACGACAGAGTTCTCTCTTTTTTGACAAGATTTAACCCCCTTAAGAACTGAATGTTAAAAACAAATGCTTAATGCCACTAATATTATTATTATTATTATTATTATTATTATTATTATTATTATTATTATTATTATTATTATTAATAAGCCTGTTTACAAAAGGCTTAGAATCGAATCTACGATGGTCTCTCTGTTTACAAACGCGACCACGCGCACAACGTACTGCTATTCTGTTACCAGTGCCGCCTGAAGAAAATATTTGGGGGGCCAGTGAATATTTTGGGGGTGTCACACTAAAGGGGCTGTACAGCATAGAGGAGATTTAGAGCATCAGGTTGACAAAGGCCATATTGTAGTGTATAATAAAATGCATATTGTTTAGAAGAAATGTTTCATTTGTGTACAGCACGTCATGTTTGATAGTATTTACAAGGGTAAATACTATCAAACATATAGTATTTACAAGGTATTACAATACCTTTATAATATTAATATCTTTACCTTGATAGTATTTACAAGGGTCTTCCATTCAGTTCGATTTACTGTAACTTGGCAACATTAATGTTACTAGGTAACACATTTCTATAATGATAACCAAAAAGGAATGCAACTTACTAAATACATAGGCACAAATTCAGTAATAAACAACTAATAAATAAATAGCTATATTTGCTATAGGTCACTAATATTAGCTACCTACATTTATGAAATATCTCATACATTTAAGCTATGACAACTTATGGGAAACACAATCAGTTGGACAGGGCAGTGGGGTGAAGGGGTCGTTAATTTTAGCACGGTAGCCAGCAACCCCCAGTCCACCAGCACCCAACACACACACACACACACACACACACACACACACAGACCAGCACCCTCCCCCCCATACACCCCTTGGGGGCGCCCTTGTGTATAGTGTATGGAACATATTAGGTATCATATATATACCGTTATATATGGTGCCAGGTGACATGAAGTTTCAAGAGAAAAGGGAGACTTGTTTGTACCTGAGGTGTAGTGGCTCATAGATGCGAGCGCTAAGACGGGGCATCATAATGGCACCTCTGTTCATTCACCAGCTCTCTGTGCAACACATTTAAATGTAGGCGATGTAGGCTTCGGTTTCCAGCAACCCTGAGAGGGCAGACAGACACATGGAACCTTAGGGATGCATGTCAGTACAATACAATCAGTACAATAACATTAATAACTGGCAAACCACTGCATCAGTAAAAGGGCAAAAGTATGATGTGTTAAGGACTCTGTGATGGTGCCTTGATTAGTTTGTTCACGGTTTCTTTGGTCTTTACTGGGCTTTACTGGGCTATTAAAACAACAAGTGCTTTCACGTTATTCTTTATTTTTTTACATTTGTTATTTGTATATGTTGCACAGGTGTATCTGTACAAACATCTGTACAAATCTCCCAAGTTCAGGCCCTACATTTAAATGACTGAGACTAGTCTGGGCTCTTGTGTTGACCGGAATCTCTCCGGCTCTTAGCTCTGTTCACACTTCCTCTTCCTGTCCATCCACAGACAAGAAGTTTGTGATTGCGAACGCGCGTGTGCAAAACTGCGCCATCATCTTCTGCAACGACGCGTTCTGCGAGATGACGGGCTTCTCGCGGCCTGACATCATGCAGAAGCCATGCACGTGTGACTTCCTGCACGGTCACATGACCAAGCGCCACGCCGTGTCCCAGATCGCCCAGGCTCTGCTGGGGTCAGAGGAGCGCAAGGTGGAGATTACCTACCACCGCAAGGATGGTGAGTGGGGTGTGTGTGTGTGTGTGTGTGTGTGTTTGCATCTCTGTGAATGTACACGTCGTTTAAGCCAATTGTTAAGGTATAAAGGCAGACAACAGTGGGCCGAAGTGGAGAGCATCATTATTTGTTAATGTTTCATGACTGGGCCTGCAGTGATGAACGCATACTGAGTCAGCTTGCTGGGAGAATAGATGTGGGGTAAATGCTAGGTATGTATATATATATATATATATATATATATATATATATATGTAAATCTTGAATAAATCGTTGTGCACTGTCCAGTCCAGCTGAAAGAGAAGTGAGAGCTACAGCTTGATCTGTGACTGTGTTGGGCCACATGCTTAGACTGCCGATGCTCTTAATGCAGAGGGATTCTCTCAGCCTTAGGGCTGCTCGTAGGACTTGGCGTGTTAAACATCATGGGTGAGTGTTTAGCTGTTTCTCTGAGGCAGAGACAGATTTGAGAAAAACAATCTGACCATTCAGTGAGTGTGTGAGTGAGTGTGTGAGTGAGTGAGTGTGTGAGTGAGTGAGTGAGTGAGTGAGTGTGTGAGTGTGTGTGTGTGTGTGTGAGTGTGTGTGTGTGTGAGTGAGTGTGTGAGTGAGTGTGTGTGTGAGTGAGTGAGTGAGTGTGCATTTGCGGCTGCTGGGTAGTTTTTGGACAGCTCCTCTTCTTTAGGCCTGACAGAAGGACAAAGGGCAGATGTTGTACTATCAGAGACCACGAAGAACATGTGATACATTTCAAAGAAATAAATAGAGATTGAGAGAGAGATAGACAGAGTGAGAGAGAGAGAGAGAGAGCAGACTGTGAGAACAGCACTCTAATCGGAGTTAATGATGATCACGGGTACAAAGTATAGGCAGGGTGTGTGTGTGTGTGTGTATGTGTGTGTGTGCGCACCTGAGCATTTGCTGCAAACATGTATGCTTGCTCTGTGTTCTGGACTCATTCCCGTCGTACAGAACCACACCTGCAGTACGGAGCGCATGTCCATCAGTATCAGGGACATCATCTGCTGCGGTGGGAAGCTGAAGGTTAGGCCTGAACAATCGCTCCCTGAGTTAGCCTGGGATCTTGTGAGGACTGCCAGCCAGTCATCGAGCTCTTGTGATTCAAGGCTGTAATGAATGGACTGAAGCCCTAATCAGGTGTGTCGGGAGGGAGTTGATACAGGAGGCAGATATGTGAGCCATCCATTTCAATCTGTCATTTTATTGTCTCTGCTGTCTCTACAGTGGCAGCCACATGCATTGTGTTTCGATGCCGCATAAGGGGGAAAGGCAGCTGCTCACCTCAGACTTTTCCAGAATAAAACTTGTACTTTGATTCAAGTTCTATTTATTTAAATAATGATATGAGCAACCAATCAGGGGCAATGTAATGAGCGCAATCCCAATCCTGTAGCTGGGACAGTATTTATATGTAATGGTCCCACGGGTCAACCCTGAGGTACGTAGAAGCCCATTGTGCTTCTCTGTATTGTGGGTGGCTTTTGTGAGAACAAATAGGGAAAGCTGATCACATGGTTCTTAAACCAGTTCCGTAGCTCAAGTAAATAAAGTAAATAAATAAAAAAGCTAAATAAATAAATGATCAACTAAGATAAATTGTGATTAAATTACCAAAAAAAATTTAGTATTCAAAAATAGATCACCAACAGACCTACATGGCACTTTACTACATAAAACCAGTACTCACATCAGCAAGGGAGGGGGGAGGGCTGGGTTTAGAGCCCTAATTAAAGAAAAAAACAAAGTTATCCCAGAATAGCTGTAAATGAGAGTTTTTCAATAAAGGCATGAAAGGGCAGCTAAGTTCTTTTGAATTTGAGAGGAGATCCTGTGAGAGGTTGTACCCAGATATATTGATGAAGGAGTTGACAATCGAGAGCTTGGCAGGATGTCATGGTGGGCAGATCAGAGGCACGTGTTAATAAGTCATCAACATACACGGAACTGAAACTCGTTCCCTGTACCAACTGAATATAACCTGTTATGTTATCATTGGCCCTCTGTCCAATAGCAAGAGGTTTATTCATATAATTCTTACTGGATTATCATGTGTTGGGGGTATGACATTAAATGACATTGAGCAAGTGTCTGGTATTGGAGAAGGCATGTCTATCTTTAATTAGACCAGTCTAGTCTGGGGAAATTATAGTAGGTATTGCTATCTGAATCATATGAATCATATCATATGAATCATATCACGTGAATTGCTAGAATTTTGGCAAGCGGTTTATATCCCTCATTGAGCAATGAGATGCGGTGAAATGAACCGCACTGCAAGACACCTTTATTTGTATTTGGAATGAGGGTCATTGAATCCTGTGTTAGAGTTGGAGGTAAGAAAGAATCAAATGATTCTTGGACCATATCTATCAGTAAAGCCAGATGCCCATCTGGGCTATGATGGCTGCCGTACTGCATGACTCCATTTTCCTAAATACGTTCTTCAGCAATTGTAGGTTTGTCCTACAATGTAGTAAATATGGTTTTTGTTTAGGGTAGTTTGGGGTAGTTTGCTTTAATTGTGCCAAAAAAATGGGTGAGCTATCATGAGAAATGTCAGATGTAAACAATGAAGCATAATGTTTTGGAAATCATTTCAAAAGCTTCAGTTAGATGTGATTCCAATTGAAATCTGTTTTTGATTTACTAACAGTAAACTGGTATAGCCGATGTATCAGCAATTTACCAGCAATGTATATGGTGTCCCGTGATATAAGCAGTAGATCATCCACGTATGTTTGTGTGGTCGTCATTTGTCCTCTGACATATTCCCAAAATACAGATGGTGAAATCTCTGGTGTCTCTGCGGTTTTATTCACACTAATGAAAATGTCAGTTTGTACACAAATGAACTTTACAAACATGTCATCTGATAGCAGTCGTATGTTAAGGTGGCATGATATTGTGAGTTTGTAGCAATAATAATAGTCATTGTAAGGAGGGCACCATCTAATTAGACGATGACATTGCACATTCAGACATGAACCTGTGATTAAAGTCTGTTGCCTATGAATACATAGTTTTTGAGATTTGAGTGAAAGTGTGGTTGACATTTGAGAAAAGAAAAACTGCTTGCTGTGTGAATTAAGTGTTCCGGCTGACCTAGAGAGTTGACGTTTAGAGGAGGACCTGTGAAACTTTGGATTTAGCCAACAATATAAATCTCCCTCTAATAATAAGGGGCTCAAGATCAGATCTGCAAGTTTGGCAAGAACGTCACGGAAAGTTGTCCTTGTCCCAGTTGGGGACATAAATATTGGCTGAAGTAATAGGTGTGCTATAAATTCTTCTGCTGACCACACTGTACCTTCCGACCCGGGTCTGCCACAACATTAGAAACGATTGCCTCATGTAGTAAAGTTTGCTATCCCTCTAGAATTGGCATTAAATGTACTGTGATATATTTGACAAACCCACTGTTTACAAAGTTTATTATGATCCAGTATCTTTAGATGAGATTCCAATCTGAAAATAATCTGCACTCAATAATGTTTTAGGTATTGTAGGAGTTTTCCGGTGTATCGTTTGATTTAGGTTCGTACGATTCCAAATAACAAATTTGAGACAGTGCTCCCCCTATCATCCGATGATATACACTGATGTTATCTGATCTTTACACCAGCCAAGAAACTAGCTTAAACAATCAAAGTTTATTTATATAGCGCTTTTTACAACAGTTGTTCTCGCAAAGCAGCTTTACAAGTGTCCGAGTCCAGGCCCCCAGTGAGCAAGCCAAGGGCGACAGTGGCAAAGGAAAAACTCCCTAAGAGCATGAGGAAGAAACCTTGAGAGGAACCAAGACTCAAGGGGGGAACACATCATCTTCTGGCCGACACCGGTCACCAGGATCATCACCGATGTCATCTAGATTCAAAGTCATTAAAACCAATACAAACACAATACATGTATGTATGTGGAACTACAAGGTCCATGTCCCATTAAGAGGTCAATGCTAGATTACCCATGACCATCTTAATAAGGAACTTATTGTTCCGGTTATTGTCCCCTCGGGTGCAAGTATCTTTAGGTGTTTATAAACTGTTGTGTGACCAAGACCATCTGTCTGAGGGAGGCTCAGCTCTGCTGGGTAATAGAGTTCATGCCTCAGGTTAGCTGTGTAGTCCCAGAGCTGTCGTTTAACAGTACTGAATTCAGCCCATTTCTTGGCTACTGAGCTGATGTAATCAGGAAAAGGAGAGAATGTCTTCCCTCGGTGTAGTAGGGGTGAGATTCCACTTATGTGGTGTAGAATCACCTCACGGGTCTGATAGAGAAGGGTCGTGGACACTTGGTGTTTTAGGTTCAGCTAAAAGGGAGCTGTGTGCACGACACAGTGGGCGTCCACTCCAGCTGAAGTCAGTCTTGTAGCAGCTGGTTGATGGATTCAGACATGCTCCCTCAGCCCCTCTGGGGCTCTGCGTAGATAAATCTTGTGTCTTCTCTGTTGCCCTTTTTAAATCCTCCCATTTCTTGGGCCGCATTTGGACTTCTGTTTTTTTGTGTCTATGTAGTGGCTGTTTGTGAAAGCTCTATGACACTTATGTGGCTATCAATTCTATTTGGTATTGATTTGTGGGGGACCGGTGTTCACTATTTAGAGTGTTGATCTTGCCACAGATGTCTTTGCTCAGTACATTTACTGCTTTCTGGAATGTCCCGTGACTCAGACTCTCATTCGAGTGTCCTTAGCTGGTGGGGTTGGTGGGGTAGTGTCCTCAGCTGGTGGGGACACCAAGTCCACCACAGCACCTATGTCTCGGCCTGTGCAGGATGGAACAGGAAGGCACGGGACAGTGCAGGATGTTGTTCTCAGCCGGGTGGATGATGCTTCACACATTGCCACGAACATAAGGTGGTGCTGAAGTATTTAGGCTTAACAAAGCTCCAGGCTCAGTGATTAACCATGAAATTGTGCATTCAGAAGAGAAATTAAAGTCAGCGCATTACATAGCTGATTAGTTAAGCATCACAGCGTCGTTTCCCCGTAGTGTGCCAAAGCACTGGAAACTGCTGAGATTGTAGTTGCTGTGGAAACCTGGATCTGAAGAAAAAAACTTTTGGAAATGGAATGAAGCCTCTAGACGTTTCACATCTGTCTCACTAATTATCACAAAAAGTTTAAAACACTGAATTTTTTAGATGTAATTCATAGGGAGCCTTAAACAAGGACAAACCACTTGGTGTTAAAGTTTGAAAAAAACAGTTAAAAGTGGAGAAAGAAGGCAGCGGTGTTGCAGTGTTCAGAGCCTTCTGTGCTGCTAATACTGCTGTTCGCTGGAGAGAGTGCAGAGAAAGGGGAGGAGATTAGACAACGAGCAGCCCTGAGGGGCTGGGACAGGGAGCAGCCTGAGGGGCTGGGACATGGAGCAGACTGGGGGGCTGGGACAGGGAGCAGACTGGGGGGCTGGGACAGGAGCAGACTGGGGGGCTGGGACAGGGAGCAGACTGGGGGGCTGGGACAGGGTGCAGCCTGGGGGCCTGGACATGGAGCAGCCTGAGGGGCTGGGACAGGGAGCAGCCTGAGGGGCTGGGACAGAGTGCAGCCTGAGGGGCTGGGACAGAGTGCAGCCTGAGGGGCTGGGACATGGAGCAGACTGGAGGGCTGGGACAGGGTGCAGCCTGGGGGCCTGGACATGGAGCAGACTGGGGGCTGGGACAGGGAGCAGCCTGAGGGGCTGGGACAGGGAGCAGCCTGAGGGGCTGGGACATGGAGCAGACTGGAGGGCTGTAACAGGGTGCAGCTTGAGGGGCTGTGACAGGGAGCAGCCTGAGGGGCTGTGACAAGGAGCAGCCTGAGGGGCTGTGACAGGGAGCAGCCTAAGGGGCTGGGACATGGAGCAGACTGGGGGGCTGGGATTTCATTCCCCTCTTTTGGTTAATTGAGGCTTTTTGGTAAAATCTATTAGACTGTAATTGAGATCCAGAGACAGAGAGAGAGAGAACATGTGTGAGAGAGAGAGAGAGAGAGAGAGAGAGAGAGTGTTGAAGATGATTTCACTGCTTTGTAACTTGAGCATGTTCCGTCACATTTCCCCAGACTCCCATTCACACACACAAGCCTTAATTTGCATTTTACCCCACAGACCAAGACCACATACCCTGTGCTTTATTTAGCATTTATATTACTTTACTGCATGACGACTCACAATTATTCTAAAGGCCCTTTCTGTCTGTGTGAAGCGGTTTCTCTGTTTCCCGGTCCTGGCACTACCAACATCACGCCGTTCAGCATCGACACAAGAACAATTTGTGATCATTGAGCAAACTATATATTGAAACCTCGTTTTAAATAAAGATTATGAGCTGAGGTTTTGTCAAGCACATAGAGTTTCATCCCGTCCAAGCGTCCAGCTCCAACCCACGTGCCCCGTTACTGCTGCCCCCTGGGCTCCCTGGGCCCCCTGGGCCCCCTGGGCTCCCTGGGCTCCCTGGGCCCCCTGGGCTCCCTGGGCTCCCTGGGCCCCCTGGGCTCCCTGGGCTCCCTGGGCCCCCTGGGCCCCCTGGGCTCCCTGGGCTCCCTGGGCTCCCTGGGCTCCCTGGGCCCCTCCACATATCGCCTGTCGTTCTTGAACCCTCTCACCATCGGTGAGTTTTTACTCTGCCGTTTTGAATGTTTACAAGCCTTGTGAAAGACAGGCATAAAGGTTTGTGTAAAGAACAAACACATCTCAGAGAGTTTGACACTACACGTGTAACTGATTTTGCTCTACTGCTGTTCATAGTTCATTCAAATGCCTTAAATGTGCTTGCTGCCCTGGTGAAAGTTGCTGTTGTAATCACCTGTGATCAGTTTTCTTTCCTTTTTTTTAGAAGGCCTAAGATCGTGTTTTAGGTACGCAAAGCGGATCCCAGTGTAAATATATCAGTGTGTTTCCTGTTACAGGACTGTGTGAACATGGGAACCCTGAACCCTGACACTACTGTAGATGCAATCTGAGAGTTTCACTCATGAATAAATGTTGTCTTGCAGCCTGCCGACCTGTTTGCATGATTAATGAGCTTTTTTCATGAGAGTTGAAGCCACCAATCAGCAGGCTGCCATGGGGCCTGTTGGGCCCCTCCTGGCGCGTGATTGGTTGAAGGACTGCATACAGCTGTGGTGCTGATGTTTGCACAGAGGCTGGGAGGATTGTTTGAGTGCAGTGTCATTAGGGCTTCGTTTTAGTGCTCAGCAGGTGTGGTAGAGTATGCGATTCAGAATTCAGTGGAGTGTGTGAATTTATGTATGATTATGTGTGTGAGTGCAAGATGACGGCACCATATCCAGACGTGCCAACATCTAACTCAATAATGAATTACTTGTGACCTCTGTTTCTCTTACAAACCACCTAGGGGGACACACACACACACACACACACACACACACACACACACACAATAATTTTAGTTCACTGTGCTTACTATAAGTGGTTGATCTTTGTAAGGGTAAATTATATATACGTATATATGTTAATATATTATTATGAAGTACTACTTTCTGGTATGTTGAATCTTTTTTAAGATTTAAACTGTGAAAAAGATTAAAACACACACTAGACGAGTGTGTATTGTTGGGCCCAGTAGGAACCCGTCGCAACCCAGTGTAGCGCCAGCACAGACCCAGACCACCCTGTGGTCTTAAACCAGCACCTCGCCCAGCGGAGACCGCAGTGTTCAGAGAGAGAGAGAGACAGAGAGAGAGACAGAGAGAGAGAGACAGAGAGAGAGACAGAGAGAGAGAGTGTGCGTGTGTTAACTGGTGAGTCAGAGAGGAATGTATTTATAGCTCGCGCGCTGTTCTTGGCAGGTGTAAAGTTAAAAGCAGCTTTGGTGTGCAGCTCCTTTCTCCGTTCTGAGGCCCAGACTCCACATGGAAACTGTTAACACAACACAAACACTGCAGACGTGCGCCCAGGCGAACAAAGCTCACGTTAACCACGCCGCTCTGGCCTGTTTGGGTTTCAGTAGGGCTGGTTACGATCACGCCATCACCATCACGGCTCCCTCCCACAGCCCGCCGCCAAAACACGGCTCCCTCAGCGCAGCGCGCGCTCTCCTCTCACGCGCGCTATTCGTCTCACGCACGCTCTAATCTCACACGCTCTCTGTCTTTCTCCTTCTCTCTCCCTCTCTCTCTCCCTCTCCCTCTCCCTCTCCCTCTCTAGATGACTAAAGATGAATGTCTGTTAGCTGGGCCTCTGTAACAGCTGCAATGAGTCCTGAGTCCATTTGTGTGTGGATAGCAGGTGTCTGTAGTCCGTCTGTAGTCCGTCTGTAGTCCGTCTGTAGTGGCTACTGCAGGGGTTTGGGCTGAGGATATAGGGTCACCACAGGCACCACTGTTACGAAATATGAGAGGTAGAGTGGAGAAACACACACACACACACACACACACACACACACACACACACATGTGCACATATGCTATGTGGTCTGAGCCCTGTTCATTTTCAAAACAGCAGTCCCAGCCTGCTCATTACTGTCTGCCTGATGTGTGTGTGTGTGTGTGTGTCCTTTCTCCTGGATGAAGTGCACTCGGACACACTGAAGCCCCCAGAGGGTCTTTGTTCACATTTTTTTTATGTGTGTGTGTTTTGTCTGGTCAGAGAGACTGATATCACAAACAACTCTCCTGCTTTGTAAGCATTTACACTGAGCACTGAACAACAGACACTTTAACTGAGAAACATTCTTCATGTAAGTATGAATTCAGAGTGACTAGAGAGACTACATCTGGTGTTCTGAGGCATGTCTACCAAACGAGCATATAAACTCTACACTGATGTCTCTATATATATGCATGTGTTACGTGTCTGTGTGTGTGCATGTGTAGTGTTTGTCTTTGTGTGTGTGTGTGTGTCTTTGTTCTCCAGTACTTACGCAGGCTTTAAGGTGCGTGTGGATTACTCCTTCAGCAGTCTCCATGGATTATATATGTTTAATTATTGATAGTGGAAATAGAATCTAATGACATTTCCATCTTACCACTAGGACTAACTGCAGCATGAAGACAGACAGACACACACACACACACACACTCTGATGTACTGTTTCTTAAACCCATAAACCAGAACCATAACCATTCAGAGACATTTCTGTCATCAGTTTACATCCGTTTACACCATTTCACCATTTGATCCATTTCACCATCTGATCCATTTCACCAGCTCCAGTACGTCTGGGTTTCACGGGTCATTTCCTGAACACGTGTTGAGAACCGTACATGCGCTGCCCCGAGTGGGATTAGCAGCTCGTGACTCGGCTCTTTTTGACCCATCTCAGTCCACCTTTGACCTTGGCCACCTTCGACCTCGACATCGGATCGGCCTCTCGCGTAACCGCACACGTTCGTGCCCAGACGGTGAGACTGAGGGCTGCGTGTCCTGTGTCTGCAGGCGTGAGGACCGTATCACTGTCGTGCGCCGGACGTATTCACGGTGTCCTGACGGGCCACTGTGGTACCAGGCAGGACTTCTGTCCCACCTCAATGCTGCAGGGTCAAGAACTGTGGCAGTGTCCTCAGTCCAAGGGGCGGGGCCAAAATTCAGAGGACAGCCAGTAGCAGGGCAGTTAATCATATTTTTTAGTGCAGCATTAGAGGACTTTTACCAGTGTCCTTGTGGGTGTGTCTTCAGGGAAGCACACACCTGCATAAACAGTGCCCCAGCTTATTCAGAGGTCTGTGTGTGTGTGTGTGTGTGTGAAAATCTAGCAATAAACCTCTGAGGAGTTGTCCTTCTGATTTGTGTCCCCTGGTGTAAATTGGCCCACGGCTCTGTGAAGAGTCTTGCTGCTCGTGTGAGGATCTGTGGTGCATGCCTGTTAGGAGGGTGCACGTGCTCGACCCTTCCTAGGTAAAGAGGGAGAGAGAGCTCACTCCACACTCTCTTCCAACACGGGAGGGAAGGTTCTCTCCACCACACCTGACTCACAGGGGGGAACCACAGGGAGGAACCACAGGGAGGAACCACAGGGAGGAACCACAGGCCAGCTGAACAATAGCTCTTTCAGCCCTCAAACACTCAACGACAGGTTCAAACCAGCAGGTGGTAGAGAGAGGGAGAAGGGTAGAGAGATGGTGCAACATTAAAGCCATGATGGGAAGAGAGAATGATTCAGACACAGAAAATGAATGAGATAGTGAGAGAAAATGTAGGAAAGAGGGGAAGAATGATGTACAGAGAGGAAGAGTCAACCACCTCCTGTAGCAACGTCAACTGAGGGGCCCAGTGTGACTAGAATAGCCAGAGGGACAGGAAACCTTCCCTGCGTTTCTTGGGTTCTTCCATTTCATGGATGTTCCAAACCTTCACGGATCCTCCATCTCATCAGGCCAAAAACTGAATGCTAGATCAGGAAATCGCTCTCTTCGCCCTCTCTCTCATCCCCCTCTCCCTCTTCCCTCTCTGTCTCTATGTTTCTATTTTCTGACTTTGACTATCTTTCTGTATCTTTCTTCTTTCAATCTCTTCTTTCGCCTCTCTCCTCTCCTTCTCTCTCCTCTCTCTCCCTCCTCTTTCTCTCTGTATCTTTCAGCTCTCTCAATCTCCTCTCTCTCTCTCTCTCTCTCCAAGTCCTGTGGATGACACCTTCTTGCAGGATGCGTGGTATTGTGTGCAAGCCATGACAGTGATACAGCGGAGGGTCTAACAGTGCTTACCCTGCCACATAGCTACCGTCTTTACCGCATGCATCATGCGAAGAGGGAGACAGTGAGCAAGAAGGAGAAATAAACAGAGAGAGAGAGCAAAAGGGAAACCAACAAGGAGAGAAACGAATAGAGAAATAGGTGGAAAAATAGGTGGAGAAAGAGGGAGAAAAAGAGTGAGAGAAGAGAGACAGAGGGAGATTAGCTCAATTCGAGCTCTCCTGTATGAGAGGGAGGATCCTGTACGTATACGTATAGCATTCATGCTTCTGTGCTTCTCTCGGCACAGATCAGGATGTTCCTCAGGGTCGTGTTATCCTTTGGACACTGCCGCGTTAATTCTGCAGGCCTCTCACACTGCTGGTGTAAAGATCATACATAGACCTGTTTTATGTGGACTGCAGAAATGTGCTATTTTTAGATGCAGGTGTAATTTTCTTTCTGCTGGAAATGGTGCGTCTCTACTATACAAGATTCATCATTGCCATAACAGTGACATTATTGGAGGTGTTTGTAATGTTTCTGTGAAAGACAGACGGCTGCTGTGTATGGCACGTGTGTGTGTGTGTGTGTGTACAGACTGTAAAGCTCACAGTGCATTGGACTAAAGAGGACAATCTGTGCTATATATGTACAAGCACCCAAACTATCCAGACACACGTGCATCCACACACACACACACACACACACAGCTACCTGCTTCTGCAGCATTCGAACAGATCAGTTCCAGAGTCCCATGCACTCTCTGAGATTGCCGTCCCCCTTGTCCCATCCCCCACATCGATCTGGTGATTCAACACAACAGGCAGCCACACGCACACAGAGCGCTGAGTCATGAGTGAGGCGTTCCCGCGGTGCCGCACGTCAGATGCGTGAGCTAACACGCTGCTCTCTGGCTCTCTGCGGTTCCCCCAGGGCTCGGGGGCCCAGGGGTCCAGGGGGAGGGGGGTGAGACCAGGCAGCAGGAAGACAGGGACATGGCAGGTGTGCAGGGGACATGAGTGGGCCAGTCTGAGTGACGGGAAGATGCTGTCTGTGATCTGACTGCTGAGAGGGAGGGAGGGAGAGGGAGAGAGAGAGAGGGAGAAGAAATGCTGCCCAAGAAAAAAGCAGAAGAGGGAAACTCCTTATTCTTCAGCCTTGTGATTTGACACCTTTGATATTACTGTCAACACAGTTACTGAATAATTCACAGTTGTTGCTAAATAATACGACGAGGCTTATGTGAAGAGACTCAGAGGGTTTGGCTAAGACTTCCAGTCCTGATGATGCTCTCAGATCAAACGAGGTGATGGTCAAGAGTGATGGACCACTAGGCCAGATTGCAGAGTGGAAACTTGCAGGATCCCTGAAAATATGGAGTGTTTTCCTCAAGGGCCAACTTGCCCTTTAGTTTCCATGGTTACTCTACTGTCATAGTCTCCGGAGAGGCACTAGCTGTCATACGCAATAAGTCTTACAAACACATGCGCACACACATGCTCAAACACACACACACACACACACACATGCACACACACACACACGCATGCACACACACACACACACACGCATGCACACACACACTCAAACACACACACACACACATCACACACACACACACACGTATGTACACACACACGCATGCATGCACACACATGAGTGAATTGTCCAAAATGTACTCAAGTCTACTGTATCTGGCTTTTACAAAGTCATTAATGGTGAGGATTTAGAGTGAACAGTGTGTGGTCCAGAGGGCCGTGTGTGGTCCAGAGACCCGTGTGTGGTCCAGAGGGCCGTGTGTGCTCACAGCTGGGACGGTCTCTACCTGCAGGCTCGGATTTCCTGTGCAACACCCATATCATCCCCGTGAAGAACCAGGAGGGCGTGGTCATGATGTTCATCCTGAGCTTCGACTACGTCCTGGAGGCGGGAAGCATGGACTCACTCGAGCGTCTCAACCACACGTCCCCTTCCAGAGCTCAACACAGTGAGGCCTCCTCTCCTCTCCTCCCCTCTCCTCTCACCTCCTCTGCTTTCTCTGTCTCATTCCCCCCCCCATTATTTCAATTTCCAGAAAGTGCATGGTTTATATTTGGGGACATTTGCTACATCACAAGGAGATGGAAGAGAAGGAGAAGAAAGAACAGAGTGGAGATGAAATGAAGAGGGTGGAGATTTAATTAACAGGGTGGGGTTAGCTAAAGGGCTATTCTCCTATTTACTGTACAGCGTGAAAGAGAAGAGAACAGAAGAAAAGATGCAGGAACAGAAAGAGAGAAGGAGAGAGTGGGGATAGAGTTGGGGAGAGAGAGAAAGAGTGAGGGAGAAAGAGAGAGAGTAAAGGAGAGAGAGAGTGAGGGGGAGAAAGAGAAGGTGAGAGCAGGACAGAGAGCATTCTCTGCTTTACCCTATACTGCTTTACCCTATACTGCTTTACCCTATACTGCTTTACCCTATACTGCTTTACCCTATACTGCTTTACCCTATACTGCGCGCCCTATACTGCTTTACCTACACTGCTTTACCCTACACTGCTTTACCCTATACTGCTTTACCCTATACTGCTTTACCCTATACTGCTTTACCCTACACTGCTTTTACCCTATACTGCTTTACCCTACACTGCTTTACCCTTCACGCGCCCTATACTGCTTTACCCTATACTGTGCGCCCTATACTGCTTTACCCTACACTGCTTTACCCTTTACCCTACTGCTTTACCCTATACTGCTTTACCCTACACTGCTTTACCCTACACTGCTTTACCCTACACTGCTTTACCCTACACTGCTTTACCCTACACTGCTTTACCCTATACTGCTTTACCCTACACTGCTTTACCCTACACTGCTTTACCCTATACTGCTTTTTTACTGCTTTTACCCTATACTGCTTTACCCTACACTGCTTTACCCTATACTGCTTTACCCTATACTGCTTTACCCTACACTGCTTTACCCTACACTGCTTTACCCTACACTGCTTTACCCTACACTGCTTTACCCTACACTGCTTTACCCTACACTGCTTTACCCTATACTGCTTTACCCTACACTGCTTTACCCTACACTGCTTTACCCTACACTGCTTTACCCTACACTGCTTTACCCTATACTGCTTTACCCTATACTGCTTTTATTACTGCTTTCTGCTTTTACCCTACACTGCTTTACCCTACACTGCTTTACCCTACACTGCTTTACCCTACACTGCTTTACCCTATACTGCTTTACCCTATACTGCTTTACCCTACACTGCTTTACCCTACACTGCTTTACCCTATACTGCTTTACCCTACACTGCTTTACCCTATACTGCTTTACCCTATACTGCTTTACGCCCTATACTGCTTTACCCTATACTGCTTTACCCTACACTGCTTTACCCTATACCCTATATACCCTATACTGCTTTACCCTATACTGCTTTACCCTACACTGCTTTACCCTATACTGCTTTACCCTACACTGCTTTATCTACCTGCTTTTATACACTGCTTTACTGCCTACACTGCTTTTACCCTTGCTTTTACCCTATACTGCTTTACCCTATACTGCTTTACCCTACACTGCTTTACCCTACACTGCTTTACCCTACACTGCTTTACCCTATACTGCTTTACCCTACACTGCTTTACCCTATACTGCTTTACCCTATACTGCTTTACCCTACACTGCTTTACCCTATACTGCTTTACCCTACACTGCTTTACCCTATACTGCTTTACCCTATACTGCTTTACCCTATACTGCTTTACCCTATACTGCTTTACCCTACACTGCTTTACCCTATACTGCTTTACCCTATACTGCTTTACCCTATACTGCTTTACCCTATTGTTTACCCTACACTGCTTTACCCTATACTGCTTTTACCTGCTACACTGCTTTTTACCCTATACTGCTTTACCCTACACTGCTTTTACCCTACACTGCTTTACCCTATACTGTGCGCTGCTTTACCCTACACTGCTTTACCCTACACTGCTTTACCCTACACTGCTTTACCCTATACTGCTTTACCCTATACTGCTTTACCCTACACTGCTTTACCCTACACTGCTTTACCCTACACTGCTTTACCCTACACTGCTTTACCCTACACTGCTTTTCTTTACCCTATACTGCTTTACCCTACACTGCTTTACCCTACACTGTGCGCCCTATACTGCGCGCCCTATACTGTGCGCCCTATCTAAAGTAACTGAGCTCCCACAGGATCAGTCATGCATTGCACACACACTGCACATAAATCTGTGTGTGTGTGTGAGCAACTGACTCCTCTCTTTATTAGAAAGTCATATTTCATAGATATGAAATCCAATTAATACTCTATGCAAATACAGTATGTCTGCCGGTATCATAGCAACAGAGAGTGTTTCAGCGTGGAGGGAAGCAATGGACCAGAAAGAGACTCTCAAAGAAAACAGAAGTGACACATTCACACGTCGGCGCTGCACACAGAGGCCAGCCAAGCCCCGCCATGCTTTGTTTTTGGACACTGCTATGTCGTCTGATGGTCAAAGAGACGTTAGTCCCAGAACCTCTGTCTGCTCCTGTAGAACGCACACGGCTGGAGGTTTTTTTATCGAGTCAGAGTTATAAATAGCCCCGTTTGACCAGTGATTTAATTAATGCTGGCATAGAGTCTTAACCACCAGGGGGCAGACCTCAGACAAAATGGAGAGAGAGAGAGAGAGAGAGAGAGAGAGAGGGAGAGAGAGAATCACTGTGCCTTTTTGAATTTATTTAGAAGTGAACTTGGCACAGTTTTGTCAATTTACTGAAGTTCCAAAAATACAAACAGCAAACCTACATTAGGCACGGCAAAGTATAGCAGAAGGATATCTTATCTCTGAGACAGGACATTTCGCATTCAGCTGTAGAGACAGGACATTTCTGACTCAGCTGTAGACACAGGACATTTCTGACTCAGCTGAAGAGACAGCCTGTTTCTCAGCTGTAAGCAGGGCATTTCTCACCTGTAAACAGAGAGTGACAAGAGACAGGACCTTTCTTGCCTGTAGAGACAGCACATTTCTCAGCTGTAGAGGCAGGACATTTCTGACTCAGCTGATTCTCCTAGACTAATCAGGCCCCTGACTGAATGGCGTCCTCAGTGGACTGTAGATCATTCAGCTCATATCTCCATGAAATGAGTTGGGAGACCTCAGGGCTGGAGAGAGACAACCAGAGAGACAGCCAGAGAGGGAGGGCGACTAAAAAAATCTCACTTTTCACTTTGATGAGAAAGAGACGAGAGTGGGAGAGACGGGACCGTGAGACATGGAGCTCTTTGTTTGAGAGGGGTCTCTACTCATTTGCGTACGCTGGTGGTGATGCTACCCAGTCTGTTTACCCCTGAGAAACGCTGGTGTCTGAAACAGGGGTCGCCCCTGTTCGAGATTCACCCCGTCGTTGGAGTGCAGCACAGTAGCGGATTAGATATCTCATTCACAGGTCTTATTCACGTATTCATCAGCTGCTAAATTATGACCAGCTGAGAGTGAGAGCAGGGGGACATTGTGTGTTACACAGAGACAGGAAGTGAAGGATTAAAATATTTCATTTAGCATAGAGGATATTCTTGTTTTCTAATGAATGACTATATTAATCTAGACCAGTTCTTTAATATATATTTTGTGGGCCTTCATTGTTCTGTGGGGACATGAGCCCTTATAGCAACTCACTGACAAGTGCAGGAGATCTTAGTCTTACAGTGATTTATAAACAAGCAGGGAATACATCAAACACAGAAACTAAACAAGACTAAAGACATTAACCAAGTAATACCAACTACAGTTACACACAGATTAACGAACACGGACGTAATATGTAGCAACATCGACAAACAAAGGCACATGAAGCAAACCTGCATACTACAAACTGAAGAGACAAGATATACACAGAAACAACAAGACTAGTAACAGAGACTGGACTGAACGCAAGAACACAAGACATGAGCTAAATAAACAACAGACAGAACTAGAGAACACTTACTGCCGAACCAGGAACCACAGCAGCTACATGCAACGACCAGCAAACTGCAGGGTAAAACACAGGGTTTAAATACACAGGCAAACGAGGAATCTTAACGAGACACAGGTGAAACTAATACACAGGGTGGGGACACTATACAGGGCTGTGAAGGTAGACACAAAAGGAAATTTCAAAATAAAAGTTCAAAGAAAAAAACAGGAAACCAAACCAAACCAAGAGCGTTTGCCGAGGTGACTGTGACAGACGTCTGATGGTCTCCCCTCTCACCCCGTCTCTCTCTCTCTCCACCAGGAAAGGGTCGTTTCTTCCGCTTCCGCCTGCCCATGCCCCTCAGTATCTTGGGGGTGAGCAAGCAGTCACTCCCCCAGGAGGACCCGGACGAGGTGAGCGTGCATACTCCGGCCCGGGTGCAGCCACGCTCCTCCAGCTCCTCCCGATCGTCCTCCCTCTCCCTCTCCCTCTCACCCCGTGACCTCCACCCCTCGGCCGCCGACAGCCACAGCGCCTCCTACGCCAACGACACAAGGGCCTTGATCGGCCAGAGCCTGCTGGGTTCGTCCTCTCCTGTGTCGGGGCCGCAGGACCACTCCTCCCTGCGGGGGGCGTGGCAGGGGCCGGCACCGCGGGGCCCGGTGGACGCCTGCTCCTTGTCCGGAGCGCCGTCCCGCGGGAGTGTGTGTACGCTACGCAGGGCCTCGTCCGTACACGACCTGGAGGGCTCCGGCACACGCAGCGAGAGGATGTACCGGGACCGGCACGCTAGCGAAGGTACGAGCACGTAATGCATCACCTGAAAACACACACACACACACACATCTGCTCTTTCATCATTGCTCTCTTCTGGTTCTCTCTCTGCTGTCTCAGACAACGGCCATAACATTAAAGGTATCAGAGCCGCTGTGTGGTACTGTGTCTGTCTGGAAGCATGTCTGTCTGCAAGCATGTCTGTCTGGAAGCATGTCTGTCTGGAAGCATGTCTGTCTGCAAGCATGCGACAGACACAGTGAATGCTAGTGATCTGACTGGAATAAGCAGGTTCCGCTTACTCACGAGCATCTGTTGCATCCAGCATCACAAAAAGCACGAGACACATGTTCACGCAGATGTGTGTGTGTGTGTGTGTGTGTGTGTGTGTCATCAGTGTGAGGGAGAAGGACTGTGTTCATTTGAATGTGAGTTTGAATTCTTTCACGCGTTTGTCTTAATGACGGCATAATGATGGCATCTCGTATGTGAGTCCTGCACTGATACATGTGTGAAGCTACAGCTACAGCTCATCCCCTCTCTCCCCCTCTCTCTCTCTCTCTCTCTCTCTCCGTCTCTCCGTCTCTCTCTCTCTCTCTCTCTCTCTCTCTCTCTCTCTCCCTCTCTCTCTCTCTCTCTCTCTCTCTCTCTCTCTCTCTCTCTCTCCCTCTCTCTCCACCTCTCTCTCTCTCTCTCTCTCCCTCTCCCTCTCTCTCTACCTCTCTCTCTCTCCCTAGCCCTCTCCCTCTCTGTTTTTTCTCTTGTGCTACCTTTTAACAGCAGTCATGTTAGAGATTCTTGATTTAAATACAAACGTATACAGGTTGCTGCTATAAAAGTGTATAAGGCATCTTTATAGTGCTTGGTTGTGTATTTCATACTTCGGCTAGGACGCAGTAGTCTGATGTGGGCCTGTCTGGGGCCCTAGCATGCCTGAACTCATCTGGTTGAACTCAATTAGTGTAATTCTTCGTGTCACACTAGTCTATTGTAAGGCCAAGATGCTAAACTGATCTTTCCCAGGCTGAATCACTCTTTAATCCCCTCCTCCTTTCTCTTTCGCTGTTTCTGATTGGCTAGTGTCACGCTCTTGGATGGCTGGGGGTATGGCTTGAGCTTTTCCTATTGGTCTGTGTTTTTCTCAGCATGCCTCTTTCGTCTGTTGTGATTGCTGTCATTTTGTTGTTGTTTACTGTTCTATTTTAAAGCCCCAGAGAGTAAGACCTACATTGTGGAGGTGTGGGTGTGACATTTACACTTCTGCTGTGCTTTGGTCCTTAAAACGTAGGCCGGAAACCTTAAGAATGAAAAGTGGGAACTGCATCATTGTGTGTGTGTGTGTGTGTGTCTTCATCCAGGACCATTTAACCAGCTTAAATGCAGTCTTCTGGGCTCCACGTCAGACTCGAACCTCACAAAGTACAGCACCATCAACAAGATCCCCCTGATCACGCTCAACTTCTCCGAGACCAGCGACAGACGGCCTCCCTCTCCGCCCTCCTCGGAAAAAACAATCATCGCGCCGAAGGTCAAGGATCGCACGCACAACGTGACCGAGAAGGTCACGCAGGTGAGAGGGTTGCCTCTTGTAAGCTCCGCCCATGTTGTTTTTGCTCCTCCCATCCAACCTTTGGAAACGCACGTGCGCTTCTGAAAACGTTCTGAGGTGTTCTGCTACTTGTTTCTGTGATGTTGTGTAGCGTTTTGACTAAATTCACCCTGTTTTCAAAATCGCGCTTGGGCAACCACTAAGAATGCCGCAGTATCCTGGCCTCTACTTGAACCGCGGTAACTCAACCTTCAGTCCAGCGTCTCTCCGCGTTGTACATGCCGCGTTGTACGACATGGCCAGCCAAGGTTACCTGAACCTCCTCTGATACATGTGCTCCTCGTCGTCTTGCCGCATGTCCTCACCACGGTCTACCTCCACCTCGTCAGTGCGGAGGCAGGCGTTGGGGTAAAAGTGTGAGGCTCATAGCTGTGCACATCAGGTGAGGTGAGGTTTGCTCCTTGAGCGCCAGATCTCACTACCTGTCGGTCAGTTATTGTGTGTAAGCAATCATAAAAAACTATAATAATAGACAGTCAAGATGCTGTCAGCACATTTAGACCAGACGCTGCTAAATCTGCATACTGCTGATGTGTGTTCAAGAGTGCATTAAATAAACCACCTGTCACACACACACACACACACGCACACACACACCTTCCTGCTCTGTTGCCCCTTTGTCCTTTCTGTTGCTGGATTTGTTTGCCTGCCACGGTTGTAATGTTGTCCACGGTGAAGCAGATGGCACGTATCACACACAGATGGCTGGTTGGGTCCCCTTCATCTTTTTTACCAAACTTACAGAGTTGGACACTCATTAAACTACGCCTGGGCACTCAAACCACACAGACTGCCTACACATGCAGCCTTGGTGCTGAATGAGAATCTCTCTCTCTCTCTTTCTCTCTCTCTCTCGCACACACACACACATGCACACACATTTTCACACTCACACACACACTCCCCACATGACAAATTAGGGTGTTTTTAGACAGTCATGTTGGAAAAGAAATAGAACGAAAAGAAATTGAAGACTACAGCTACAGATACAATTACAGATTCAGATACAACTACAGCTACAGTTTCACACACAGCTACAATTCTCAGCCACAGCTAACACAACTAGCGTCAGCTACAGCTAAAGCTACAATTTCAGCTACCAGCTTGTGAAAACACTAATGGCTACAGCAGCTTAGACAGTTATAGAAACAGAACGTTCAACTCCCCAAAGCCCCTGACAGAGACGTTACCTGAGAACACTTTCTCTTCCTCTAACTACCTCATCATGTCCTCATTAGCAAACGGAAACGGAGCCTCGGTGTATATTAAGACTGCACAAAGCATTTGTTAATTGTTATCACAATATTGGCCTTTGAAATACCCATATCACAGAGGGCTCCATCATGTTAATTAGTCTTTTAACAAATTCCTCATTCCTTATTGTGCTGTGAGCATCCTGACAGACTTCAGACACTGAACAGCTGTTGTGTGGGTGATCTGATGAGTGAAGGGGCTCACACACGATACAACAAACGCAAACCCCTTTTGGTGATAACAATTCAAGCTATGCAGTTGTAGTATATGTTGTAAGGACTATCATTATCACAGTCGCTTAGCAACATGAACACATATCCAGCATTTGTGTGGAACCACTTGAGACTGGAATGAAGATCTGTGTGCAGTGACAGACGACAGAGACGAGGGCAACACCTGACTGGATACACCCGATAACACAGTAAACACTCGTACAACAGCATGTGCACGCGCGCGCACACACACACAAGCACACACACATGCAGACACACACACACACACACACACACACACACACAAAAGGGAGCTCACTTATGCCACTGAATTTGTGGTTAATTATTAAATCAGACTAATTTATTTATGCACAGCATGAAGAACACATACCCTCTCTCACTCTCTCTTTCTCAGACATACTCTCTCTCTCTCTCACTCTCTCTCTCAGACATTCTCTCTCTAAACTCTTTCTCAGACATACTCTCTCTCTCTCTCACTCTCTCTCTCAGACATTCTCTCTCTAAACTTTCTCTCAGACATTCTCTCTCTCTCTCTCTTTCACAAGCGATCGTGTCCTTTTTTGAGACCACACATTTCTAAAATCATGTTCCACACATCTCTCTAAAAGGTCTAGGCAAGACATATATACCATTTATACTCATTCACAGGAGTGGCCTGTCACCAGCATGTCATCAGAAATAGCTGAGATTTCCATCTGCATTAAATAGATGATGATGATGGAGACTGAGGGGGGTGGGACTAAAAGGCTGTGAACCTCGTGATAGGTCATGAACACAATTAGACGACGCCCACTCGATTCCACTACGAATTCGTTAAAGCCTTTGACCTGCCAAAGTCTGCAGAATATTATTTGGTGAGAGGGATGGGGGGGAAGGGGGAGAGAGGGAGGGAGAGAGAGAAGGAGGGATGAGAGGATGATACTATTCCTGAGAGTTTCCTCCTGCTTACTGTGACAGTAATTGCCATGTCTTCACAGTCTCACTCTGTCTGTCTCTTTCTCTCTTCCTCTCTCTCTCCCCCACTCTCCATCTTTTTTCCTACTTTCTCGCTCTCCCCGTGTACTTGAGAGGAGAATGGCTGTGGTAATTATCCCTATGATGGCAGGACTGTCCTGAAGCTTCCCCTCCCACACACACTGTCAGACAGGCGAGGTTTCCCTGACTAAAGAGGTCCTCTACACGGCTAGTCCAAGGCCACCCGAAGGGAACACGGCCAGCAAGATTAGAAACTTACCCGCAAAGTCCAGGATCCACAGTCAGGCTCCTTTGCGTTCTCAAAAGAAACCGTTTAAACATTTTATAGGTCGTTTTTTCACACGCTAGTAACCACACTAGAATTATGGTTTCAGATTAAAGCGTCCTATACTGACCTTATGACCTTCTCCTCTGAAGCAGACAACGTGAATTTAATTACGGAAGAATCGTACGGTATTTACATAACATTAGTATAATTCTCGTTGTCATGGTTGTCGCAAAAGTTACAGCTGATTGGGCTGGTGTGTGCAGGCGCTGCCATGGTTATGTGCTCCTCTCTGACTGTTTCAGGTGCTGTCGCTAGGCGCGGACGTACTTCCAGAGTACAAGCTTCAGACCGCGCGCATCGACAAGTTCACCATCCTTCACTACAGCCCCTTCAAGGCCGTCTGGGATTGGCTGATCCTGCTGCTCGTCATCTACACGGCCATCTTCACTCCGTACAGCGCCGCCTTCCTGCTCAACGACGTGGAGGAGCACAAGAGGCGTGAGTGCGGCTACTCCTGCAGTCCGCTCAACGTGGTGGACCTGATGGTGGACATCATGTTCATCGTGGACATCCTCATCAACTTCCGCACCACGTACGTCAACATCAACGAGGAGGTGGTCAGCCACCCCACCAAAATCGCGGTGCACTACTTCAAAGGCTGGTTCCTCATAGACATGGTGGCGGCCATCCCCTTCGACCTCCTCATCTTTGGATCAGGGTCGGAGGAGGTGAGACATGCTTTCCTTTCTCCACCCCTAGCTCTCTAGACATTTCTGGATACGAACTGTTTTCCTGAAACTGTTACAATTAGACCATCAAAAACCCTTCATAGGATAAAGGGCATATTACAGAAGTAAAAATCCTTAACTGTGTAGAGGTGTTTTTGCAAACATTTGTTTTATAGGAGAGTGACAAACAGCACAGCCCTTAGAGATGTGTATTTACATGACTAAGCCCATTACCCACCCTCCACCATCAACTCATCCCCAGACCACGACTCTGATTGGCCTGCTGAAGACGGCTCGGCTATTGCGATTGGTCCGCGTGGCACGCAAGCTGGACCGCTACTCGGAGTACGGCGCCGCTGTCCTCATGCTCCTCATGTGTATCTTTGCGCTCATCGCTCATTGGCTGGCCTGCATCTGGTACGCCATCGGCAACGTGGAGAAGCCTTACCTGGGCGACACGATTGGCTGGCTGGACAACCTGGGCATGTCCATCGGGAAGCAGTACAACTACAGTGATCCCTCCTCTGGCCCGTCAATCAAAGACAAGTACGTGACAGCGCTGTACTTTACCTTCAGCAGCCTGACCAGCGTGGGCTTCGGAAATGTCTCCCCAAACACCAACTCGGAGAAGATCTTCTCCATCTGCGTCATGCTCATCGGATGTAAGTAGTACCAGGTTCACCTCTGACCCCAGATCAGTCTGCATGTTAGAATCTGGCGATCTGAAGAAAATGAGAAAAGAGAGAAAAAGTTTCTTTTGCAATTCTTCTATATTTAGACTGTTATTTGAGTCCAGCGATGTGTTATTTGATTTAGTGTTTCAGACAGAAATCCTAAACAGAACTGCGAAGCACAAGAAAGCGAAAAAGGTTTAAACAGTAACCCTGATGCCCTCCCTTGATCTATCCCCTTCTCCTCCACCCATCTCCCCCAACCATCTACTCCAACCATCTCCTCCACTCATCTCCTCCACCCATCTCCACCATCCATCTCCTCCAACCATCTCCACCATCCATCTCCTCCAACCATCTCCTCCAACCATCTCCACCATCCATCTCCTCCAACCATCTCCACCATCCATCTCCTCCAACCATCTCCTCCACCCATCTCCCCCAACCATCTACTCCAACCATCTCCTCCACTCATCTCCTCCACCCATCTCCACCATCCATCTCCTCCAACCATCTCCTCCAACCATCTCCACCATCCATCTCCTCCAACCATCTCCACCATCCATCTCCTCCAACCATCTCCTCCAACCATCTCCTCCACCCATCTCTACCATCCATCTCCTCCACACATCTCCTCCACACATCTCCTCCACCCATCTCCTCCACCCAGCCTTGATGTATGCCAGCATTTTCGGGAACGTGTCGGCCATCATCCAGCGGTTATACTCGGGCACGGCCCGCTACCACCTCCAGATGCTGCGGGTCAGGGAGTTCATCCGCTTCCACCAGATCCCCAACCCCCTCAGGCAGCGGCTGGAGGAGTACTTCCAGCACGCCTGGACCTACACCAACGGCATCGACATGAACATGGTACATGAACATGGTACACGGGCGCGCGGGTGACGTCTCGTGCTTGCGTGCGTATCCGAGCTCGATGCCCTTCCAAAGTTGTTTTCCACTAAGGTTGTTTGCTGAGCAGATGTGACTGATATGTCCTCTGTGTCATTAGCCTGTGAAGCTATGAACAGTGTTTGCTTGCCTAAGCTGACCTGTGTCTGTCTTTCTCTTGCCTGCTTCACCTGGATTTCAATACTCTGGTAAGAACAGGAGGTACACATAACTATTCCACTAATGTAAAAGAATACATTTGTTTCGTGGTTCACACGAAGGTCGACCTATTAGGGCGAATGCTGTCATCTGTGTCTCTGCCATTTTGTAAAACAGCGCCGTGAATTAGGTTTATTATTAGATCGCATGCATATGCAGTATTGCATCTTAATAGACAAGCATTACAGGGAGCAGCATGGAATGAGTTCAGAGGCAGCATTGCCCTTGTGCTGTTAAAAGGATGAGGTAGAATCTTCACTGAGAGCCCTCATTAAAAGGCCCAGCTGGGTATGAGAGTTGGAATCGGGCCTTCTGCACCGCGTCACGCAGCGACCCGCGGACACCTGCACTTGCCAAATGCTGTTAACCCTTTCCTTTCCAAATCTCCTCTGTCTCTCCCTTCTCACATGACACTTCTGCCGAAATGATGAGTAAAGACGACTCGCATACACCCGCTGCTTCATAAAATAGATCTGCCACGCACTCCGATAGAACGCTTCAGACTTGAACTAGCTAACTTGCTTGGTTATCTAGGTTAAACTAACACCTTGCGGGTTGCAGGCGTGGAAGGCTAGCGTGGGCCGTAGAGTGCGTTACAGGTAAGTTCGGCTTTTGTTTGTTGCTGTTGCTATTACGCTTCTACGGTCATGTTTTCTCACGTTTAATCATAAGAGCTGAGCGTAGGTCTCGCTCTTATGAAGTGGCAGGAACTAGGGGTGCCTTCACCCACACAGCACCCTCGGCTATTGGGGTAGTTGGGGCAGATGGGGTAGTTTACAGTTTTTCCCCCTTTTATTGTTATTTGTTTTATTTCAATTCAAGGAGAGTAATTCATTACTATACTCTGTGTCATTAGCCTGTGAAGCTAATAACAATCTTTTATAATGCTTTATAATGCCATATATGGCGCTTCTCTAAAACCCAACGATGCTTACAGTCATTAGTACACAGAACAACTAGACACTCAGAGAGCAGGTTGAACAAGTTTACAGTTAAGAGAAACATCAACATAATAATATTACAACGAAACAGCAGCAGAGAGCCGTAGCGTGAGTCAGGCAGGAGGACGGCCATGCGCGAGACAAGAGGCGAGCCTTTAAAAACGAGGTGTAAAAACGTAAAGAGAAGAAGATTGTTTGGCCACAGGGAGGGAGATCCACAGGCGAGGAGCAAGTCTGGAAAATGCCTGATCACCAAAGGCTCAGAGGGTAGATAACAGGACAGTTATAGGCCTGGCAGTAGAAGACCTAACGAGATGGTTTGTGGGGAAGAAGGAGTTTGGAGCCTTTTAAGTAAATATGAGAATCTTAAATTGGATCCGCCATTTAACGGGGAGCCAATGAAGAAGCTGGAGGACATTTTGGGATCGTTTTTGCCTACAACGCCAACCGCTGATGCTTTCAGTCACGTAATGACTCTAAATATATCTGAAACGTGTTATTCCTTTAGATTTTAAACCCTGACAATAACACCCTCTGTACAGACAAGAGAAAAGTTTTGAAAATCAAAGGACAACACGAATGGCAAGTGTGCTGTGTCTCTTATCGTCTTCAGCCATGTTTCAAATCTCTCATCTAGAACATCACTCACCAGTGCTTGATGATTATGGTCAGTAATTCTTTACAAAAGTGTCTCGAGCTGAAGGGTTAGTGGCAGGTGCATGCTGGGATATATCATCCGTTCAAAACCACTCTCTCTCCTCTGCCCTATCCATGGATGTCTCTGCAGGTGCTGAAGGGGTTCCCGGAGTGCCTGCAAGCCGACATCTGTCTGCATCTCAACCAGTCACTGCTCCAGAGCTGCAAGGCCTTCCGCGGGGCCAGCAAAGGTTGTCTGCGGGCCTTGGCCATGCGATTCAAGTCCACCCACTCCCCACCGGGTGACACCCTGGTGCATTCTGGGGACGTGCTCACGGCCCTCTACTTTCTTGCCCGCGGCTCCATTGAGATTCTGAAGGACGACATCGTGGTTGCCATCCTGGGTGAGGTTTTCTCATACATATATTACTGGTAACCCTTCACGTGAATTTAGAGGTTAACTGTAAAACAATTTGATCAGTACATAACAAATGCATTTTCGGGAAACTATGTCAGTTTGTATATCTAATGTAGTGCTAAAAGACATGGCCTAATTCTTCAAGGTATTTGTATTCCAAACACTGAGTAAATTCAACAGGTCGGGTTTTTTTTTGCGATGACGAAGACGTCTGGGTGAAAGACGTGAGCAGGTTCGGTCTAATTCAGCAGCACTGGTTTACCAGCAAGACTTGTGATGCAAGACTTTAGAAAGCATGTTGTAAACCAGCATCGCAGCGCAACTTGGGGACCTGTTCAGATAATCAACACGGACCAGGCAGCCTCGCTGTTGTCATGCACATCGTGTTAGTCATCCTGGAGATCACTGCAGGCTGCTTGATTCAGTGTGGCAGCCAATCCTCACCCAGCAACGACACTGATGCATGTACAAACTGCAGCAACTCTGCCTGATATCCACCAGCACATTAATGCTCCATCAGTATCCCCGCCAAGCCAAAGACCGTTTCTCACTAGAGCTCTCACTCTCACTAGAAACGGACAGTTGAATAAATGTGGGACATGATGGGTTGTTACGCCTCTCTAACAGGTGCATGTTGGATTTTCACAGTTGAACCCGCGACCCGAGTGTTGCCAGCACCTAGCACTCTCCCTGTACTCACCATACTCACGTGTAACAGCTTGTAGCTAAGGTGGAGGGTACAGTAACCACACCTGGGTTTGTAGCCAAGACACCCAACAGGCTCTGAACACCAGATCAAAGACCTGGAAGCTACAAGACCACCTGTCCAGTGACCACGTCAAGTGGCTGGGTGGAACTTTTGGTATGAAAAAGATGCAGCAAGAAGGTGTTGTCATCTGATAAAAACAGGCTATTTGAGCATATTGTTAGGTTCTAAACTGTAAAGATCTGCTGATTCGGGCCATCACAAAAGCACAAATAACCTTAATTACTTACTCTTAATTACTAGCGTTTCTATCTTCAGCGTATCCATGTCAAGCATCCTCGTTAAAAAGAGAAAGTGTAACTGGGTAATCCATAATGGATGGCGCGGGTTATGGAAGACGCACCTGAGCCGGTTCTGAGCGGGGTGCGTTTCCTTGGACACGGCTCACGGGGCGAGATCTGATGCCTGCTCTAGGCATGCGTGCAGTATCGGCTGCTGGAGAGATCCTGATGCAATGCTGCATCACATTGGAGAAACAACTGATTTCTGGATTTCTGCTGGAGACACATGCAAAACTAAACCAAAAAAAAACGTGCTGAAGAGTTAACTGAACTTAAGGTGTTACAACTACACATATATACTATAGCCAATAATATATAATACTGGCAAAAACACTGTATTGCAAACCTGCAATTATTGGGATCCATTTAAAAACATTGGTAAATTTTTTTTTTTTTGCAATATCAGTATTGTAAAGGCCAGTATCACAATATTGAACACAACAATATATCATGCCATCTTTGGTCGCCTGACCTCGGTTAAAGTAGTTTGCTTTGATGCAGCAGTGAGCCCTATGGTCAGACAGGACCCTGGAGACGTGCGGCCCCTGGCAGTGGGAGGCCAGGGGGCGATGGGGTCTCCTGCCTCCCCCGGCAATCAGCATTCCAGTCACTTCATGCGCAGTTGAACACTGGCGTCTCCAAGTACGCGGTGGGAGAGAGTGGGGTTGGGGGGGAGGGCGTAGCTGGGTGGACATGCCTCCTGGGTGCCGCTCGCCATCCATCAGCTCCTTGGCGGCGTTTAAGAGAGCGAGATGAAGCAGAGACTTCTCCGGCGCTCAGCAGTGTTCCTGCTCAGATCTGCAGGCGCTCACAACAGCAGCGCGCTGTGCGTCACACACGGCAGAGGCCACAGCAACTGGCAGGACAAGAATAGGAGAAAGGTGAGGGCAGAGGAGGGCGAGACGTGCGGGTCACTCCGCAGGACTGCAGGCAGCTGTCCCCACAGGGACACGTCCTGCTCTCCACCCAGGCTGCCCTCACAATCAGCCCCGGGGCCTGGAGGGCTAAGGCCTCTCTGTGCTACTCTTGTTTCCACAGACGTGATGTGTCTCACGTCTCTCACGTCTCTCACGTGTCTCACGTGTCTCACGTGTCTCACGTCTATCCATCTGCTGCTGGCTTGAGCTTCGGTGGAGGGAAATGAGGACTTTTGGGTTGGATCATTCCAGTCTGATTGTACAGTGACTGCTGGTCATGAAGAGTTAATTAATTAATTAGTATTTGTCTTGATATGTTGTAATTGGTTAATTGGAGAGAGGGGGTGGAGCATGAGCTCATTCTTTATGCTTTCTCTGATCAAAGTGATGGACCTGCTACAGATTCAGTTTTTCAGTTGTATCATTTGCAGTCATATTTATCTTGCTCACATTTTCGCATAATGTCACGCCGAGACACCTTCTTTCTCACGTGAATTTGCACACACTCTGACACTGAAACACTGGCGTACACACACACACACACACACACACGGCTTTGGCAGAGTGAGCCGAATTAAACGGCCCATTTTTCATTCTCTGGGCCAGCAGCGACATAATAAGGTCAGAGAAAGAAACGGGGGACACTGCCTCACACACACACACACACACACACACACGTGCACACATAAACAACTCAGCAAAAATTACTCTGCAAACTTAGACTTGCTGAGGGAGGCACTTCTTGCTGTGTGCACGTGCTCACTGGTGCTTCGGGAGAAACCTCGTTATCAGCAGAAACGTATTATCAGACAGACACGTCCTTCGTTATATAGTAGTGGGGCCCCCTGAGCATTACATGCCCAACCTCACACTGCTGCAGCGTCAGCTAGAGCACACGCACCACAGCAGAGCCAAACGCCACCTGGGAAACGGACCCCAACCTCTTCGCTTGCTAGTCATCAATTTCAGAAAGGCAATCAGGCCTTTGACCCCAACCATGACCGGACAGCTGCGACCCTGAGCCTCTCCAGATGGCCCTTGTGTAGGTCACGTGACCCTGGTGTGTAAAAGCCACCGAGCTTTGGTCAGAGGCCTCGCAGTGCCGGGCCAGAATTAGCTGCTGAACAGCAACGTCCCACCGTGTCGCAGGGAAGAATGACATCTTCGGTGAGATGATCCACCTGTACGCCAAGCCGGGCAAGGCCTGCGCGGACGTACGTGCCCTCAGCTACTGCGACCTGCACACCATCGACAGGGAGGACCTCCTGGAGGTGCTGGACATGTACCCTGAGTTCGCAGACTACTTCTGGACCAACCTGGAGCTCACGTTCAACCTGCGTGACGAGCACGCCAAGGTAGGATGGGCTCACGAGCCCGGGGGACCCCCCCGACACACGCCACACGTCCACGCGCTGGGGAAGTTAAAAGAGTTAACAAAAACAACGCCATCGTTTGTCTCCCAGTTCAGCACCGCTCGCCAGAGGAACCTGTACACGGCGGCGAGCGACTCGGACCAGGAGGAGCGTAAAGGTTGCCTCAGGAGGACCTCCTCTGCAGGTGAGACCTTCTCTCCTGCGATCTCCTCCCTTGTGTTCAGCGCACGTCTGGTCCACAAAACTACCCCTCCGGTCCTTTCATCTCCCTCCTGGCTCGGTTCCGGCCGGTTGCCATGGTTGCTGCTGATGGCAGCTGTGTGCTCATAGCTCTGTGGCAGTTGGTGGAAGTGTGAGAGCATGCATTGCACTTCACGAACCTGTAGGGGGAGCCCTCCACCACCTGTCCCCATGCAACCTGCCCCCCCCCCCCCCCATTCCCATGATAGTTAATCCCGTCTGATTCATCTCCTGGGTGTAACATAATTTCTCCCATAAAATTTAATCGTCTTCCTCCCCCCTGTCCCTTTCTCTCCGTCCCCCGTCCCCCGTCCCCCCCCTGCTCTCTCCAGTGTCTCATCAGCAGCGCAATGACAATGAGAACGTTTGAACTTTCAAAGCACACAGTGCGTCAGCATGTCCCTCTGAGGCCAAGTGAACTCTGCCTGTCTTCTTCTAGGGACTCCGAGGCAGCAGAGAGAGGCGGAGAAAGAGAGGGGGAAGGAGAGAGAGAAGGAGGTCCACGTGCTCCAGCCGGACCAGGGCAAGGAGGAGGGGAGGGGAGGTCAGAATGAGGGGGACGAAGAGGATGAGGAGGAGAGGAAGCAGCAGTTGGCACGTTCCTTGCCCCTCACCCTGAACCCCATTCCCGTCTCACACGCTAAAGAGAACACGGCCTTTTACAACGGTAGTGAACCACACACACACACACCAGTCAAAAAGCACACATGCAAACACACACAGGTACACACACACACACACACACAGTCCTGCAGGTATAAATAGGCTATATGAAACCTAACCTTCACCTCACTAAAAGGACATCTTTTCAATCCTTTTAGGTTGTAAAATAATATCATTAGAAATGGATTTTTTAAAGCATGTCACATCCCCCCCAAACACACACACACACACACACACACACCTGACTGAGCATCACGACGTGTTTGCGGCTCTGGGAAGGCCTCTCGAATGCTGAGTACGCAGGCAGCTCTTCGGCGCGAGACAGTGTCTCCGTCCGGCTCTCCTGAGAAGTGAGCACTGTTATTATCACTCAGGGCTGTCTGTGTGAACAGCTGCAGAGCACTCCACGCCATTACACTCCCCAGCGGGAAACACTCGCGCTCACTCACACTAATTCTATCCCCATATTGCCTCTTGAAGTGGAGGGCTGTGTGTGTCATGGTGAAACTCCATTTGATTGTAGGGAATAAAGCATCTTGTGAGGCAGAATTGTGCACGGGCTGTTTCGACCTACACACACACACACACATGTATGGACACTAGCACATGTGGACATAAGTCCATGCGTGTGACTCATAATACATCAATAGCTATCCAGCATATACTGCAGATACTGAGGAAAATTGTGTGTGTGTGTGTGTATGTGAGAGAGAAAGAGAAAGAATGAGGTTTTACTGTAGTGTTGCTTTGTTTGAATGGGTTTTAAATTGTAAAGGAATTTGTATTCTGCTTTAGTCTTGGTGTGTGTGTGTGTGTGTGTTTAAATATAATATGACTTTTGTACTGCATGTTCTGCTTATGTTCTGTTTATGTGGCTGTAATTAATAGCTCTGGGTCTGGGTGTGTCCCCGTGTCCCCAGATGTATGTCCTGAAGAATGGCATTGTGGGAACACTGATGATTCTGCACAATCCCAAGACAGGGAGGGCAGAGTCGACTGCGAAAGTGACATTACATTTGGGGAAATGGAGCAAAGGCTGGACTTACTGCAGGAGCATCTGAACAGGTGAGAGAGAGAGAGCCAGCTAGTTGTGCTTAATGAAGACCCTTGTGAGCATCGCCCCCTGGTGTTCAGCCGCTGTAATTACCGTGCGGTTCTTGTTTTGCTGCGTTTAGACTGGAGGCTCAGATGACCTCTGATATCCAGGCTATCCTGCAGCTTCTGCAGAGACAGAGGACTCTGGGACCACCAGCCTATAGCACGGTCGCCTCCAGCCCCGAATACAACACCACAACCCCCAGAGCAGAGACTGCAGGTCCAGTACCGGCACAGGTATCGGACCAGCACACGGCGCAACAAACACACAAACCTGCACGCACACACACACGCGTGCACGTACACGCACACGCTCGAGCACACAAAGGCCGAAGATTTAGGACATGACGCAACTTCAGATTAAACTGCCCTCTTAACACCATTTCTCCACTAAAGAGCCTCTTAGCAGAGGTATGAGCTTGTAGCTAAAAGTGTAGCTAAAAGTGCTCCTATTAATATTCGCAGAGTCCTGATTTAGAAAGAGCTGGTGACAAATCCAAAGATTCCACACACGCCGCTCCCATGGAGACAACCTCTGATGTAAGCACGATGACCCTGTTGGCAAGGGACCTGGAGTGGGAGGCGGAGCTAGGAATGAAGCAGAGGGACAAGGGGCCCCCCGATTCGTCCCCTCGGAGGGCTCTCCAGCTGTCAATCAGGCAGGTGTCCCTCCCAGACTCATCGCCTAGCAACGGTGGAACACTGGCACTCAACAGGCCCTCTTCTGATCCTGGACTTCCGAGGAAGTAGCATTAGGTCAAAGGTCATGACTATAATGCATTATAACAATAATTAATCTATTAACTAGTATGTATGACCATCTTGGTGAGTTGGAAAACCTCAGACAGGTGGTCATGTGTACTTACGACGAGTTATAGTGCAATATAAACATTATTCTGGGATTATTCTCCCACCCTACTGAATTACTGGATTACAAGATAGACTCAGGGCACAGAGACAGGGAAAGAGCAAATCTGAAATGCTGCTTGCAAAGTCCAATAAACTTCCGAACCCTTTTCACTCTCCTGATCCAGCAAGCGGACGGAGAAAAGAATGCTGAATGTATTTCTCCAGCGTGACTTCAAACGCCTCTTAACTGTGCGTGTTTCTCTACTGGAACACGGCTGCAGAGCAAGGACGCGGGACATGCAACCGTAGCAACAGGAGAGTTGCATGCTGGGAAGAACGTGTTGGTTCTGTTTGTTTTTTCCTTCGCATGTTTATTACGAAAAGGCCGTCGCGCTGCCGAAGCAGATTTTGGCATGTGTTTTCCTCAAATATCACTTTTAATGAAGAAAAAAAAAGGCTATTTCTATATTATTCTCCCGGTTCTCGGGAGAGCAGACTTTACTTGAAGCGAACCGTCTGACAGGACTACGCAACCGTCTGAGAGTCTGTTGGTCCTCCCCCCCACGCCCCCCCTCTGTCCACCGCCATCCCAACATTGTGCCTCAGTATTGACATGGTAGGACCCTGTCGGCGCACGTTAACCTGTGTGCACTTGCTTTGTTGATTTTTACTAACCCGATTATACTGGCTCATGTCCTGTTTCCTTTTCATTCATTCTTTCTTTCATCGTAAGAGCACGTAATGTGGAATAATGAGCTAACACGCTAGCAGGGAGGTCCTCGTTCCATTGCCCTTTCACCCTTGCACTTTGACCCTGGATCCAAACATTTTCTGCTCCAGTAATCACTCATATGCATGTGTTTCTCTTTACCTCATATCTATTTTTATTTCTTTTTTCAGAACCACACCTGTACACTGTCACCTGTAATTCTGGCCTACGACTACATGTACATTATGTCCATTTTACCTATAGGAATAAATTGAGATGATCTGAGATCGAAAGTAATGGAGAGTGGAGAGTTGGGGGATTCCAGTTAATGACCAAACTGTTATCAGCTGGTGCCCCGTGAGGGTGCAAGATTAGCAATTCTCCACGCGCGCCTCCATCATTTAACCCTAGCCAATCCCAGCGAGAGCTAAAACCAACGGACCAACCGCAGAGGGCGGCACTGTCGCTCAGACCTCAGACAGAGCCAATCAGATCGCAGTGCCGTAAGAGTGACAGCAATGGCTAACCTCTCCCCTCCATGTCTATAGCCACTTAGATCTGCCTCGCGTATCCTATTATAAACTAACCTGCCATGAGAAATGGATTTCATACAGGACTTCATCTAACTCCAATAAGCTGAGCCGAACTGCATGTTTAAACCAAAGTTAGTCTCTTTAGTTGTACAACATAATCTATTCAGTCCCCAGACAAAGGATGCGTTCTGCGCCATAACAAAAGTCTTCCGGGGGTCTTCGGTGTATTCTCATATGCATGTTTATGGTCGTGCTCTTCGAGGGACCACCTATTATAGAACAGTCCGATTTAGAGACGCCAAAGCAGACGATTCATTATCACAGGGCGAGGTAGTGTAGAATTTTGCTGCTGCCACGTGAGCTCTTATACCCAGCACTGCTTTTTGGACGAGACCATTCAGGAAACCTTACAGAACTTGAGAGATGCTTTTTTTTTTATAGTAAACAAAAACCCTTTAGAGACGGGCACAGGAGGTGTTCCACTCACAGCCGTAGTCAGTAGCTGATGTAGACAGTAAGGTCTTCTCCACCCTGCAAACTCTGTGTGTTCCATCCATCATTGGCTGTTGAAGGTGTAGATAAAATATAATTCTGCTGTCATACCGATTTAATTGGGTTTGGTTCGGTTCGGTTCATCTCCTTGTGTTAATAAGCTACCAGTCAAGACATCGCTGCATATGTGTTTCTGAGGCCTGAGACCCATGTGTTAAACACCTCCAAGCGGAACCTCTGATCTAACATCAGCTTTTGCTTGTTCATGGGAGTGTGTGTTAAGGCAGGAAAAAATTTAAAAAACTGATCCCAGGTCAGAACTCTGAAGGGTTTAATACATGTGACCTCAGATCTGAGTCCAGTGCTGGCTGAATGCGATGCTATACAATTTGCGACCTTTTGCACAAGCACTGTAACCCTTTGTGTACAGGGACACTTTTGAAATCTGGTTCTGTTCACAGGGAAATTGTTTTTAATGCATTTTTTTAAATGTTTGCAACTGTATTTTATACAATGCAACACACTACATCAGTAGGAATGTTTCCTTCTCTTGGATATAACGTTTATTGGTATGTATTATACTTTATGCTGTATATTGTGAATAGTAACGGAGTTGATGAGAACACACAGTTATGTAAATGAATAAATAACAGAATGCTTAAGTAAAAATACTATGTAAATGATGGTGTCAGATACTTTCAAGGTCATTTATTCCTGTTATTTAGTCACAACCTTGTCTGTTTTCTTCTCTCAACACACACACACGCACACACACACGCACACACACATATACCACATACACACGCATACCTCACACATACACACACACACCGCACACACCTCACACACACACCTCACACACACACCTCACACACACACACACACACACACACACACCTCACACACTCAGCAGCAGGGCGACTCCAGCAAGCACCCACTTGGCAGGCCTCTCCCTGGTTTTGAGGTTAAACGTCCACACGTGTGTGTTTGCCCGCAGTTTGGTCTTGTAGACGGGACACTCGTAAACGTTGCGGGTTTCCTGGCGGTCGCCGGGCACAGCCCGCACAGCGATGACGGGCATTCTGGGAGTTAATTCCTTCAAACGCGCTTCCGTGATGGTGCCGTTCTGAATATCCCAGCGTGCACCTGGTGTCGGGTTGAGGGACATTGGTCTTACGCACACAGCATTAAATGCTTGATTATTTCCGTCTCGTTTATGTGCATCTGTGCTGTGATTGGTCATTTCTACAGACCTTCCATGTAGAGGCCGTGGATGTAGACGCCCTCTCTTGCTGGCTGGTTAAACTCCTCCTTAAACTTCTTCGTCACGTCCACCGTGAGAGTCATCTTATCCAGAGGCCACTCATTCTTTCTCGCTAGGCTCTGCATCACAGCTAAAATATAGCATAGGAGTGTGTGTGTGTGTGTGTGTGTGTGTGTGTGTGCGTGTGCGTGTGCGTGCGTGCGTGCGTGCGTGCGTGCGTGTATGCCTTTTACCGGTAAGGAAAGACTGGGGGTTGAAGAGCCCGGCTAGCCAGACTACACTAGGCAGAGAGAGATCCTGAGTCCAGCTATCCAGCTCTCTGCACCGCAGTAGAACATCATTGTACCTGCATACACAGATATCAGGCAGAAACACACACACACACACACAGAGAAACACAAACATTAGGCCTGCCAATAGCGTTTGTTCATATGGTTTTCATACGTGTGCGTTTGTGTGGGTGGATAGACGCGTGTTACCACATAGCCAGACTGTACGTAGATGGATATGCCAACCTCGTCCAGGTGTCAGGAACATTATCAAAGAACAGAGCTGTCTGTATGCGTTCCATCTCTGCAGATATAGCCAACTCTCCCTACCGGAGGTGTGTGCACACGCACATCCAAGACAAGACACACACTCGGTAAGACTTCACGGATGTTTTAACGTCACAGCCGCACACAAATCACATTCTTTCTCTCTACGCCGAAACAAAATGAAACGCACACACAAGGTGCGACTCGTGCGTGAACACGCACACACACGCACACACACCTTCAGTCCCAGATCCAGCTCTATAAGCGAACGCCTCATCTCATTGAGTAGTATGTTCATACGGTCACACTCCTGGAAGCACACCAGCACATATGGAGTGCGCTCTGCCGTCTTGGACGTGATGTCGGACATGTTGTATTCCTCCGGAAGCTTCTCCAGTATATCGTCCAAGATGGTCTTCACCTAAATCATGGGGATACCCCATAAACCGTAATACAACACTGCAGCTGATGACAGCTTACATCACACACCAAGACCACTACACATTACTGTCAAAGTCTAGGAAAACTGCCTGCAGTCCAGAAGGAGTTGGTGCACCTTATAACTAGATTGGCCGGTTCCACCACTGCCATCTAGTGGCCATTACAAAACATGACCAGTGACTGACAAAGCTGACCAGGCAATACAGCTACACAACTGGAAGTCAAATGGCGGCGCCGGCGATTGACTCACCGACCGACCAATGTCAGCTAAGAAACTAAAATCTCCACCCTCTCCCAGCAAACCTTCTCTTCGGTGCTCTGAGGTGCTCCCTCCCCCATGGACGAGTCCCTGGTCTGCAGCTCCAGAAGTGTGTGGAAGAGGTTGTCGGAGGTCACCGTCAGGAACTCGATTTCGGCATTTGGGTGAAGGCCGTAATGCACAGGACTCTCGTGACACAGCATCTCATTGATGTAGGCATGGTAACCCCGGTAGTCCAGGTTGGAGGGGATCACGAAGCCTGGAGCCAAGGCCAACTTCCTGTCGAACTGAAGGGGAAAAGTGTGTGTGTGTGTGTGTGTGTGTGTACCTGGTTGGGTTGCATATACTCCTCCAGGTATGTCCTGTGTGTGTGTGTGTGTGCGCGCGCGTGTGTTTGTGTGTACCTGGTTGGGCTGCATATACTCCTCCCGGTATGTCCTGTGTGTGTGTGTGTGTGTGTGTGTGTGTGCGTGTGCGCGCGCACGTGTGTGTGTGTGTGTACCTGGTTGGGCTGCATATACTCCTCCAGGTATGTCCTGCACAGTCTCCTGTCCCAGTCATCCGTGATGTGTCCTCCATACATGATCTCACCAAAGAGATAACGCAGGTCCTCCCACGGCACCTGCAGCTCCCAAGACACACACACACACACACACACGATCCTTCACACATACCAATACTGACATATGAAAGCTCGGTAATATAGGTCAGCAGTCACACACACACACACACACCTGTGAGTTGGCCTCCAGGTAGTTGTAGAGCACGCTGACGGAGATGGTGAGGTCGCCCGTGTTGAAGGGGTACCGGCGGTTCCAACCCTGGGGCCCAAACTTCCTCCTCTCAGCCACACACGCGTGGAAGTAACACAGCAAGAATAGGATAGTCTTAAACTCCTGCTCCCGAGAGCACTGATCAAGAATGTCCTACACACACACACACACACACACACGCAGGCCATTAACAGACGCACTGTCAAATAAAGATGCTGAATCACTTCTGTCTGTGTGATTCACTCCTCTCTCACTTGATCAAAGTTGTCCAGTGCTGCGTGGAGATTTGCCAACATGCCGGTTGGGGGCTCGTTGGTGATCTTGATGGAATTTTCCAGAATGCCCTGTGGAATGATGTGCTCCTGAGGGGTGGGAGACGGCTCCGCACTCATAAACACTCGGTAGTCATGGTGACTGTTCTCACAGCAACGCTCCAGAAGCTTCTCCAGGGTACCCAGCCACTTTGCAACGAGGTGAATGTTCTGGATGATGCAGAACACGCATACACACACACGTGTCATAGCCAGAGTCACGCGTGTAACACACAGCACACGGCTAGCCAAACGCACAGGCCAACCTGCAGGATGACCCAGTGACCCTCTCTGGAAGCCTTCTCCATGGTCAGCTCCGCAACAAAGTCCTGTCCTTGGCCCAGAGACACGTTATGCAGCTTCCCCAGGTCTATAGTGAAGCCCAGCTTTCTACCTACACACACACACACACACACATGAAAAAGAGATCGAGGACACAAGTTGCAGACAATATCTGTAAAACAAACTAAGGTTGACTATTCTTTACTTGAAGTGGATTGAAAACTGATGTAGAGAATAGATTGCAGGAGAGGGGAGGGGAGGAGAGGTGGAGAGAGGAGAGGAGAGGAGGAGGGGAGGAGAGGGGAGGAGAGGGGGGGGGAGGAGAGGGGAGTGGAGGAGGAGAGAGGAGAGGAGGAGAGGGGAGGGGAGGAGAGGTGGAGAGAGGAGAGGAGAGGAGGAGGGGAGGGGAGGAGAGGGGAGGAGAGGGGAGTGGAGGTGGAGAGAGGAGGGGGAGGGGAGGAGAGGGGAGGGAGGAGGAGAGAGGAGAGGAGGAGAGGGGAGGGAGGAGAGGGCAGGAGAGGGGAGTGGAGGTGGAGAGAGAAGAGGGGAGGGGAGGAGAGGGGAGTGGAGGAGGAGGAAAAGAGAGGAGAGGGGAGGGGAGGAGAGGGGAGTGGAGGTGGAGGAGAAGAGAGGAGAGGGGAGGGGAGGAGAGGGGAGGAGGAGGAGAGGGGAGAGGAGAGGGGAGGAGAGGAGAGGACAGGGGAGGTTTTACCAAGTGACTCCACATCTTTGAGTGGGTCGACCCCAGGAGACAGGATGAAGAAGACTGGGGACGCAGGACTGCTCTCGTTAAACGACCTCGCAAACTCCACTTTCCTCCCCTCTGTGTACTGCACACCCAGCTTCTCCTCCACAAAGTTCCTGTACACACATACAAGCGTGTATGAGTTCTCACACACACACACACACACACACACACACAGTCACACACACAGTTGAATACACTTGCTGGAATACATCGTTGTTGGCATTTAACACCCACACACACACACCCACCCACACCCACACCCACCGGACGGCGTAGGTCATGCGGTCTGGTCGGAGCGCTCGCAGAAGGGTGAGCTTCTGCAGGGAGCCCTTGCTGTGCCACTCCTGGGGCAGCTTCTCCTTTTCAGGACACTCAGACTCCACCAGCTTCCTCCAGCGCTTGGGCGACCCCTCCACATCTCGCTCCAGCCCCCGGAACTCCTCCAGGAAGCTCATCGTCTGGAGGGAGCCGCGCAGACACGAGTAGAGCACACACACCTTCCACAGGTAGAGCACACACACCTTCCACAGGTAGAGCACACACACCTTCCACAGGTAGAGCACACACACCTTCCACAGGTAGAGCACACACACCTTCCACAGGTAGAGCACACACACCTTCCACAGGTAGAGCACACACACCTTCCACAGGTAGAGCACACACACACCTTCCACAGGGAGAGCACACACACCTTCCACAGGTAGAGCACACACACCTTCCACAGGTAGAGCACACACCTTCCACAGGTAGAGCACACACACTTCCACAGGTAGAGCACACACACCTTCCACAGGTAGAGCACACACACCTTCCACAGGGAGAGCACACACACCTTCCACAGGTAGAGCACACACACCTTCCACAGGTAGAGCACACACACCTTCCACAGGTAGAGCACACACACCTTCCACAGGTAGAGCACACACACCTTCCACAGGTAGAGCACACACACCTTCCACAGGGAGAGCACACACACCTTCCACAGGTAGAGCACACACACCTTCCACAGGTAGAGCACACACACCTTCCACAGGTGGGAGCACACACACCTTCCACAGGTAGAGCACACACACCTTCCACAGGTAGAGCACACACACCTTCCACAGGTAGAGCACACACACCTTCCACAGGTAGAGCACACACACCTTCCACAGGTAGAGCACACACACCTTCCACAGGTAGAGCACACACACCTTCCACAGGTAGAGCACACACACCTTCCACAGGTAGAGCACACACACCTTCCACAGGTAGAGCACACACACCTTCCACAGGTAGAGCACACACACCTTCCACAGGTAGAGCACACACACCTTCCACAGGTAGAGCACACACCCTTCCACAGGTAGAGCACACACACCTTCCACAGGTAGAGCACACACACCTTCCACAGGTAGAGCACACACACCTTCCACAGGAGAGCACACACACCTTCCACAGGTAGAGCACACACACCTTCCACAGGTAGAGCACACACACCTTCCACAGGTAGAGCACACACACCTTCCACAGGTAGAGCACACACACCTTCCACAGGGAGACACACACCTTCCACAGGTAGAGCACACACACCTTCCACAGGGAGAGCACACACACCTTCCACAGGTAGAGCACACACACCTTCCACAGGTAGAGCACACACACCTTCCACAGGTAGAGCACACACACCTTCCACAGGTAGAGCACACACCTTCCACAGGTAGAGCACACACACCTTCCACAGGTAGAGCACACACACCTTCCACAGGTAGAGCACACACACCTTCCACAGGTAGAGCACACACACCTTCCACAGGTAGAGCACACACACCTTCCACAGGTAGAGCACACACACCTTCCACAGGTAGAGCACAGGTAGAGCACACACACCTTCCACAGGTAGAGCACACACCTTCCACAGGTAGAGCACACACACCTTCCACAGGTAGAGCACACACACACCTTCCACAGGTAGAGCACACACACCTTCCACAGGTAGAGCACACACACCTTCCACAGGTAGAGCACACACACCTTCCACAGGGAGAGCACACACACCTTCCACAGGTAGAGCACACACACCTTCCACAGGTAGAGCACACACACCTTCCACAGGGAGAGCACACACACCTTCCACAGGGAGAGCACACACACCTTCCACAGGGAGAGCACACACACCTTCCACAGGGAGAGCACACACACCTTCCACAGGGAGAGCACACACACCTTCCACAGGGAGAGCACACACACCTTCCACAGGTAGAGCACACACACCTTCCACAGGGAGAGCACACACCCTTCCGCAGACAGAGCACACACACCTTCCGCAGACAGGTAGCAAATAGTAAAAGTTTCCAGTGTGCTCACAGACCCTTCAACTAGTGTGTTTGTGTGTTTCTGCATGTGTGTGTGTGTGTAATACCTTAATGGCACTCCATGCGGAGTTGGAGAGAAAGTCGACAGGGCTGATGTAACTGTGGTCAATATTGAAGCGCAAAAGGAAATCCAGCTCTCTCACATTAATGTCCTTACTCATCAGTAACAGCTGAAACACACATGCACATATATAAACACACACACATATAAACAGGATGAAGCCTCTCGTGCCCCACAGCTGCACCACACACCCCTGGCACTCTGCCAGCTCTCTGCCCTTGGTGAAATCATGTTCACGGGAAGGTCTGACTACACGGCACAGCTGTGATTCAAACCTGAACTCCTGTGTGGCCTGAGCTCACAGTTGAAGTACCCACTCAAATGTGTGTGTGTGTGTGTGTGTGTGTGTGTGTGCTGAAAGCTTGTGATTACCTGAAATATGAGCTGTGCTGTAAAGGTGAGTTTAACTAAGAGTGTAGTGTGTGTGTGTGTGTGTTTTTACCTGAAATGCAAGCTGAGCTGTGAAAGTAAGTTTGTCTCTCTCGAAGAGGCCTCTGTTGATATAGTTGAAGGTGGAGAAGGTGATGGAGTCGATGAGTGTGGTTACACGCGTCTTAACATCTACACATGCCTCTGCATTCTGCACAGCCTTACGGAATACCACATTAAACGCCTGCACACACACACACACACACACACACACACACATCTTTACAGCACTGTAAAAAGATAAGACAACCTACACTCATTAATTGATAGAAACAAACCACCCCCTACGCACGCACACACACACACACACACACACGCAAGCACACACGCACACACACACACACACAGGCAGACCTTCAGTGAGAACTGGTACATGGGGTTGATCTTGTTGAGGTCATTGATGATGAAGTAGAGTAGAGATGCCCGCACCACCACGGGCCGGTAGTGTTCACGAGCCTCGTTTATCTTCACCTCATTCACCTTCGCCTCCAACACCTGTGTGAGGACACACACACACACAGACACACACAACCGAGAGTCATCAAGTACCGCATGCACAGCGGAGAGTTAGAGAGAGTGACACTGTACCACACAGAGACATAAACCATACAAGCAGTTACAGACACCAGGAGCAGGTCGAACTGAACGTGAGAGTCTACTGCCCCCTGCTGTCAGCGTCACCTCACTGCAAACGATCGCCTCACCACCTCAAGCCATGAAGATCCACGTCCCAGCAAATTCCACACGCACACCTACTGTAGATGGGACTTGGTCATAGGAGGGCGCTGTGTGTGGCGCTACCTTCATCTCGATCTCCGCGGCGGTGTGTTTGGTGGTCTCCAGCGTCTCCACGAGCTGACCGTCCCCCAGGAAGTTGCTCTCTGCAGCCGAGAGACGTGACAGCAGATCGTCTTCCAGCTGTTTCAGCTCGATCTTAAACATGTTCTGCTGTTTAGTTAATTCTGACTGGAAACACACACACACACACACACACACACACACACACACAATATCAATCAGAATTAGAATTGTCTTAGAATTGACTGCCTTGACCTTTGATCTGATTCCTAAATACAAAGCTCGTTTCTTTTAACCTCAGGAACACACACACACACACACACACACACACCTTCAGCAGCTCGAGATCAGGCCTCTCCAGGTTGACCACCTCAGCGAGCAGCTGGTCCTCCAGGCCGTCGCGGGTGACGGTGAAGTTGATGAGGGTGGTCTGGGCCTGGATCTCAGGCCTGTAGTGCGGATTGGCCAGTTTGGTGTGCAAGATGAGTCGGAAGGCCGGGTGGAGCACACACTCTTTATCCCCCACCTTCACACACCTGGACACAGGTGAGCTTCTGCATGCTAAGGCCAATAAAAGTGTGTGTGTGTGTGTGTTGCAATGAACTGTAGCACTGTATAGCATTTACTTATTTAAAATATTTAATACCATTTACTAAAATGCTGTGGCATTGTGTAATGTTTTACTTTTAGCTTTGTGAAGTGTGTGTGTGTGCGTGCGTGTGTGTGTGTGTGTGTGTGTGTGTAATCCCTCACCTGCCTTTTTTAATGGTGTGTCGACCCAGTAGTGGATCGATTACTGGATCAATAGTCTCCTCCAGGTTCTCAATCAATACGGTTTCTCCAGATACTACTGCATGCTCGATTACATCGACATATCTGTGTATGTGCGTATACACACGCACATGCACACACACAACACGTCCATGTCCATGCAGATTACAAAGACAGAAACATATGTGTTATATGCACAACACAGGTTTTCACCACTCAGCCACAGCACTGAAAGTGAATGACACTGATCATCTCTTTACAGTGGCACATGTCAAGGGTCACCAAGGGAACAGAGTGATGCGTTGGACACAGGAAGAACAGACAAAAGTGACGATCTGAGCGATTGAACTTTCACACCAAAGAATTAGCCAATGGCAGACACCGATCATTCCAGTGGCCACTCCCACTCACCCCTTCTGCCCAAGGTTGACTACTCGCAGGCTGTTGCCGTAGCGACTCTTGAGCCATTTGATGCCCTGCAGCTGAGGGTCAATGAGGAGGGGCCATCGCTCACAGTTGAGCAGGATGGTGGCATTTTGCGTAGACATCTCATCGCCTGGCAACCCCTCATTATTCCACTTAGCGATTGTGGCATCATCTGTTAACATGGCAACCGGATCTAACCCGTCAGTCATCGGAATAGAAGCCTGAGATACAGACAGATAATGAGAAAGACAGACACAAATCATTAGATCAATAGATAGATCAATAGATAGATATATACACTATCAATCACTACAGTCACCTTTTGTGTGCGTAGGTAAGGCAACCAGAGGTTATGGAGGAGCTCGTGTCTGTATCTCCTGGAGAAGGAGGCAGCGTAGGAGATGAAGGCAGCCGTGAGGAGAACATCACCACAGAGAGTGGCCTCCTGCTCCCGGAACTGCACCACCGAGTGAGTCCAGCGCACATTCTCTGACTTCAACACACACACGTGCACACACACGCATGCACACACACACACACACACACCCCTCCAGTCAGAGAACAC